>JAOTAX010000006.1:1913176-1928092 GCA_025629825.1 Erythroxylum guanchezii | reverse complement strand
ATTCTAAATAAGATAAATGTCAGTGTGATGTTTGGTTTTGTTTGTTCTGTCTTGGGTGGCATCCATATATCATCCCAGGAGGTATTTGGGTGTTACATCCCAATGGTTAATATTACTTATGAATTGTCAAGTGAGATATTCTTATAAAGATTTAAATATATATTTTTCATTTAACCTGAAATTATCATAGTAATCAATAGGTTACTTATTACGTTTTGATATCGGACATCTAGTACGTAAAAATGCTAGTTGAACGATCATTGGATATAATTAAGTACCTATCTGATTAGTGGTGAGTTAAGATGGGATCCATCAACTCTAGGTAATGAGTTTGAACTCTATGTTGTCATTGATCTTAATGGTTGTTTCAAGACCTTGACTAGGGCGATTAAATTAGTGAGAAAAATGAGTTTTCTAAGTCATTCACCAATCATTAATGATCGACATGTAACATAGTTGGTTATTTAATAAGGTTTGACAGTTAAACATACCTTAGGATAATCCGGAGTTGTAATGATGAAAGGTAATAATTTATTATCCTTAATTAGATTCCGTTTTTGTAAAGTTATTACTTCACACTATTCGGTTGTTCAGGAGTGTTGTTAGACGTCAACCTTGATTAGAAATTAACTGGATTAATTACTACCGGCTTAGTGATGAACCTATGTAGTCACACACTTACGAATATAATATTTTCTATTTAAGATTATTTAATTTATTATCAGATAATTTATTAAATAATTAATATTAGAAAATTTCTTGTATAAAATAAATGAATAAAATAAAATAGTTTTATTTCATTTATAAATAATTATTATTATTTAAAAAAATAAAATCAAATGGCAAAGAAGGCGTCGTGACGTTGCCTTTGCCTTTGGTGGTTATTTTCCTTAACCAAAACAATAACGAAATAAAGATGTAGTAAATAGTTTTCTTACTTTGAAAAGAAGAGTAGTATAAAATATACTCTTTCATTTTCGTGTTTTTGCGGGTTTGCTTCATTAAAAAATAAAAGTTCTTCAAAATTTAACTATAATTATATCAAGTGTTGAAAGTGAGACATATGTTTTAATTTATAGTGCATAAAAATTTCGTATTTTCAAAATTTTGTATCGATTAATTCTTACATTTCAGGTACTTATTTTACTTGTTCTTATTATTTATATATTTGTTAAACGCAATAGATGAATATATGATTACAATTTTTATTTTCGCTGCGTTTGCGATCCTTTAAGTTTTATATTCTAACTCAAATTGACTTATTTAATTAAAATGATGTTATTTTACTTAATGGATAAGCATTAAATTTAAATTCAACCCAATTGGACATTATCTCATTGAATGAATGAAACAAAAATATATTATCTTATTGAATGTATAAAATAAAAACGTTTTATTTTATTTTATTAAAAACCGTTTTAATATGAAATTATCAACTTAAAATATTCAATTTTTGAATTAAAAACGAAGAAAATGGTGTAACTTATTAGGAACACAAAAGAGAAAAATACATAATATGTATTGTTTAAAAGTATCTATTTCTATAACCTAAAAATTTTGTTAAAGTGGTGCATTAAAAAAAAAAAGAAATAGTTCAACTCATTCTTCTATAAGAAATTAATAGTCTTACTTTTCCAAAAAAATAAAAAATAAAAATATATTAATTAGTAAAATTGTATCATTCCTATAAATTAATCTCTTCTAGATAAATACAAGGATCGAATGCAAATGATGATTATTAAATATGGATGATAATGAATTGGCTCAGGCCTGAGCCCCTACTTGATCATGTCCAAGGCAATTGGCCTAAGCCTGAGCTAGATTCAACCCGACCTGAATTTTTTAAAAAGTAAAAAAAAAAAAAAACAAAAACTACGATATTTTATTTATAAGAGTCGGGTCTTGAGCTGGTTCGGGCCTAGGTAGCTTGAGAGCTCAGGCCCAATAGGGACACTTACCGCCCATTAAATTCAATAAAAAAATAAATCAAATTTACATATAATAAACAAAGTTAATTTTAATAAAAAATAATAAAACTTTTTCCTTTTCAAAATATATGTTTAAAGATTTGCTTTCATTAAATTTTAAGTCTTTATGTTGGACTCAAGCTTGGGCCGGGCTTACTTAGAGGTCGACCAATCCAGTCCAACTCTAACTTAGATCACTTAGTTTACCCATACCATATAATTATTTCACACACTTACAAGTATGGTAGTATTTACTCTTGACACGCTCACAATCCTGCACTCGTGCGATAACTTGTGTTGAACTTGAAAGCCCAAACATAACTACTCGGTCCACTGTAAAGAGGATCTTTATCCACATCCCTAATAATACCACTTGCGAATTGTAGGACGACACGTGTACTTCTCGCTTAGGGACCGTAACAGACGATCTCTCCCGCCAACTCTATCTGATTTTAGCCAACACAGAGGGAGGTTGTGTTCAAGGATGGAGAGTTTGATGGCCCAAAGCATCTCCAAACCTCCGATCACAATCCCGACCAAACAAGACACCACATGGGATTTCTCGAACAGACCCAATATAGCATCTGTCCCCTTCTCCAGAAAGCGACACCAAGTTGTTACCGACTCGTACGTAAACTACCTCTGCAAAACTGGACGATTGAGCGAGGCAGTGGCGGCTCTTGACTCCTTAGCTCAACATGGGTCCGAGGTAAGACCCGATACTTTCCTAAATTTGGTTCAGTCATGCATCGACTCAAATTCCCTTATTCTGGGTCGCAAAGTCCATTCTCGGATTGGTTTGGTGAAGCCCAAAAGTCCGTTTCTTGAAACTAAGCTGGTAAGTATGTATGCTAAATGTGGGAACTTGGAAGATGCGCGTAAAGTGTTTGCTGAAATGGGTGAGAGAAACTTGTTCACTTGGTCGGCGATGATTGGTGCTTGTTCTAGGGAGCGTAGATACAGGGAAGTGATCGAGCTCTTTTATATGATGATGTCAATGGAGGATAGTTGTTTGCCTGATGCGTTTTTACTGCCTAAGATATTGCAAGCGTGTGGGAACTGCGGTGATCTAAAGACTGGGAAATTGATACATTTGTTGGTAGTGAAATGCGGAATGGGTGATATTCCGCGCGTAAGCAATTCGATATTAGCTGTCTATGCCAAGTGCGGGAAGTTGGACGTGGCAGAAAGATATTTTGAGAGGATGGAACAGAAGGACACAGCAGCTTGGAATGCTATGATGTCAGGGTACTGTCAAATTGGTGATATTGAGAAGGCTCATAGATTGTTTGATGCAATGTGCGAAGAAGGGACTGAACCAGGTTTAGTAAGTTGGAACTTGTTGATTTCTGGTTATAACCAAATAGGCCGTTGTGATGTTGCTATGGAATTGAAAAAGAAGATGGAGAGTAAAGGAATTGCTCTTGATGTTGTCGCTTGGACATCAATGATTTCTGGTTTCGGTCAAAATAATAGGACAAATCAGGCATTAGACTTATTTAGAGAGATGATTCTAACAGGGGTTGAACCAAATGGTGTTACAATTGCAAGTGCCGTTTCAGCATGTGCATCTTTAAAATCATTAAATGCAGGGATGGAAATCCATTCCCTTGGTGTTAAGTTGGGTAATGTTCACGATGTGCTGGTTGGAAATTCCCTAATAGACCTGTACTCAAAGTGTGGGGACCTAGAAGCTGCTCGACAGGTCTATGATCTGATGGTAGAGAAAGATGTTTTTTCTTGGAACTCAATGATTGGAGCTTATTGTCAAGCTGGATATTGCGGTAAGGCCTACATGCTGTTTACGCAATTGCAGAATTCTAATATACAGCCCAATGTCATCACATGGAATACAATGATATGGGGTTATTTACAAAATGGAGATGAGGATCAAGCCATGGATTTGTTTCAAAAGATGGAGAAGGAGGGGAACATCAAGCGGGATACTGCATCATGGAATTCACTTATTGCTGGTCATATACATATTGGGCAAAAAGACTTGGCATTGAGCATATTTCGGCAAATGCAGTCTGCTGGTATTCGTCCTAATCCTGTTACCATATTGAGTGTTTTACCTGCTTGTGCAAGTTTGATTGCACTCAACCAAGTAAAAGAGATCCATGGTTGTGCATTGCGCAGAAATCTAGTATCTGCCTTGCCTGTGGTTAATTCACTTATTGACACTTACACGAAATCAGGGAATATAGCTTATTCAAGAAGCATATTTGATAGGATTCTATCCAAAGATGTGATCACCTTTAACTCAATGATTGCTGGTTATATTTTGTATGCTTGTCCAGATGCTGCACTTGATATTTTTGATCAGATGAGAATATCAGGAATTAAACCAAGCAGAACTACTTTTGCTTCTATAATTCTCGCACAGAGTCTTGCTGGAAAAGTTGATATGGGGAAGCAAGCTTTCTCTAGCATGGTTAATGACTGCAAAATCATACCAACTTTAGAACATTATTCAGCTATGGTTGATTTATATGGTCGTTCAGGTAGGCTTGGAGAAGCTTTGGCATTTATTGAAGATATGCCAATCAAGCCTGACTCATCCATCTGGTCTACCTTCCTAACTGCCTGCCTCATTCATGGCAATTTTGACATGGCAATGCTAGCTAGGAAGAACTTGGTGAACTCAGAACCCAGGAATTCTTTGATTAATCAGTCAAATTTACAAGGATATGCTTTATATGGAAAAGTCCTTGATGCTTCGAAAGAAAAAAAGGTTGATGGAAATGGCAAGGTACCGAAACTTATTGGACAGAGCTGGATTGAAGTAAAAAAGAAGGTGCGTTCTTTTGTGACAGGCAACTGGCCTAAATTCAACCCAGATGTTCTGTTTTCTTGGGTAGAAAGCATCTCAAGTGAAATCAAGGAACAAGATCTGGGTTGTGGGTTTTATAAGGATGAAATAGAGGAAGAAGAGAGGGAAGAAATTGTTGGTATCCATAGTGAAAAGCTTGCCCTAGCTTTTGCTCTTGTTTCATCACCTTCTACACCTCAAAGTATACGAATTGTTAAGAACATAAGAATGTGTGGAGAATGTCATGGGATAGCTAAATATATCACCTTGAAATATGGCTGTGAAATATACTTGAGTGACTCAAGGTCCTTCCATCACTTTAAATCTGGGAAATGTTCTTGCAGGGATTATTGGTAGGTTAAAAGGCGAAAACATAAATGTGTAATTGCTGTCAAGATCAATCCCCTGATAACATAGTAGCTTATTGCAAATTCATGCACACTTACATGTTTACTGCTTCCTGTGTTTTATAACTGTCATTGCAAAACATTGTGTCGAAACAATGAGCAGGTGATATATTTGCCAGAGGAGTGATCCCAGTGGATTTAAGGTTGACTGTTGTTGAAATGGTGCCTTGCTTGCAGACCAAAGTCCAGTGTGTTAACAGGTTTAGTTTTGAGTTACCTCGTTGTAACTTCTTTTCTATTTTGTAAGAGTCAATTCCGAAAGAGTGAAAGAAGTATGCTGACAAAAATCCTCTAGAGAAATAAGTTCTGTTAAACTTAATCATATGGTGCCAACTGGAAATGAACTCCTGGAACTTTTGATGGAATGTTGGAATGGACTTAAAAGACTGCCTCAAGATCCAGAAGCATATTTGAAGTGCATTGACTGATATTGCGAAGGATGTACCAGATGGTTATGGCATCAGTAGTGCCGAAGGAACACATGATCAGCCAAGAAACACGAAAAGTGTGAATTTACTGGAAACAGGAGGTTTTTCCCAATTACAGTTCTGTATGGAAGTCAAGTTCTCAGGCAATGTTATTCCTTACATTCGATGTTCAGTACCTCGTGAAGGGGCATGATTAAAGTCCTCTAATTGTTTGAAGGCATTGTAAAGTTTCATCTTGTATTCCCACTTCTTTTATGAAAATATAGCAAATAAAGTTAACAAAGCTTATTACTTTTTCCTATGGTCTTTTGCTTCATTTAGATCCTGATGTCTTGGAATTCATACACTGCCAACCGGTAGCTCAAAAACTAGTTACTTCGATGGTGAAGACTATATATTTGAACTTACTGTAGTCACTAGGATGCTCATGGTTTTATAGAACACTTTGAGAGTTTGGTAGGGACGAGAGAGTAAGGATGGAACTTACAATGATAGAAAAGGAAGAGAGTATCTTCTCAATTGAGAAATACCCACATATGGGAAGTAGTAACCTCACACCAGTGAAGAGTCAACTTCCAGAACCCGGGCCATTACTGCAAGATTCTGCAACACTATTATGAACAAAGCTTTCATGATATGAAAAGTTCCAAAGGGAATGTCAAAAAGTTCCATGGCTTTTTCTGAGGCATCCATAATCGTGAATGATTGAGCTTAATGTTGTAGTAGCTCTCAAATAGTAAACACTGCAGAATCTGACAATAAATGATGGATGAGCTGTTTTGCTCTTCCACGCTTGTGGAAACTCACGGTCAGAAACCCGTGGTGCCTTTTCAATCACAGGATAACGGATGCCTTAGTGAAAAGGTTGTTTCATGGATCTGATTCTCTTATCTTCGAACATGTCCCTCTTTAGTGCATTTGGAATTTGTTTCTTCTGCTAGCTTCAGACAGCTATATTATACAGAGTTTCCACTCACGAGGATGCTTTTGTTGCTCATTAAATAGGACTAATATTTCTCTGTTGCTCTGTGTAGCGTCAAGAAAGTTCTTCCAACCGGCACTAGATCAACAAGTCTCCAAGTATCCGTTTATTTACCAACAGAATGGTACTGTCTAAACTTCCATTAACTTGCTTCTCTGCAACCCTTTTTCTTTTGAACTTCTTTATGCGTAAGCACTAATAAGCTGGAAGTGTGATGATGTTTTCAGAGCTCTGAAAAAGGAGAAAAGGTACCTATGAGCGTTGGTCCTTGGGGTGGTCAAGATGGGTTTCGTTGGGATGATGGAGTGTACTCGACAGTCAGACAATTCGTGATAGCTCATGGTGCTGGTATTGACTCCATTCAGATTGAGTATGATAAGAAAGGGGTCTCAATTTGGTCAGAGAAGCATGGAGGATTTGGAGGCAATAGAATAGACAAGGTTAGTCCGCTCTTTCATGAAGATATGGTCATAGAATTCTGGTGATGCTAGACTAACATAGGAATGAAATGAAATGTCCATAGCAGTTAGGGAGAGGGGTTTAGCCTGGTGGCTAAGAATGTAGGGAAGCTTAGAAATTGATGTTTGAATTGAAGTTTGATTGAAATTTAACTATGTATAGATGTTGCAATCATAGCAAGGAGTACGATCTGTGAAACTATCATTGTTCCTAATGATCTGCGTCTTGCAGGTGAAACTTGATTACCCAAATGAGTTCCTTACTTCAGTCAGTGGACACTATGGCAGCATAAACGACTGGGGACCTGTACTTATTCGGTCACTTACATTTGAAAGCAACAAGAGAACATATGGACCATTTGGAGTAACACAAGGCACATGTTTTTCATTACCAGTGACTGGGGGCAGAGTCGTTGGTTTTCATGGAAAAAGTGAATGGTGTCTTAACGCAATTGGGATATATTTGAAGCCTCACCAGCAAGAGAAAAGCTCCAAAGCTATAGTCCAGACGAAAAGCTACAATACTAATGGGAGTGACAGTGTAGGCTACTCTGTTATACAAGGAAGTGCAGGCAATGCTTATGACATAGTTGTTGCTGTGAGGCAGAAAGATGATAATGGCAACCCCCTACAAAAAAAGCTCTCAACACAAATTTCACAAGAGCGTTATACCGATGCCGGAACCATCACCAAGGTTAGACATCTCTCTCATGTTTCTGTTCTTTGACATGATTGTTTTTGTCTCGAGTGTATCATCAGACTTTAAATGGAAGACCTGAAATTCAGGGAGCTAGTATAGGAAGAATTCCATCAAAAATTGAAGGTCTGATAACATATGGACCCTGGGGTGGCACTGGTGGTTCCTTGTTCGATGACGGACAGTACTCGGGGATTAGGCAGATCCATTTGTCACGCAGTATTGGCATTGCATATCTTAGAATCCAGTATGATGACAATGGACAGCCTAAATGGGGAAGCAAACATGGCGGAAGTGGAGGATTCAAAACTGATAAGGTTAGTTGTCTTAGAAACAGAGTTATCCTTTTCATACCATGCCACATACCGTCCGGGAAAGGATACCAGAATAGCTTGTACCTTACCAGATTGATGTACCAAAATTGTAGGATCTTCAGGTTTTCATTTCAGAAAACTGAAAAACCTGGTCCAGTGTCTTACTATTGAGTATTGATTGGTGCATTTCTTGCAGATAATGTTCGATTATCCTTCCGAGATACTAATGAATGTTAGTGGAACCTATTGGCCTTTAATGTACATGGGGCCTCATATAATCAAATCGCTTACTTTCTACACCAACAAAGGAGTGCATGGTCCATTTGGAGAAGAACAAGGACCTTCTTTCACCACCAAAATGAAGGAAGGCAGAATTGTTGGATTCCATGGAAGAGAGGGTCTTTTCCTGGACGCCGTAGGAGTACACCTTGTGGAAGGAATTGTAAAACCTGCAAAGCATTATCTTTCTGATGCAATAACTAAAACTGAAGCAGATGTTGCAGAAATAGACAACTCTCCCTGGTCTAACAAGCTTGTAGTTGCCAAACGAGGACAAACCGAAGATGTTGCTTGTGGAGTGATCAAAGAACCAGCTCCATGTGGACCAGGTCCATGGGGTGGTGATGGAGGAAGACCATGGGACGATGGAGTGTTTTCTGGGATTAAACAGATATTTGTAACAAGAACAGCAGAAGCTATTTGTTCAATACAGATTGAGTACGACAGGAATGGACAATCTGTCTGGTCTGTTAAACATGGAAGCACTGCAGGAACATCATCACTAAGGGTACATAAAACAAGATAATCTCACCAAGAGAATCTTAAAAATCTAAGAAACTTGATAAGAGCTTCACTTCCAATGACATGGGATGTGATTTGTTTTTGCAGGTGAAATTGGAGTACCCTCATGAAGTCCTGACATGCATGTCAGGATACTATGGTGCAACAAACAGAGAGGATAGGCCAAACGTCGTGAGGTCGCTGACATTTTACAGTAGTAGAGGTAAGTATGGGCCGTTTGGTGAAGAAATTGGTACGTTCTTCACGTCTACCACGACTGAAGGAAAGGTGGTGGGCTTCCATGGAAGGTGTGGGGCTTATCTTGATGCTATTGGGGTTCATATGCAACATTGGCTTGGAAATGACAGACCATCAAAGCCTTCTCTTTTCAAGTTCTTCAAATGATTGATTTGATGGACATGCTTGCTTATTAATTAATGAAATAGTACTTCTAATCTGATTTCATCTTTAATTCAAATTTTTAAAATATTGTATTACAAACTTATGTTTACGTATAAATCACTCTTAATTAAAAAAATTCAAAGATTAAAATTTTTAATTGGTTCAACCATTTTAATTTTAAAAATTAGAGATGAAAATTTGACTCGGTCCAAGGCTTTTATGGCCACAAAAGTGACACAACAACATTGTTTAGTCAGAAATGATGTCGTTTTTTTAATTCTTTTAAAAAAAATGGTAAATTAGGTCGGGCCGGACAATTCCGACCTGGTTAGGTCACGAGCTGGACCGGACCGGCCATCCTTAATAAAAATCTTGAATTGCTTAATTTTTTTGATTTTGTTTTTAGCTTTCTGGTCAATTTACTTTAATAACTCTTGTTGTTAAAAACTAATTAATTTAATAATTGATCGGTTAATTTTTATAAATTAATAAATTAAATAATTTTCAGTCAACAATTTTTAAATTAAACTTCAAAGTTTCAATATGTTAAGACAATTTTTAAAAACATATTTCAAATTATTTAATTTTAGTTAATCTATAGTGAATTTTTTGACGGCGTAATAGAATCTTTTAAATCTTAAATTTCTTGTTTTCCTAGTTTAACATTCGCTCTGATTTTTAAAATATTGAAATATATAATTCCTAAAAAAATTTCAAATTTGAAAATAAGAACAAAATTTTTTTAAACAAATTTTAAATCTAGCCTAGTAAAAAATTCTGAAAGTTTTCACCTATATTTTAAACTAGATTAAGATTTAAAAAATAAAATTTTGATTAGGTCTCAAGAGTTTAATTTGATATGATCGACTTATTATCATCTTATCTAAAAGTTGATTGATTTGAGTTAAAATTATTGATTGATAACACCTAAAGTTAATTGATTTGACTTAGACTATTAATCAAATAAGATACCTGCAGCTTGCAACTTTGGGCTCTTATCAGCTACGTCAAATCTTTTGTTTCAGCTGTTTCAGTTACTCTATTTTAATTATATTTTATTAAATTTTATTTATGTATTTAGTCGGGATCTATATAAATGTGTAGATAAGATTTAATAGAACATGATAATAACATCATAATTGGAACTGATCTCTTACTTAGCATGTATGTTACACAATTAATACTTAATCACGTGATTATCAAATAAATAAATGTTTAGTTATAGCAATTCTACATGTTCCATGGAGTAGTATTCTAAGACTTCAATTGTAATTATTAGTTTAATTATAACGACACGATATAATTACTCTGATGTTTTTAAAAGTATATCAGAAGTTAATTCAGCAAAAAAAAATTTAAGGTTTAGAAAATTCAATCGATATTAAATCGTTATAAAATCGACAAAAATATTGAATAAAATTAAAAAATTTGAAAAATGATTAAAAAGTTTTGAAATTTAATTTAAAAAATATATTATTAAATAAAAATTAATTAATTTATATTTATTTATAAGATTCGTTAATTAATAAAAAATGATAAATTAATTAAAGAATTATCATGTTTTTATCAATAAAAATTATTAAACTAAACCAAATCAAGAAATTAGATAGTGTAAAAATTTTACGATTCAGCCAGTCGAATCAATTAAATTTTTTAATCATCGATAGAATCATACCGGCAATCTTTAATTTAAATTAAATTATAAGTTACAAGATTTTTGTCATATAAATTCCAAAAATCTCCACTGTATGTGTCCCCGTCATACTCGGAGACAACATGTCAATTCAACGGAATAATAATTCTGTTAGATTGTATAATGACAGAAACCAAACCAGTTATTGTCTCATTACCATACATACAATGAGCAATTATATGTCCAGAAAAACCTGTGCAACATGTCATGTCAGGCTAATGCACGCAAAAATAGCTCAATCGAACCTGAAATTATTAGGCTCGATTCCATTTGATCATGTCAAACTTGAGATTTTTTTAAAATTTTAAACTTTAAACAAGTTCAAGCTGGATTTATCCCTAATTCAAATTCTAAAATTTTCACATAAAATGGCATATTTTGAATAAAAAGATATTTTTAAATTTTAAAAAATTAAAAATAAATTAATCTAAAATCGATCGAGCTTAAGGCTGAGCTTAAAAAGATTCTCTCAAACCCAACCCTAACTCAGTTTGTTATCATGTATAATTTAATAGACAGCTCAAGTCAAAAAGGTTTATAGAACTCAAAATTGACTTAAAATTTTTAAATAAATCTCAAATTTCAAATTAAATTAAGCATAAATCTTTTTAAATTTTAAGTTTAAATTCTTAAATTTTAATATGTTAAATTTCATCTATTAAATTTTAAACTGAGTTAGATTAGACTGGAAAGACTAGGTCGAAATGTCAAATCTAGGTCAATGCCAAAAAACCAGTTATTGTCTCATTACCATACAAGGGGAAATTAGCTGTCCTGAAAAAGGCTGAACAACATTTCATGTCAGTACTTCTTGTCTAAACTGAGATTGAGACAACCAAATATGATTGTGTGTGTATATATATATTGTCTATTAGCTATGCATCAAGTTCATTGCCAGCTAGTGTAGTGGAAACAGATGGCACAATAAGTGAATCTCTGCTGTAATAATTTTTAGCAGACATTAATGAACAAATAAACCATAGTTTGGATATAGTTTAGGCTTGATTAATCTAGATTTTGAATCGGACTCGATTTTGAAGACTTATTTGAAGTTTGGTACCATAATTTGTATTAGTAAATATATAAAATTAAGTTAGCTTCACACAATAACTTAAGCTATTGTGGTGAAGCGGTCACATAACATATTACTAGAGTCTTTGTGAACAAATGGTCGTGAGTTTAAATCCTACCATCTACTTGTTATTTAGTACAAGGTAAAGTGAGTCTGTGTAAGTTTCAAGTCCAAAGGGTTTTCATTTGAGTAGGTGTGTTAGTGAATATATAAAATTAATTAAGTTAGCTTCACACAACAGTTTAAACTATTGTGATAAAACGATTACTTAACAATTTGAATATTCAACCTCTCACCATAAAATAAGATTATTTTAAAAATCGTCTAAAAATGACATTATTTTGATTTTAAATTAAAAATGAATAGTCTAAAACGATAGTATTTTAAATTTTTATTAAAATAATATTTAATTTAATTAATATTTTTAAATTAATTTCTGATTAATCACTGTCTTTAAGATTTTATCTTATCTACGTTTCTTCTTTATCTCAACTTAAACTGACAATAATAACGTTTGACTAGATATTTCATTGAGGTGTGAGATTTGAGAAGGTTCAAAAGTACGCAACTTAATTCCTAACACGTAAAGAGGCTTTATCCCGTCTTTTAAATTAATATATGCTTAAGAAGGTTTATTCCACAAATTGAACTACTTTAATAGGTAAAAGGAATCATATCATACCATAATAATGTGGTCATACCTATTAAGTGAATAATTAAAGTAGATGGCTAGATGCCATATGCCATGTGATTTTATTCGTATTTTCATGGGATGTATTATTCTATAACATAATTAATAACACCTTTTTTTCTTTTATTCTCGTATCATTATCTCCCTAATAATGCAACTAAGATTTTATGTTAGATTTCATTCTTGTCACTTATAACTCAAAGAGATTGTTTTTATGATTCGATCATGTAACCCATAGTTATAAAGGATCAACTTTTACTAGTTGGTTTAAGGCTTTTTCCTCTAATTTTCATTTTATGATCAAATAAAAATATATAGGTACTTCGTAAAATTTTTAATAAATTTTAATTATGTTAATAATTATGAATAAAAGACATGTCTTCTACTCAAAATATTATAATGTAATTTATAATTATTATATAAATTATTAAAATGCATAAAGTCTTTTTAAAAAAGAATATAATTGCTTTCGTTTTGTTATTTAATTTCTATTTATAACACGTCCAGTGAGCATTGAGCAAGCAGCCAATCTCTTGCACGTAACGTCACAACCAAGGAATATAATCCAATCAGCCCCAGCACAATAATGCATTATTATTACAAAGATATGCTAATCATACTGTCGTGTTAGGTTTAATTTCAACACATATTATGCTAATCATGCTGTCGTGTTAGGTTTAATTTCAACACATATTTATGCAAATTCAATGTCGTTTTGTACCTTATTGGACAAGTTTTCTGATTCTGGGAAAATTCCCAATAGTTACGGCACTTCATGCATACATATATATAAATATGTATGTATGTATCATATCAAGTTCAGCTTTTGTGATCGAATCCTGCTAGCCTGCTAGGGTTGTTGCATTTTGCTGCAAGCAACAAATGGTTAGTAGCCCTTTATGGGTGATTGAGTCGGTAGAGTGGGCAGGATGAGGCTAAAAAGTTTTGCATTCGAATCTTTCTACTTACACTCTTTTGATTGAGCCTGTTGTATAAGACTTGTCTAATAAGGAGTACCTAATTGGCATGATTTGTAGGCTATTGCGTTAATCCGGAAGGCATCCAAATGATAATTACTGTGGGTTCCTCTGTTTAAAAAAAAACAAATGGTTATATGATTACCATAAAAAATGATAATTAAAATAAATTAGTGAACGAATATTTAATTCGTGTATTGATTTTTTAAAGCATGAATAATATTATTTAAATATTATAATTTGTACTTAATTTTTATCTCATAAATATTTATAAAAAAGAATTTATATTAAAAATTAGGGATTATTTATATTAAAAATAGTGATTAAACATACGCGATATAAACAATGATGTCACATGTGAATTAATTGAATGATGCTTACGTGACGATCATCACAACTGTTAAACTCAAACAAAATTAATTAAAATCGATCTAAACTAATAATTTATTATAATTATTTTTAATTATTAGTTTAAGTAGAGTTTAATTAAGGTAGCTCAAGTTTCAGAGTTGAGTTGAATTACTATGTCAGTGACATTTTATTAATCCATGTATTATATTCATATCGTGTTTTTAAAATAAATATTTTTAAAAAATTAAAAATTAAAAGATTGTCTTATAAACTTAAAAATTACGAAGTATTTTTAAAAAAATTTTAATTGTGTCCAATATTGTAGAGGTTACTTTAATGGTGGCCCACGAGTCAAACCACCGTGATGGGTGGCTTAAATACTGTGGATTGTGGATTGCAGATGGATGCAGATTGCTTGGGATCATGATCCTCATGTCTAATGGAATTACAGTTGTTATCTCTTTATGCGGATTCATTTTCAAAGTTAGGCTGGCTAGATTTGGACCGATTTGTCTAATTCTTGTTTCCATTTTTTCTATATCTTCCAAACTCTAGTTGCTAGCTAGGACATTTTATGCAATTAGAGTATATATATATAACTACTAACATAAGAGATTTAAGATTTAAAAGATTCAACTGATATTAAAACGTTATAAAATTGTTAGAATAAAATTAAAAAATTAAAAAATAATTTAAGCAGGCAATTCTTACCCATCGAAAATTTAAAGTACTATTGAAAAAAGAGATCGTTAAATAAAAATTAATCGGTTTATTTTAGTTTATAAAAATGTATTAACTTATAAAAATTGATCAATTAATTAACAGATTGATTGATTTTTAATAACAAAGATTACTAAATTAAACCGAACAGAAAAGTTTTTTTTG
>JAOTAX010000006.1:1874200-1913076 GCA_025629825.1 Erythroxylum guanchezii | reverse complement strand
GATCAATTAATTAACAGATTGATTGATTTTTAATAACAAAGATTACTAAATTAAACCGAACAGAAAAGTTTTTTTTGGAATAAAATCAACATTAGCGCAAAAAACAAACAAAGGCAGGGAAGACAAAGAAAACTAACTCAAGCCAACAGGCTTATCCCGTATATCCAGAACCTAATAATCTTTCCGCCAACCGAACTGAAAAGTTAGTTGGTTAAAAAATTTTATTATTAAATCGAACGAACCAATTCGATTTTTAAATCATTGACAACTATTGAATAATACAATTGAATGCAGAAATTTTGGAGCTATTCTTCTTTCCTGGAAACCATCTTTCATGGATGGAGAACAGCTGAGATCTGACTAATGACCAGATGGTTTTAGCTTTTCGCTTTCTAGCGTGTAAGTGTGTGTTACAGCTTTCTCTCGTTTGTTTTCGTGAAAAAGAAGAGCTTCTAAAATTGAGGAATTTCTTGTCGAGATGCAATCCAATGAAAATGAACCTTAAGTAGCTGGACAATAAGTTAAAGTAAGATTTGGACCACCTGATAAAAGTTACTCGTTTGTAATCATAAAATTACAGATTTAAATTACGAAAATAATTTATTTATAAAACTTATAAAAGAAAGATTGTGTGTATTAATAACTCTCTCCTAAACCCTCGCAAAACGCAAAACGGAGAGCCTTGTATGCTAAGATACGTTAAGTTTTAATTATTACCAATGTTTTCAAAACTGAAATGAAAATTAAACCGTTAAAATAAGATGTTTAAAATTTAAAAGATTAAATTAATATTAAATTGTTATAAAATTAATAGTAAATTTAAAAATATTGTCAATATTTATTTAAAATTTTAAAGTTTAATTGAAAATGAGATTATTAAATAATAAATTTATCTTTTTAAATAATAAAAATTATTAAATTAAATAAAAATAAAAAATAAAAACTAGTCCGTTCATTTTCAAAACATTAATAACAACACATATGAAAGTCAACACCTAGCATTTATTGTTATGAGAGGGTGAGGTAGGTTTGGCAGAGTTAGTTAAGGCAAGACTTATTTGAACACCTTTTCCACATTAATAAAACCCTTCAATTTGGACAAGAAAGCACATGGTATATAAATGCGGGTAACTGTATAAATGTGTGGATGAGATTTCACAAAATAAGATAGGAGCAGATTATTTAGAACAGATAATTTGTCCCCCTTATACTTTACCTAAAATGGTCAATTATTTGGAGAGGTCAATTTCAATCCTCATAGGATTTATCCATATAATCAAAAACCAACTAAGATATATAGTAGAGTTTGTATCTACGTGAGAAAGTAAAATTATAATCAAAGATCAACTAATTATTTAACAAAATCTAAATGCAAACTTTATTAGAATTACACTTTTAAAAAATTATTTATAAAAAGGAGATATTTTTATTATAATTATTATTAACATTTAGTATTATTAATCTCGATTATAATTAAAAATATTTTACATTTTTCAATTTTATCAATTCAATTATTAAAGTGTCTCAATCTAATAAATTTAAATCTACTTGAAATTCATGTTACATCAATATGTAATATCAAATTAAAATAAAACATATAGACGTTTTTTCTTAGATTTCGATTTAAAAATAAAAAAATATGTGATATGCATCATCATCATTATCATTACAGCTAGTCCGAAGTTCCACAATAAAGCGGGGCTTGGGAAAGTCTGATAGTACGCAACCTTACTCCTATATAGTAGAGAGGTTGTTTTCAGTAGACCCACATGTAGATGTGACAATAAAAGAGTGATGCAAGTTAAAGAGTAAATAAGTAAAACTGACACGCTCAATTATTATGTAAATAAAATTACAATAAATACATAAATAAATAAAATATAAAATATAACCAAATGATATACTTAATGGTATCCAGATCAGCTAATACCAGCTCTTCTTGTTTCTAATTAAGCTAGGACGCTATACTTAGAGACCCTGAATGTATGACAATCTCACAGTTTTAAACAGCCTCGCGGGATCTTTCCTCGTACATTTGTCACTTATATAAAACTAATTAAATTCGATTTAAATTAATAATTTTAAATAATATAATAAACTATTAATTTTGATTAAATTTAATTAGTTTAATTCAAGTTTAAGAATTGAGTTGAATGTCGTATAAGTAACAATTGATTGACTCATATATGATATTCATGTTGCTTATATTTTATTATTACTTTTAAAAAAAAACTTAAACTAATTTAAAAATCTTGTTGAACGACAGAGCATCTCCATTTCTTTTACCCTATCGAATTATATGGTCATAAGCCGATTGATTCCCTTGAAATCAATATAAAAAGAAACCTAACATGCATCGAATGACTAGGAATGATAACACTAACAATTGGGTTTGAGCTGTAAATATGTTTAAAGCAACTTGAGTTCCACGAACTCTGAGTCACCTTTTGATAAAGTCTACATTAGATTAGATTCATTAACTATGATGTTTTATGGTACCACGTAAAAACAAGTATTGAGTATTGAGCATTGAACATTGAACAGCAGCCTACCATATAGCCAGGAAGAAAAAGAAGAATCTAATCTAGTGGAATAATTGATGTCGGATGTTGGAAAAAAGAGGCTGATTCTTCTCTGCACATTAACACCAAAAGTGGGAGTAGTTGCTTCTTAAATTCAGCAGCTTTTGTAGCAGAAAGTTGCAGTTTGCGTCGGGACCCTTTTGCTTTACTGTTACTTTTGTACTTAGGAGAGAGAGCTTTGGATGTAATTTAAGAACCATTAAAAAAAGAAGAAGATATGATTAAACTAATATTTTAAAAAAGTAACTAAAAATTAAGGTTTAAAATATTTAACTAGTATGAAACTGTTATAAAATGGGCTATAAATTAAATAAAATTAAAATATAATTAAAAAAGACTGTCCTTATTTGTTAAAGAATTTAAAGTTTAATTAAAAAAAGAGATTATTAAATAAAAATTTATTAGATTATTTTAGTTAATAAAAATTTATTAATAACAAATTAAAAATTTAAATGATAAACATAATTTCAATAGAAGTTTAAAGACTAATTTAAATAAAATTTTTAAAAGTTCTATTTTTGTTCTTTAAATAAATTATAAAAATTGAAAAGAAGCCGATATTATTTGAGGGACAATATGGATTCGATTATAAAAATTATTAGTTTCATCAGTGATTCAAAATAAAATGAATGCATGAAAATATCTCTTACTCAATTTTTTAAAAATCAAACAAGAAGTTAAAAGGATAAGATAAAAGGTTTAAGGTGTAAGGTTTAAAAGGTTCAATAGTGTTATATTGTTATAAACAATGTTCTGAAACTCGGACCGGTCATCGAACCGGAGGTCTTACTGGTCACTAGTTTGACCGGTTCGACCGGTTCAACTACCGATCGAACCGGTGTGACGTCATAATTATGCAATAATTATAAATAATATTTAAAAATAAATAAATAAAAAAATTGTTTGAACCAGTGGTCGGACCTGTCCGACCGGTCAAAACCGGTTCAATTGACCACCGCTTTTAAGGGGTTAACTGGATCGGTCGGCCGACCGGTCACCGGTCGGACTGGCCGGTTCAGTCCGGGTTTTAAAACATAGGTTATAAATTAATAAATTTGTAATATGACCCGAAAGAGATTGTCTTTACTTATCGAAAAATTTAAACTTTAATTAAAAATAATTTATTTTTGTTTATGAGTACTTATTAATTTACAAAAATTGACCAATTAATTAATAAATTGACACACAACAAAAGCTATTAAAATAAATCGAACTGAAAAATCAAAAAATTAGATGATTCAAAATTTTTACAAATGGCACGATTATATTTTTTAATCATTTTTATTACTAAAAAGTATGTAAATAAATGAGCACTCCGTTAAAAAAGTGTATGTTTTAATCTCGGATACCGAAAAAGGAATGGTATATTTCTCGAGAAAGGAACAGAAAACAAAGGCATAGTATTCTATAGTCCTCCATGCTCAGGGAATATATTTAGTATCCAAATAATTTATAAATTAAGAAGCTAATCTCTGTAAAGAACTTGCATGATCTGTGAAGTACAATTAAAATATAAAATACTGTATGTTCAAAGGTAAAGGACAAAACTTGTATTATTAAATGTAATTGTGAACTTTGGCAGTGTAACAACCACAATAACAATATTTAATTGATTTTTTGACTTAATCACTTTTTGTATTTTGACTAATTTCCGATTTTTCGGACCAACCAAACGAATATAATTATTAAAAAATAAGAAATTTAAACCCAAATCATTACCTTTTTGGTGAGAATTTTCACTCACAAAATTATAAGAAAATAAATTGATTCATTAAATAAATAAAAATATATGGAGTTAAGTTATTCTTAGTGGGACAAAAAAGATTTAAACAAAAATACTTATATACAAATTTTAAGTATTACTTAAAAAAGTCATCAATCCTTATTTTTTAAAAAAAATTTCTTGGTCATTTTTCTTTTTTTATAAATATTTTCTTACACCTTTATTAAAAAATAACAATGAAATATATGTATGATATTAAGCGTAATATACAAATAAATCAAATATGGTTAACATCAAGATTCAAATGTAGTTGTTAAACTTAATTCGAATCAATTAAATGTAAACAATAACAATAACAATTCAGTAAAAATTTCAAGGTTTAAAAGATTTAGTGGTAAGTAATTTTACTTTTAATTAGTAGATAGCCTGTCTAACACATCAACAATTTATTACAATTGTTATAAATTATTAATTTGAATTGGATTTAATTATTTGGGTCAAGTTTAAGAATGAGATAAATTATCATATCAACAACATTTTGATTGATTGATCTGCAACATTCATTTCACATATATTTCGTTATTATTTTTAATAAAAATCTGAAAAAAAAGAAATTTTTTGAGAAATTTAGAAATTTAAAATATTTGGCCTTGTATTTTTATCTTAATAATTTTAAATTTAATAAAATTGGTAAATTTTTATATTAAAATTTTTAAATAAATTTAGACCCATCCATGTAAGGGAATAATATCGGTCTAATGGCTACTATACATAGTCTCCTCTTTCAAGGAAAAAGAGAGGAGCCACTAGATGTATAAATTGAGAGATCAATTCTTGTTTCGGTTTTCTTGTGTCATTTTGTGCCCGAGATTATTCATCTATTCATTAACATTTTGTGTGTCATCCTGTGTTTGAGACCATCCATCTGAGCACAGGTAGCACATGAAAACAAAAGCAGTCATCCTCTGTCCTAAATTGAGACTGCACTGAGCAGCAGCAGCAGCAGCAGCCCATTTCTTCGTTGAAACAGAGCACAGAACTTTCAACTTTGAATATGGAAATTAAAAAGACTCTTCTTTTCCACTTTTCGTTCTTCAAGAAAGATTGCATCTTTTCAAAGGTAATATAAATGCGTTTTTATTATACACACAAAGCATCCAGACATAAAGACAACCAAGGACTGAGGTTTTGTAGCTTCCTCCCGAATTAAGCCGTGCTTGTATACGAGAAAGCAGATGCAGGTCACCTTGTAGAAAATAATGGCTCTTGTGACAGCATCCGAGGACATTTCTTGTCGGGGATTTAACTTAAACCTATTTGGACATGTCTACATTTTTGTTCCACTCATCCTTAACTTTTTCAATAAAAATTAAATTAATGTTTGAGGTTTGAGCTTCCAATCTTATCATAGGATAATAAATTATAAAGTTCCATATTTGTAATTTTTTATTTCGGTAATTAATTTATCAAGCTTTTTATAATTTAAACTCTAATTTTTTATCGTTTAAAAAATATGGAACTTTATAATTTATTAAAGTTATAATTTTTTTATAATTTATTATAAAGTTCTTTGAGTTGTTTGATTTTTTTAAACGATAAAAAATTAGAGTTTAAAATAAAATTTTTAATACTTTTTCAAAGTAAAATTTTAAAATTTTCGTGTTAGAAAAACGAATTACTTAAATTTAAATTATTGATAAAATAATTCGAATATAGTGCTTAAATTTAAATTATTAAATATTAAATATTTTTATTTAAAAGTTAAAATAAAATAATTAAAAAAATATTGAAATTGTCAAACAACTACTTTGATTGGGTCTTTACACTGCAAAATTTCCAACTTTTTGACCAACCAATATGTACAAAGTTTAGCTCTATTCGTTCCTGCATTTTTCCAGGGCAAGCTGTTTCCAGGAAATTGGTTAAAGCGATTGCGTTTGACAAGAAAGACAGATGCTTTCCATCCAATCATAGTTGGCTGGAGGACATGAAGTGGTAGATAAGACTTGGATTTTCTTACATAGTCAACAAAGCAAGCACTCATCTTTAACATGAGTACAAAACATTTTACTCATTTAAAACGTAGACTTCAGTGAATCACTACATAGGCTTGGGACCCCAACTTCAACTAACCACGCAAGTTGTAACCTGAAAATGAAACATCAAATGTTCACACTTTGACAACAATTGAATCGAATCGGATCGATCTGTGGTAAAAATTTTGAATCAGTCAATTTTTTAATTTAGTTTTTAATTTTTATTGAATCGAACCGGTCCGTGGCAAAAATTTTGAATCAGTCAACTTTTTAATTTAGTTTTTAACTATTTAATTTAATTTATTTTGTGTTAAAATTAATTAATCAGTTAGTTTGTTAGAGTATCTCATATTGATTAAATATGAAAATGTTAAAGAGTTTATAAGTGATAAGAGTCAACTATTCAAAAGACTAGTTCTAGTCATTTTGACAATAGTTAACCCAAGCCTAATTATTATTAGTAGACTCTACACTCTGCCTATATTAAAATATCATTTTTATAAACTAAAATAAATCGATTAATTTTTATTTAATAGTCTTATTTTTTAATTAAAATTTAAAATATTTCAATCATTTTTCAATTTCTTTAATTTTATTCAATTTTTAATCGGTTTCATAATGGTTTAGTACCCGTTGAACTTTTAAATATTAAACTTACTAGTCTGATTTTTAATAATAAAAATTAAAAGAATTATTAAACTAAATCAAACTAAAAAATTAAAAAATTATTCGGTTAAATTTTTTTACTGTTAACAACCGATCGAGCCTATCAATTTTAAAAATTTGCTTTACACTACATTTCTATATTAATTTGCAAAAAAAAAAGCCTAACTAACCTAATTATTATTATTATTATTATTTACCTTTTCCACTATTAGGACTTCATAAGAAGTTAATATTATTTTCATCCAAACACGTTTAATTTGAAATTTTGATAAAATTCAGTTGTTGGATTTTAATATTTCTGTTAATATTGTACTGAATTTCACTTTTTTTTATTTTAATTCTAATATTTTTAAAGCTATTACTTACTTCTTTATGATTTTATTTATCATGTCATTTTTATTATATTTTTTAATACACAATAATTTAAAAATGTTCGAATTACAATAAATTTTAATATATTTAATTTGCTTTATGTATATATATATATATACACATACACTAAATGGCGTATGTTTCGTATTGGAAGGAGCATAATTGGTAGAGTGTGTACAAACCTCAATGACCAGATTATTGAGTCAATCTTAAAGCCAAAGCCAATCTACCTATGGTCTTCGACCCCACATGTCTCTTATGTTATGTTACAATCAAGTCTTTTTGGGAGACATCCTTATCTTGGGACATTTTCCAATGCATAATGAACTTTTCCTTGACTAAATATTATTGCTAACAATAATATGAGACAAAAATAAAAACTTATTTTTATAATATCAACAATAATTTATTTTAAAAGCTCTAAGTGACGGGTCCAGGCTTTCAAGTTTTAGTTTAATAGCTAAAAATGAGGATTAGGTCACTGATTTATCTGATTTCTTTGTGCAATATGAGTGTGGACAATGAAGCTGAGTCTTAGGCATGTAGGTTAAATTGACCGATATTGTCTTTTATACTCTCTTATATGAAAAGTCGTGTGTTCGAGTTATAGAAATAGTTTTTATTCGAGATATAAAAAAAAAGATTGCATATAATTGATGATCTTTTTCCGATTATCTCAAAGCGTAAATAATATATTTTTAATTGAGGCAAACTAATTTAAAAAGGTTTGCAAGCAATTCAAAATTGATACTAAAAATTAATAATCCTAAAAATTTGAACTTAAGCATCCTCTCTTTGTGCTGAGCAAAAGCGAAGAAAGAATTATGAGAGTCAACATATTCAAGATTGATGGGCTGTTATATCATAATCAGTTGATTACGACGTCGCAATTTGTAAAACGGCGTCGTTAATAATGAGAAAAAGAGAGGGAACCCTTCTTCTGTTGATAGTGTATTTGCATGCGAAATTTACCGCAGCATGAGGTGTGAAAGCAGAGAGAGACATATTAGGTATAGAGAGGGACGTCAGAGACTGAAGATGAACCTCCACACAAACGACACCGTCTCAGTCTCTGCACCCACGTGAAGCTTCCTATGCTCACGACCCCAATAAGATCCTCCGTATCCAAAAGTGGGCACCATCTTAGAAACCAAAAAACCCTGGCCCCCACTTCCACCTCTTACAACTCACACGTGTCCCCCAACCCCTCTCACGTGAACTGCCACGTGTTCCCAACTCAGACACTCCCTCCACACTGTTCTTGTCCTATAAAACCACAACCTGCGTCTCGGGTCATAGACAACCCAAGAACGAGCACACATAGCCTAACTAGGATCAGATTACAATTGGGTTTACTGTTCTCGACATGATTCTTATCTTTCCCGAAAGAAAAATCCAAAAAAAATTTCTCGTTCTCTGCAACCTTTTTTAATAATAGTAACAGATACATACACCATCAGCAGCAACGTGAAAAAAGGGGCTGCGATTGCGAATCTCAGCTTACGTTAGCCTCTCCGACACCTGCCACCGAGATTTTGTTCTCTGTTACTCTCTAACACAATCCCATTTTCCTTTTTATCGTGTTCTGTTCGGTGGATATACGTTCTTCTTCTTCTTCTTCTATATTATATGAAACACAGAGCAGACGCAGAAACAAACGTTAAAATGGTCTCTAAGCTGCTTCTACTTATGTTCGCTATCTGTCGGTTGATTGTAACCGTCGGGTTGACCGTTGACCCCGCAAAGCTTCTCCGGATGGGAGTTGACGGTCAACTCAGTGTTGACCCAGCAGACATGGAGGCTGTTTCGACGGACTTCGGTTTGCTCGGTCGAACCGAGCCGATGGCAGTGTTGCGACCAGCTTCAGCCGAGGACGTGGTGCGACTGGTTCGAACGGCGTTTAACGGTTTCACGGTGTCGGCTAGGGGTCACGGGCATTCGATTAACGGACAGGCACAGACGAGTGACGGAGTGGTGGTAGAGATGAGCCACCGGAGTGGATCGAAGAAGGCGGCGCAGCCGCGAGTTTCGGTGCAAGAGATGCACGTCGATGTCTGGGGAGGAGAGCTGTGGATAGACGTGTTAAGGAGCACCTTAGAGTATGGACTGGCACCCAAGTCATGGACCGACTACTTGTACCTCTCAGTGGGTGGTACCTTGTCCAATGCTGGGATTAGTGGTCAAGCTTTCAACCATGGACCTCAGATTAGCAATGTCCATGAGCTTGACGTTGTTACAGGTCTTCCTCTTCTTCTTCTTCTTCTTCTTCTTCTTCTTCAGATTTTTGTCAGATGGTGTTTTCTAAACAAAGTTTTTCGCTGTGTCAACATATCAAATACCCTGTTCTATCGTGATCTTAACCTGAAAAGAATTTCCAGGTTTTTTTTTTGTCTTGGTTGTGCTCAATTCTGTCCCACGTTTTGTTTAACATAGTTTCCGTACGTGAGCTCTCTTGTTTGTTTGAAGTTGTTCTCACATGAAATATTGTTTTTATTGATGACAAGACAGTTTTGTCTTCACCAGTTTTTGTTATCATGAATTTCTGAACTAAATTATGTATAATCACCATATATGGTATATAGTTTTGGTATTTTTACTGCTATATTAACAAACAGTTAACAGTACTGTTTCTGGATTACAGGAAAGGGTGAGCTCTTGACATGCTCAGAAGAACAGAACTCAGATCTCTTCCATTCAGTTCTTGGTGGTTTAGGACAATTTGGTATAATCACTAGGGCAAGAATTTCTCTTGAACCAGCACCCCAAAGGGTATCTCTCACTTTTACCCTTTGCATGTTGCTCTTACAAAGATAACTAGACTGCGAATTTCATATGAAAAAGAAAACACGGAATAAAGCCTTGAACTTCGTTAAAACTTTGTCGGATTAAGATAAGTACAGTGAAAGAACTAAAAGTTAAAAGTTATGAACTATAAACTCAAAAGGGTTGGGTCCATATGAGCTTTTAAACACATTTAGACGGCTTTCCTAAAGCTGGCAATGTCGTTGACATGTCCATTTGGTAGTCTATTTTTGGCTCTCTCTTTCTTATGATGTTGTTCTCTTTGCTTGTCACTATAATGTTACAGGTGAGGTGGATTAGAGTTCTGTACTCCGACTTTTCGACCTTTACAATGGACCAAGAGTATCTCATCTCACTGCATCAAAAACCATCTAACCAAAAGTTCGATTACGTTGAGGGTTTTGTAATAGTTGATGAAGGACTCATCAACAATTGGAGGTCCTCCTTCTTTTCCCCTCGTAACCCTATTAAGATCAGCTCCATTAGTGCTAATGGCGGTGTACTATACTGCTTGGAGATCACCAAGAACTACAATGAATTCTCTTCAGACACCATTGATCAGGTATACCATTATCACTTAAAACTACAGCTTTAATAAATCTTAAAATGGCTTCCAAAGTAGAACCTTCTGCTGGTTAGAATCTGTGTCATTCTTTTTTGTATTATTATATACATAAAAAACACATCTTGTTTAAGTTTGAACAATGGGTTTGATATCAGTTTTTTCCCACTATTCCTAGATTATATGATTGAGACTACACATAAAAATAAAGAGAAAACATATTATTTATACGTTTCAGCTTTCTTCAAAACGTTAACAGAAGCATCGATTAAACAAAGAATGGAAAATCTTCTGTAATCTATCGTACTCATTTGGGTGGGATCAGATCTCCTATTTCTGTTACGATGAGATTTAACAAAAAAGATTGGAATAAAGTAAGTTAACAGAGAATTTGATGTTCATTTGGATACTAAGATTGAATGAAACTTCAATGTTTGTTTATCGCATAGAATATTCAGTAAATCTAATTAAGCCGGCAGCTGATTAAAATATTCTGATTAATCTATCTTCCTGAACTATCCCATTGGAAGCAAACTTATCCTGACAAAAGCAACTGTCTCGCAGCACGTTTTCTTTTCTTTCTTTTTTGGTATGTGTACTTTGACGGTATTTATCTAATCTTTGTTGTTTGGTGATAATGAACAGCAACTTAATATAATTAAATACCAATCTAATGGTACTATCTATACCTGACAGGAAGTAGAGTCACTGTTAAAGAAACTGAATTTTATACCAACATCAGTGTTCACGACCGATCTGCCATATCTGGATTTCCTGGACAGAGTCCACAAGGCAGAGATGAAGCTGAGGTCTAAAGGTTTGTGGGAGGTGCCACATCCATGGCTCAACCTCTTCATCCCAAGATCGAGAATTGCAGACTTCGATAAGGGTGTGTTCAAGGGGATCTTGGGGAACAAAACCAGTGGGCCTATCCTCATCTACCCCATGAACAAAAACAAGTAAGTTTCAATCCTTTTTTTAATTCTATAATTTATGCTTTTTTACTTTTTATTTTTTTAAATTTTAATGTAGGGAGCCTATGTCCGGCTCTAGATACATGCATGCAACATGCAAGTACACATACGAGTGACTATACCTGGCGTCAAGTGTAGTGTGGTCACCACCCTATATAAGTTGAGGCATGATAGGATTAATATATATTGTGATTTAAGCTTCTAATTTAAGGCAAAAGGTTAAAAAAATATTGTTTTTATTTTAAATTATTAAACATATCTTTATTCAAACTTTTGAGAAATTAATCTTATATTAAGTATCTTTTTAATTATTTTAATAAAATTTAATGTACAAATTACGCATATAAAGATGAAAATAAAAATATAATCATGTATAATTATTAAAATTCAATTTTAATATATAATTAGTATAATTAATTAAAGATATTAATTTAATTTAATTAAAAAAATTTAGGCTACAACCCATTAAAAAATTAATTTATTAATTTTAAATAGAATTAATTCGGGACTTATTTATTATTGTGGTCCTAGGATTACGTAATGACACGTGGCACATAGTACATGCTAAACAGTGAAACACGTACATGACCCACGTGCAAAGCAGGTGAATGCTGTGTTATTAAGCTCCAGCTTGGATTGACAAACACTTCCTCTTTTGTTTTTTTCTACAATTCATCTGAACAAAAAAAGATAAAAGATCGGACGGCCATGATCCTCCAAGTGGGAAAGATTCCCATGTCAGGAAGATCTTCCCTTTGGGACCAAAGATTGCGACCGTACTCGTGTCGTTGTCCGAACACAAAACAAGAGACTAAGTCGAACTAGTTCCCCGAACCTTGCCGTTTAAGTACATAAATGGGTCCCCTTTTATGTAATGGTTTTTAGTTTTTACAGCCCAACTAACATAACACTATAAACGACCTGTCCAAGATTTTGGATATTACATTTATATTTAGAATATCCTAACATATGACTGATGGATAGTGGTAACTGATCTGGTGCAGGTGGGACCATAGGAGCTCAGCTGTGGTTCCTGATGAGGATGTGTTTTACCTAGTTGCGTTATTAAGATCAGCATTGGACGACAGCGAGCAGACTCAGACATTAGAGCACTTGACCAATCAGAACCATCAGATTCTGAAATTCTGTGATGATGCTGGGATCAAGGTGAAGCAGTACCTGCCCCATTACACAACACAGGAGGAATGGGTGGACCACTTTGGAGATAAGTGGGCGCAGTTTTATGAGAGGAAGATGGAGTTTGACCCTGGGCGCATTTTAGCAACAGGCCAACGTATATTCAAACCTTCCTTCACTGCTTCTTCTTCTTCTACATGGACCAGAGTGGCCTCTTCATGGTGATATTAACTTATCCAATTTACCAAAACCATAACATACTAACAGCCCAGGAACATCCTTGTACAGTAAGTCCAATGTCAAAGGAACTCGATTGATAATGTAGTAGCTCAATCCATGACATTTTTATTGCAAAATTTGTTATTTATGAAGTACAAATCTAAATCCGGTTCGAGCCTAAGTCTGAATTCAAATCGAAATAAATATATTCTAATTTGTTCATTAGATTGACAAGTTCAACGCTTTATAATTAGATGGAACATCAACTCATTTTAAACCCAAGCCTGAGTTTGAACTCTTTAACGAGGAAACTAACAGAAAAATATAAACTGAAAACTATAAGATTCCGTAACAAAGATATGGTTACTACAGTGAGCTAAAGTTTTGTTCTGAGTTTGGGTTATGAGAGTATCCTTAAGTAGTAGTGATGGACATAAGGGCACATGCTTAATGGTCCAAGGGTAGTAGTATATTACTTGAGGGTCTTGCTTTCTAGATTTTATCAAGTGAAATCTTGTTTCATGGTGCATTAGTTTCTGTCCTGAGCATAACTTGAAAATGCGATTGTCTCAGCTTTTGTAACCTCTCCAGTTTTTTTGGGAACGGTTTTCTACAGTTGCTGAGTTTATACTACCGAACATCAACTACCTTTCTTAAGTATGGTTACCATCTTCAATCTTATACGGAGTAGAGAGGTGGGCAGAGTTAGCGCTCAATATTCCTTTACCGATGACAAAAGGGTCCAACAGTCCATTCTTTTATGGACAAGAAATGGATACTATACCAGTATATGTATGCTACTACACTTTGTCATCATGGAACCACCATCTTGTCTCCTTTGGAGATCTACCACTCTTGCAGTTCTTCACGTACCGATCATTGTCAACCGGGCGTTGCTGCACCAATGGCAGAACTTATGAACGTCATTTTCTCATTACCAGTGCTGTGAGCTAAGTGCATAGAATAAATAACAACAAACTTTTAGATGTTGACCATACCTTCTTGGTTGCACTTGACAACATAGACAGGATGCTGATGCAGATAGAACTAACAGTCATAGCAGGGGACCATGAATCATACAGAATATCTGCAAGGATGAAAATGCCCGATCAAATAAAGGAAGGGCATGAATGACAAGTAGAAAAGTACTTTTTAACACCTTATTTGTTCCTTTGAAACATCTAAACTTTAGTTGCAAGAGAAGTTTTCAAAATCCTATTTGCTTTTTGTAAATTCCATCTGCACATAACTCATGGATCCAAGGACTAATCAAGTTATAACAGTCTAACAAGATAACCATCATTTCGTAATATCTTTTAGATGAAGCTTCACAACTAGGAGGAAAATTCCAGATGTACAAAGTTTTGGGTAAGAACACAACAAAATGGAAGGTGTACTTGTTTTACAAGGACGTGACTCAAAACACAAGATGAAATGGTTAGGGAAGGGGTTACAATTTACAAGAGCAAAGGAGAAGGTATTCTTAAAGCTCAGTCCACGAAATTTTAGGCGACATCTCAGAATTCGGTTCACCCATTGAGAACCCACATACAAGTCTACGATGTGGTCATAAGTTCACATCTTTAACCATGGAAAATTGTGCCCAAGACATTTGCCCGGTAACAGATCAGCATACGCAAGAGCACAGTTAATAAATCGTTAGAGCCAGACAGTTTCTTTATCCAAGAACAACCCTTTCACTAGCAATGCCCTAAGACACCACAATTACACGTAAAGCCATTATACTATTACTAAAAAAGCAATAACGCCATCTAAATTTTATCATCTGGGCTTAAGGATATTATTAAATCAAGCAATTTTCTCAAGCAATCACATTGTGCCGACAGAGTACATGTGAATTTCGTTCATAACACCTCAATACCTGCAAATTCACTTCATTATTACAATCCCCAAAACGAACTCAAGCCATTAAAGTAACAGTAATTAATAAAAATCACAGTTAGCAACAGGCAGAAAGCTACAGTAGCCCACCAAGCTTCTAATAAATGAAAAAGCAATTAAACGCTTAAGTACCTAAGCATATATGTCCATTGCTATAGATGTGAGGATGCAGAGGCGCAGGTGGGATAAAAATCACCTGTTTAAAACCCAAATTTCAGTTCTAATTACATTAAAAATGGAAAAAAAATGACAATAATTATATATATAGACCTGCGGTGCTTCCATGGGGTAATGTTCTGGAAAATCGACTTGAAGCTGATAAGTTTCGTTCGCATACAAAGTTCCCGGAGCTCCGTTGACTTCGATCACCCATCTTTTTCAGGTCAAAAAACCACTCAAATTAATTCCAAAAAAATTTGAAAAATAGTGTACGAAAAATTAAGGTGGTGTACGACCTACCGTTGGAGATTATCAGTAGCTTTGTGTTTGAAACCGATAGGAGGATTCAATTGCCATTCTGTCAGCTCCTTTTGCAGTCTATTACACGCGATCTTGCTTAATGCCTACGCATTTATCAAAAGTCAAAACAAGAAATTGAAAATCCTCACAGAATCAAATCAAATCAAACCAAATGATAATTAAATCGAAGATTGGACCTTGCGCGACTGAGAGGAGGAGGAGGAGCTGGTCATGTTTCCTCACGAAAGAGCGAGACCGCGAGAGCGAAGAAGAAGCAGCCTTTTCGTTACTATCACGGTCTGGGTTTTTATTATACATATATATATATATATAAACACGTATAGCTGTTGGGTGTTGGTGATCTATGGGTTTGTAGATTCTGGAGCTTCAAGCTGTAGGAAATGGTGGTTGGTTGCTATCCAACCTCTGTGATCTTGCCACGTAAGCTTTAATCTATCCCATTTTTCCAGCACAGATATAATCAGTTGTTTCCGTTACCATCTTTATTCTTTTACTCCTTACTTACTTTTTTACTTGTTCAATAGCACTCCGAAATTAAGGGACTGGATTAAGAGATCAATTAGCTCACAGCGAATAACATGAACGAATTTAAGTATTGGATAACCTCACCTTTTTATTTTAAAAAATTTAGTAAAGTCAGTTATTTAATATTAGTTATTTACGTTTAAATAACTTATAAGTACATACTTTAAAAAAAATATAAGGACTGAATATTATATCTTAGTATTTATTTAAATATTCTCATAAAAATTTATATTTTAAATATTTATTTACATAAATATTAAGCTTATAACATAAAATATATAATAATAACTAATGCTATTTTTCTTGCTCTTGCTCTTGCTGTGTTGCTGCTATCTTTCTTCATATTAATCAAGTTAAAGTTCACATTTCTAGTATATTAGCTTATTTATCACTAACTTTTTCATTTAGGGTACTACTAGTTAGTGAAGGAAAAACAATAATAAAGATGAAAGTTTGAGTAATTTGGAATGATTTTTGGGTGCAATCATCATTTTATTCTTTAATTTCTCAGCCGTGGAGTAAAATGCCTTTTATAGGAGTATTTTTAAAAACAACAGATTGGGTTCAATCTATCAACTCAATCAGCTAATTATCAAATATAATTATCAACAGTTTGACAAAGTCAAACATCCAAATGCTTCTCAATTCACCAAAAAATAACTCATCAATCACTTACTAAATAAGGTCATTATCATTTTAACATTGTAAATAATAAAAAATAGAACTTGGCAATTAAAACTTTGTCATTTTAAAACCGTAAATAAATAAAAAATATGACAAAATTTTTTTATGATAATCAAACAATAATATAAGTAAGGTTGACAAATAAAACTTGACCCGAAATCAATAAGTTAAGTTTAGATTAATTGAGTTTCAAATCAGGTTGAGGTCTAAAAGATCAACACGAATTTTAGTTCCAACAATCGAAACTTCTTCACCAAAATAACATTATTTTAGTATAAGTGCTCGGAAAATATTAGTTTGATCAATTACATCAAATAGCTCAAATTTTAAATTAGGCTCCGATCGAAGATAATAAACATCGAATTACTGGTGATCTCATCCAATTCAATTCATTATTTACTAATAAAAATAAGTTGATTTTTATTTTAAAAACTATTATTTATTCTTTATGATATTATTTACTCCAATTTTTATAGGTCTTCATTTTAAAATTATAATAAATAAAAAAATAACAAATTATTATATAATATATATGTAGGCTTGACGACTAAAGTTCAACCTATTTCATTTTGAAAGTAAGGTTAAACTTAAGTTGATAAAATTTTAATTTGAGTCCGAATCTAGACGATCGACTTAAAGTTTGATCCGAACAATTCAAATTCTCTTATCAAAATAATGTTGTTTTGCTGTAATTGCTTAAAATGATATTGCTTTAGTCAATTGTACTAAAACAACATTATTACTAAAACAACATTATTTTCTAGTTGTTATAGTCAAATTCAAGTTGCACATGTCAAGTTTGATCAAGTTATAAGTGAGTTTAAATAAAAAACAACAGACACCAGATCCCTATTGATCCAGCTCAATTGGTCTTATAATCATCCATAAATATAAGAAAACAAATAATACCTTTTTAAAATATAAAAATAAAAATGTCGAATCATAAAGAATTCTCATATAATTATCCGTTTAATCTTTATAGCTATCTTATATCCCTAATTTGAATCCTAAGTCCTAGAAATCACCATTTCATTTTTCTAAGGACAAGAAATGGACACGATACTAGTATATGTATGCTGCTACACTTTGACTCTTTTTGTCAATTAGCTGATTCTATCAGCTGATTTAATCGCAAATTGTATTAATTATTTGTCATTTAATTTTTAATAAAATTAACTGTTTATGTTTAAAATAACTTACGAAGACATGACTTTAAAAAAAAATATAAAGGTATGAATATTATATATCTTAGTATTTTGTTGAATATTCTTATAAGAATTTAGATTTTAAATATTTAATTCTAAAAAAAATAAATTTATAACTCTAATAAAAAATATATAACATATAATAATAATAATAATTCAACGTTAAATTTTCTATTAATATGAATGATGTAGCTAGTGTTTTTTTATATATGAATGAATTTTATTATTTAATAAATTAAAAATAACTTATAAAGATATGACTTAAAAAAATTTATAAGACCACGATTAAATATTAAATTTTACAAAAATTAAATTTGACAATAATAAAAATAAAACAAAAATTAAATTTTACAAAAAATTTACAAATATTTCGTGCATAATTCATAAGCATAACACAGTCCCATGCATGACACCATTTATAATAATTAATTTTGCTACAGCGTCATTCATCAATTATGCTACAGTGTCATGCATGGCATTGTAGCATAATTAATAATAATTCAATTAAGCCACACTATAGCATGACACTATAGCACTATAGCATAATTAATTATTGTAATTAAGCATAAACTGACTTGCAAAAATTAATTAATGTATAACTTTATTTATTTAGGAGGGCTTAATTGGTTTTTCACTTGCACATAATCAGCTGTTTTCTGCTATTGTGTAGCTTTTTAAAATTCAGCTGTTTGGGATAAATCAGCTACTTATTCTTCTTCTTCTCACCACTCTTGCAGCTCTTCACGTACTTATTCTTCTTCTCACCACTCTTGCAGCTGTTCACGTACCAATAATCGTCAACTGGGTGTTGCTGCACCAATGGCAGAACTTATGAACGTCATTTTCTCATTACCAGTACTGTGAGCTAAGTGGCTAGAATAAATAACAACAAACTTTTAGATGTTGACCATACCTTCATGGTTGCACTTGATAACATACGCAGGATGATGACGCCGAGAGAACTAACAGTCGTTTTAGGGGGCCATGAATCCAAAATGCCTGATCAAATAAAGGCGGGCATGAATGACAAGTAGAAAAGTAAATTTTAACACCTTATTTGTTCCTTTGAAACATCTAAACTTTAGTTGCAAGAGAAGTTTTCAAAATCCTATTTGCTTTTCGTAAATTCCATCTGCACATAACTCATGGATCCAAGGACTAATCAAGTTATAACAATCTAACAAGATAACCATCATTTTGTAATATCTTTTAGTGAAGCTTCACAACTAGGAGGAAAATTCCAGATGTACAAAGTTTTGGGTGAGAACACAACAAAATGGAAGGTGTGCTTGTTTTACAAGGAGGTGACTCAAACACAAGATGAAATGGTTAGGGAAGGGGTTACAACTTACAAGAGCAAAGGGGAAGGTATTCTTAAAGCTCAGTCCACGAAATTTTAGGCGACATCTCAGAATTTGGTTCGCCCATTGAGAACCCACATACAAGTCTATGATGTGGTCATAAGTTCACATTTTTAACCTTGGAAAATTGTGTCCAAGAAATTTGCCCGGTAACAGACCAAAATACTCAAGAACACAGTTAATAAATCGCTAGAGCCAGACAGCAATTACACGTAAAGCCCAAAGATACCACAATTACACGTAAAGCCATTATACTAGTACTAAAAAAGCAATAACGCCATCTAAATTTTATCAACTGGGCTTAAGGATATTATTAAATCAAGCAATTTTCTCAAGCAATCAAATTGTGTAGACAGAGTACATTTCAATTTCGTTCATAACACCACAATACCTGCAAATTCACTTCATTATTGCAATCCCCAAAACGAACTCAAGCCATTAAAGTAACAGTAATTAATAAAAATCACAGTTAGCAACAGGCAGAAAGCTACAGTAGCCCACCAAGCTTCTAATAAATGAAAAAGCAATTAAACGCTGAAGTACCTAAGCAAATATGTCCGTTGCTATAGATGCGAGGATGCGGAGGCGCGGGTGGGATAAAAATCACCTGTTTAAAACCCAAATTTCAGTTCTAATCACATTAAAAAATAGAAAAAATTAAATGACAATAATTATATATATAGACCTGCGGTGCTTCCTTGGGGTAATGTTCTGGAAAATCGACTTGAAGCTGATAAGTTTCGTTCGCATACAAAGATTCCGGAGGTCCGTTGACTTTGATCTCCCATCTTTTTCAGGTCAAAAACCACCCAAATTAATTCCAAAAAAATTTGAAAAATAGTAAGAAAATTTTAGGTGGTGTACGACCTACCGTTGGAGATTATCAGAATCTTTGAGTTTGAAACCCTTAGGAGGATTCGATTTCCATTTTTTGAGCTCCTTTTGCAGTCTATCACACGCGTTCTTGCTTAAATCCTACGCATTTATCAAAAGTCAAAACAAGAAATTGAAAATCCTCACAAAATCAAATCAAATGATAATTAAATCGAAGATTGGACCTTGCTTGACTGAGAGGAGGAGGAGGCGGAGCCGGTCATGTTTCCTCACGAAAGAGCTAGACCGCGAGAGCGAAGCAGCAGCAGCCTTTTCGTCACTATCACGGTCTGGGTTTTTACTTTATACATATCAAAGTTTAAAAAATCGGACATTCATCCGGTTAAAAGAAAGGTTTAAAGTTTAGATTTTAGAGATTCAATGATTAGTGAACCGTTATAAAATCGGTATATAATAAATAATAAGTAAAACTTATAAAGAACACGTAAAATTAAAATATTTTATTGAAATAAAAATACACCAACGTTTATTATTATATAATGAATTAATAATAAATAAAAATAAGTCTAATATAAATATTAAAATAATAATAATAATAATCAAAATTGTATTTCTAAATGAGGTTGTGTCTCATCATTGTCAAAAGTTCCAAATTTTCCAATGTTATTTAAAGATTCGTAAACTATTCTTCCATCTAAAGTATTTACATCAACTTCTTTTATTATATTAAAATAAATTAAAAATTAGTAATATATGAAATTATTCTGAATTGTAAACTTGTAATATAATATAATTTGAACTTAAATATGATCAAAATAAGATATGAACTGACCATCAGTATATGTATTTAATTCATTCGTCGTGACAAATACATTTTTTTCATAAATCGTCTTTTCAAGTTCATTACAATCAAGATTAAGCTATGGTTCTTCTTCTTTAATCAAAAAATCAGCATGTTCAATACAGTCAAATATCATTTAGATCATATGTTCTTTTCTTACTGAACGATATATAATAGAAAAATTATAAAATCAATAATAAAAATAAAATTATTGAAATAAAAAAAACTATAAAATAGTAAAATACTTATTCTTCATTCTCAGATTACAAGTAACGTAAACAAGGTCATTAACGTAACGTTTGGTTCATGTCCTTATGGGTAAAGACAGATGATAGGGACACAAAAGTTTTGTGTCTCGTAGTGTTTGTTTGTTGTCCTTACCTATTTTTGTTTCGTCTTCAGAGGACAAAGATATAAATTTTTTGTTCCTTCCAAAACTGTGATACAAAATTTCTTGTCATAAGAACAAAAACAAAACACATAAGGGAATGTCAGAAAGAACCCTCCTTCCACATAAGCAATTTTTTATTCTTAATTATATTATTAAACTCATCATTATCATCGTCATTATCATCATCATTATCATTATTCTTATTCTCATTATTATTTATTTATTATTATTATTATTTATTATTATTATTATAAATTTTAGACTTCTTCTTCTTCTTCTTATTATTATTAATTTTATTATACGAAATTAATGATCTTATTATTATTACTATCATCATCATCATCATCATCATTAATATTATTATTATTAATTTTATTATACGAAATAAATTATCTTCTCCTTATTATCATCATCATCATCATCAATTTTCTTCTTATTATTATTCTTTTTATTATTAATTTTATTAATTTTATTCTACAACATTAATAATCTTATTATTATTATTATTATTATTATTATTACTACTACTACTACCACCACCACCACCACCACCACTACTACTACTACTATTATTATTATTATTATTAATTTTGTACCTATTATTATTATTATTTTATCATTAATTTTATTATATGAAATTAATTATCTTATTATTATTATTATTATTATTATTATTATTATTATTATTATTTAATTATTGTGATTGCTGTTATTATTAATTATTATTATAAAATTTGTACTTATTATTATTATTATTATACAAAATTAATTTTCTTATTTTTTTATCATTATTATTCATAATTAATTTTCTTATTATTATTGTGATTATTAAGTTCCTTATTATTATTAATTTTCTTCATCTTCTTCTTCTATCATTATTATTATTATTATTATTATTATTATTATTATTATTATTATATGAAATTAAATTCTTATTGTTATTGTTATTGTTATTATTTGTTAACTTTTTTATTAATACAAATCATTCGTTTTAAAATAATCAATGAATTACATATTTCTAATCATATTATACTGTAGGAGTATTTTAGTCATTGACACTGTTTTTATGTTCTGTCAACTGCAACAAAACACATTTTTGTTCTCAAGACGAAGACAGTTTTATCTATTTTGTCCATTACAACCAAACACTTCACTGCCTCAAATTTTTGTTATGTTCTGTCTCTAAATTTTTATCTCGTTCCGTCTTTGCATACTGGAGCCAGTAACCAAACGCAGCGTAAGTCTTTGATGTTTTAAACGATTTCATTTCTTTGTATGAATACGTTCAAAAACACTCTAATTACGTTCACAACCTGATGCAGAAGCTGTTTGACTGAGTAATCTAATAGCAAGTTTTCTCAATGTTAGAGCACCGTCACTGAATAATTTCTACCACTCATCTGCATTTTAAATTAATAATTATGATAAAATATATATTATTAATAAGTAAATAATGAATTAAAAGTAATAAAGTATCTCTTATTATAAAAATTTGCATATATGGTACATTATGATGAAAGAAACTACAATTTTCTCATAAACTAACACATGCATTAAAAGTTTTAATATGATACACAAATGTTTTAAATAGATAAGAAAGTTATCATATTTATTTTTAAAAATATGCAATGATAATAAGGTTATTGTAGTCATTCTATATATAATTATATACTTCTAATTATATATTTTAATCTTGCAACATATTAAATTTTTATTATAATAATTAAAATTTAATGGAGAAACTAAAAAGATAGAACTTCCCTATATCAAAACTTTAAATACTACATTAATTTATTTCAAAGGTTATTATAATCATTATCTATTATGAAAAATATATTAGCCATTTTAAAATAAGTTTTAAAATATATTTTGAAAATTATACACCATGGTTAGTAATTATATATGTATTTTATTCTTAATTTTTTCCTTATATTTATAACTACCGTTGGCAACTCTACAAATGAAGAAAGAATAAAAAATATTTTTATGTTTTATGTAAAAAAAACTAAAAAATTTAAATGAATGACGTAATATTTTGTATATCCTATTTATTGTTACATGTTATTGGTATTTATATATATATATTTTAGATTACATAGAGTTAAAAAAATATTTGAAATTGATTTTACCTCTTACAGTTATTCAGTAGGGATGCTATACCATAAGTTAAGAAGAAACTTAAAATAGGATAGTAACAATTTGTCAAATATAGTGAGAAAATTTTAATATGAAAATTGTTAGTTTTATTTGAAGTTATTTCAAATTTAAATAAAATATTAAATAAATAATTTTTGATATTTAGTTATGATCAAAATAACTTTCATTTATAATATATAAAACAATAAATATGCTCAAGCTACAAAGTATAATTATTTAATATAGAATTTTTTTATCATATTTATTGTACAAGCAAAAACTTTTACATACTATGAATTCATTTTAATAGTGAAAAATATATAACAACTATTCAATTGAACATACAATATCTTCACTCAAGAAAAATCCAAGTATAAAAGGCAAGCAAATTGACCTTCAGTTCGCTTTTTAGTCTCTACATAAAGTGTTAAAAACTGCACCGGACTGTTTGATCCGACCGAAAAAAGCTTGAATTGGCCAGTTTTTATATATAGAGATTATTAGATGAAACAAAACCAAATCATTGACCAGTTCAAAAAAATTTCGGTCAGACCGAACGGTCCGATCCGGTATATATATATATATATATATATATAAACACGTATAGTGATTGGGTGTTGGTGATCTTTGTATTTGTAGATTCTCGAACTTCAAGAAATATTGGTTGGTTGTGATCTTGCCACGTAAGCTTTTAATCTATCCGATTTTTATAATTTAACTATCAGATAATATCAGTTGTTTATTTTAAGATATTTAATAAAATTAATTGTTTAATATTAATTGTTTATGTGTGAATAACTTATGAGAGAGACTTAAAAAAATATTTATAAGAACATAAATATTATATCTTAGTATTTATTTAAATATTCTCATAATAATTTATATTTAAATATTTATTTTCTTAAATATTAAGTTTATAACTCTAATAAAAAAAATGTAATGACTTGATTAGTATGGAGAAAGAAAGTAGGACCAACAAGAGGAATAGTAGTAGTAGTAATAATAATAATAATTATTATTATCTTTATCATTATCATCATTATTATTATTATTACTAATACAATTATTACTACTCCTCCTCCTTTTGTTATTGCTACTTTCTTTCTTCACACTAATCAAGTTAAAGTTCATTTTTCTAGTATATTAGCTTATTTATCACTAACTTTTTTCATTTAGGGTACTAGTATTTAGTGCAGGAAAAACAATAATAAAAGATGGCAACTTGAGTAATTTGGAATAATTTTTGGACACAATTATCTTTTTATTTTTTAATTTCTCAACAATGGAGGAAGATGCTTTTGATAAGAGTATGTTCAAAAATAACATATTAGGTTCAATCTGCCGATCCAATCAGCTGATTATTAAACATGATTATCAGCATTTTGACATAGTCAAACATCCAAATGTTTCTCAATTCATCAAAAAATAACTGGTCAATCATTTATCAAATAAGGTTATTGTCATTTTAAAATTGTAAACAATAAAAAAAATAGAAGTTAGACAACTAAAACTTTGTCATTTTAAAATAAAAAATAAATAAAAATTATGACAAAAAATTGTATGATAATCAAACATTAACATAAGTAAGATTGACAGATAAAACGTGACCGAAATCAATAAATTAAGTGTAGATTAATTGAGTTTCAAATTAGGTTGAGGTCTAAAAGATCAACACGAATTTTAGTTTCAACAATTGAAACTTCTTCAACAAAATAACATTATTTTAGTATAAGTGTCCGCAAAATATTATTTCGATCAATTACACCAAATAGCTCAAACTTTAAATTGGGCTCAGAGTGAAAATAATAAACATTGAATTGTTGTTGATCTCACCCGGCTCAATCCATTATTTAGTAATAAAAATGAGTTTATTTTTATTTTTTATTTTAAAAATTATTACTTATTCTTTATGATATTATTTACTTCAATTTTTATAGGTCTTCATTTTAAAATTATAATAAATAAAAAATTAACGAAATATTGAATAATATATATGTAGGCTTGACGACTAAAGTTCAACCTATTTCATTTTGAAAAGTAATAGGTTAAATTTAAGTTGATAAAATTTCAATTTGAGTCGGGACAACTTGAAGTTTGATCCGAATAATTCAAACTCTCTTATCAAAATAATGTTGTTTTGTTATAATTATTTAAAACGATATTGCTTTATTCAATTGTACTAAAACAACATTATTTTATAATTATTCTAAACAAATTCAGGTTGCACATATCAAGTTTGACCAAGTTATAGTTGAGTTTAAATTGAAAACAATAGACACCAAATCGCTATCGATCCAGCTCAACCCGTCCTATAATCATCCATAAATATAAGAAAAAAATAATACCTTTTAAAATGTAAAAAATAAAAATGTCAAATCATAAAGAATTCTCATATCATTAACCGTTTAATCTTTATAGCTATCTTATAACCCTAATTGGAAACCTAAGTGTCCTAGAAATCAAATATGTAAGAATGAAATAATTCCTTTAATAGTTTGGATCTAATCAAGGACAATAATGGCTCGAGTTGACTTGAGCTTGCTAGGTTTGACCCAATTTTTTAAAAATTAAATATCAAATTAAAAATTTTCAAAAAATGAGCTCACCTGGCCAATTAACCTAAAGTTAGGTCAAGATAGGACAGGTCCTATTGCCATATCTAGATTTAACCAAGTTATGTTAACAATCCAACTAGTTTGATTTTAAGCATCCAACCAGTTTTGCTCTAAATACTATTAAAGCAAATAATATTTTAGTAGAAAATCACAATGATTATTGTAATTTGTCATAATGCAATTATACTGAAACAACATCTTTATTATGTAAGGGTAAAATTACGTATTACTAGAACTCCTCAAATCCAGTGTCTCAATGAGATTCTTACTAAACATTGTTGTTATCGTTTGCACCTATAATATAATTATAATTTAGATGGTCATCCCAATTTATTGCAATTATACTTTTGTTCATATTGAATTAATCGATCTTGGATCCTTAAAATCCTAGATAAAGTTTAAATTGTTTTAAGTCTGATAGCCATAAAATTTAATTTGGTTGATTGATCTAAGATCAATTCTAGTTCTAATATGATTATTTTGTAATGGCTGGAAGGATTTTAAAAAATTATCAAGTTCAAATTGACTAGACTTGAATATCTAAGCACAAGTTTAAATAAGGCTGAATCGAGCTTGGCCCGTTAATTTTAGATTTGACGGGTTTGGGTTAATTTGTCGTGCTTAATCCGTATTATTTATAATTATGAAATGTAATTTACTGATTTGTTAGTGAATTTTAAATTAAAAAAATTGGCATCTTTAAATTAGATCTCTTATTTCGATTATAATTTTCTTATTATATTTTATTTAACCGTGACTCCACGTACAAAATTATGAATAAGATTTAATAAAAGAACACCGTATCACATAAACAGTCTGTGATCAAAAACTGTTTGTGATATTTCAAAATCACAATGTTCTTCAGGATCTGAAGAGACTAATTTGCAGAACAAGTAAACTTTTTACAAAATTTGGTTAACTTCTCAACTGTTGAGAGACGGCTAGTTTCTGCTCTTTGAATACCAAATTACCTGAAGAAACAAGAGAATCCCACTTGAACTTTCAATCTTCTGACTGATCTGTAGCACCTTCTCTCGTCACGGGACCAAAAGGATTCGAGTCTTCAGAGGAATCAGCAAACTCCTCCTTGTACATTTCTTCAATCATCGGCTTCCATAGCCGCACTCGAGCGTTTATGAACCAGTTGGAGACCTGGAACAGCAACAAATTTCGTCAGTGAATCCATTTCGTAATACTAAAGGTAATAACTAGTTCTTGAAACTTTCATTACTTGATTCTTGGACAATCCTGTCTGAGATGCCAACATTAGTTTCTCAGAATCATTAGGGTACCTGTAATATAAAAAAATGCATCAGACCTAGATTTAATTGCAGTGATCGTAGACTAATTGTGCATGTTCAAGTGCTTACGGATGGAGAAAGTGTTCAAAGAGCCAAGATCGCAGGATGGCTACAGAGGTCTCTGGCAAACCTCTGATAGGTCTCCAAGCTTGCCTTTGACCTGTTATGATTCCAAGCTGTTGAAGACACAGCCTGGTTTGTCTGGTATTATCTACATCGGACAAGTTGAGCTGTGACAAACCCCGGTTGATTCTTGGTAAATCCTGTGAAAGTTTTCTTCTTGCGGTAATGATTTGAGACACAATAGCATCTCTTAAGCTTGAGAAATGCCTGGACATTGCTTGGAGTGCTAGACCAGTGTAGGATTTGGCTGCTCCTGATCCTGCAACCTCTTCAAATGATAGTATCACTTGCTCCATTTGATGGTAGTATTTCTCAAATCTATCCTCTACCTGAAACGTATGTTACAACAAGTTTTTAACACTTCAGGTTTTTACAGAACCTGACAATGATATTTCATTACACCCACCTCTTCTAGTAGTGCTACAAGCTTTACAATTTTTACTTGGACTGCTTGCTTATCAGCTGTTAAGAGATCGTTACTGTACAAATCTGCTTTTAACTGAGAAGAAAGTCCCAGAGCTCCTCTTCTGCTGCCATGTATGAACTTGTCTGCAAACTTTTCGTTACTAATGTCAACTGTTTTCTCACTAATGTTCACAATCTCTGCTAAAAGGACCTGAGCGGGCTTCAAGTATCGTGAATTTCTTATAACCATGGCAAAAGATTCTGCTTCATACAACGTAGTAGAAGATCTAAATGCATTGGAACTGAAGGAGTAGTCTGTATTTACTTCCTCAACTCCTATGTTGCAAGCTTCTCTTGTCTGCTCACCAGAAATTAAGTAACCTGGAGCTGTAAGTTCAGTATTTAAGGGTCTCTGCCTACATTGAACCTGAGGAACGAGCAAGTGAGAACCAAGAGACAAGGAGAGCCTCTGAGTTTGATTGTTGGTCTCGTCTGTAGCTCCAAGAAGATCCATTAAATGTCTTGTATGACCAACCTCTGTCTGTTCGTCCATTGTAGAAGCTTGAACAAAGTTAATTGGTCTAGACATTCTGTCCTTGAGAGACTGAAGGTTAGGCAATGCACCAAGAGACTCAGAGAAAATGTTGATGCCTCGAAACTCTGAACCATAGGTGCTGTAACTGAAATGGTTTTGACTACTGGTGGTGTCTGAGTCACAGAACTGCTGCATAGAGCTAGAAGTTGGATGTGCTTGTGAATCTTGTGAAACCATGGGTGAGTTCTTAGAATACTGAGTATCAGAGCTCCATTCTTGGTAGATTTCCAACAGAAAAAGAGAAAACTCAAGCTTCACATTCACATGCAAAAACTAGAGCATGGGATTACCAGCAGAGAACTTGCAGAGCAGTTGGATTGTTAAGTAGAAGCTTAGAAAGATCATCTGAAGGATGATTTTCAGGAATTGGAATAGCTTTTGTCCTAACCTGGACTTAAGAAACAGAAGCACATGATTTACAGGCCAAACCCACTAGAGCATTGAAATAAACAGTGCTAAAAAGGGACATTTAAAAGCTAAAAGAGGAGTAGAAGTTGCTTAAACGAGCATAAAGAAGTGAATGCTAAGAGTCCAGGGCTAAAAAAGTTTACATCAATCTGTGAATGCTGAGAATTAGAAAGTAAGGCCTATGTACCTCCATCTCTCTTTGCCTCTGAAGTAATAAACAGGTCTAAATCCAAGCAGCCAACAGCTACAATGCCTAGAGACATAGCCCTCAAAGAAGCATAGCTCATTGGCTAAGTAAAGATACAGAAACTGACAATAAAGATGGTCCTCAACTTCCCTGACAAGCATAAGCATCAATAGTTCAGCTTTAATGCATTTCTTTGGAAGACTCAAAAGTACTTTCATGCTCAAAAACAGTGTAAAAGTCTCTCTCTCTCTCCCTCCCTCATTCATTCATTCATCACAAGTCGAGGAATAGGATGAGAGTCTGAATATGTTAAAACTGCTCTGGCCTGGGTCACTGTAATCTGTAAAAAAATGAGGATGGAAAAAGTGGGCTATCTTTTGCACACTCCCAGTTTTAAGATTGACAGATTCTGAGATGGGAATATCAAAACCTGTCCTGTTTGGTGTTGTAATCATGCACATCGATGTTGAAAGGACGTTGGGTCATCACTACTTTCCAAGAACAAGCAGGAAAATTCAAGTAAAAATGTCTTCTTTTTATTTCCCTCTCTATTATAATCAGTAATCAGAGGGGCCTTGGTGTGCTACTGATAAGATTGATTCTGGGTTTTCTTTCTTTTTCTTTTTAAATTAGTCTTTTCGAATTGCTTCAAGTAATGATTGCCATCTTTGTTCCTTTTGGCCTCCTCCTCTCCTCTTCGTCCAGTTGTCAGCCTCTGGTTTTGAGACATTGTTGTGTTTACTAGGGGATCTGAGATTAAAAGGCCCACACCACACTCCTAAGATTAAAGGTGTCAGCATCAGACTCAGCGTCAGCTGTGCATGTCCTGAACTATCACAGTCTTAGTGTGTCGATAAATTCTGTCATCTTCCCGTGAGTTTTCACCTTTGGTCACACTTTTACCTTCACTACATTATGAGGCTGCCCATTTAATAAGCTTCACGTCACTCAAAAACACTTGAAAGACTTTAAAAACCTAGTATATATATACACACACACTTAAATATTCACCTCTATTTAGAATTTAAAATAAAAAATGTTTAATAGTTTTTATTAATGATACATATTATGCTTAGAATGTCCTATTCACTTTCCTTGCTTCTCAGTCTTTTCTCATCACAAGTTTTTAAGAATTTTACCAGATTTGGATTCTTGATATCCAGCTTTGACACCTCTTCCTATCCTTTTAAAGAAAAGGTAATTGGTGTGAAGAACTAAATAGAAAATCTTCATAACAAGATTATTGAAAGTAGTCTTAGCAACAAAGTTCAATTCCGACTTGGTTAATAAGTAAAGTTGATTTTGATCGAGTTTAGATCAAGGTATTAAAAATATTCACTCTATTTCTCAACTTAAAGTTCAGTTAATTCAACTTGATTCAAACTTAAAATTTTAATTATCTTCTTATTTAACAAGTTTGAGTCTTTTAAGTTGACTTCTAAGACATGATTGAGTTTGACTCAAATACATAAGTTATATTTTGGACTTGACTCGAGCCTTATGATATTTGAGTAATAGTGACTATTTAAAGATGTACAACTACACACATATGATTCATGAAAAGAAGAAATTAATGAAAATGACAATTGGGTCAGGAGATTAGAATCTAAGTTAAAAGAAGTCAGTGGGCATGCAATGAAGAGCCACAAGAAGGGCAAGGAAGAAATGTTTTTAGTGAAAAGCACATGGTGAGTAAAAATTGTTCTTAGGAGAGTGGTCCAAACGGTGAAGCTGCTTTTCTTACAAGTCTGGTTGGCAATATTGACTTGATTCGATTTAAAATTAACGAATTAAGCTTGAATTAATTGAACTTCCGTGTTCTAATTTAAAAGATTAGAAGGCTTGATATGATATGTTTAAAATATTGTTATTTTGGTCAATTATACTAAACTAATATGATTTTATTTAAACCTATGTAAGGGTTTCAAATCACCTGTTCCGTCATCCCTATGCCCTATGTTTCCAACAACATCCAACGTGCCCTATGTTGAAACTGTTGGAAACATAGGGCACAGGGATGACGGACGGAACATAGGGCACGTTGGATGTTGTTGGAAACATAGGGCATAGGGATGACGAAACAGGTGATTTGAAGCCCTAATAAGGGCCTATAAGCACTATTTGAATATTAGTTGGATGTTGTTGGAAACATAGGACACAGGGATAACGGAACAGGTGATTTGAAGCCCTAGTAAGAGCCCATAAGCCTTATTTGAATAAAATCTGTCCCATGACTTTGAATCGTTGAGTCGTCAAATTATTTATTCGAAAACACGTAATTTGCAAAATATTGCATGTACCCAACAGTTTATCTAGTACATAACGATTAGGAGAAAAAGTGTGCTTATATGCTCTAAAACTGGTAAAAACAAAATAAGCAAATGAATCAACCTTTTTTCAACTCAAATTAGGATGTCCTAAGCAAACAAAAGGAAAATGAAATTAACATAAAAGCAACATCCATTATTCGTACACAACAATAACAACTTTTGGTAAAAATCTCGCTGAAATACGGAGTTGGAGAAGTCCAGTAATACACAGCCTAAACTTTACTTGATAAAGAAGCATTTATTATTGCAATACACAATCAACTTTTCATCCTCTTATCCAATTTTATTTTGGACTAACAAAATGATATACCATTCTACTTGTACAATTCTCCTTATTCAACTAAGTACAAAAGCCAGTAACCATATATGTATTTTTTTAATCTTTACAGATATAGCTACACTTTTAACAGAACCTATTTGAGGACATCACAGTCGTATGTACATCTATACTTGATAATGATGATTCTTCAAGAACCAACACCGTGTATCCTCTCCTTCTATTTCTGATCCTTCAGAACATTGCTTCTTTTTCTTTTTGTCTCTTTACCACTATTGATTCTGAACACAGGTTTGTTTCACACTACAAAATCATGGAACATATGAGAGTTACCAAACCTGTCCTGTTGCTTTCCCACATTCATGGGATGATAATCAACTGCATCAAGTCCTGCAGAGGAATCTGCTATCCCTGAATCCAAGATGTGGGTTTCCTTAGATTCAGGAAATGAATCACTTCCATTTTGTTGTAATCTTAGAGCAAGAGACACCTGGTTTCCAGGTGTATAGCTACTCCACTCAGACATGTCACATAAAACAGAGGCAGACATCAGATTCCTATCCCCATTGTGATTATACAAACTCTGATCATCAACCTTAGACATTTGGTCTTGTTGGAATTTCATAATCCCAAAATCTGTGATGTTGGCACCATCACGATCATTTGGAAGCAATGTCCTCGCAACGGGTATGTTTGTTTCTGAATCAAGAATGTCATGAGACTTTAAGTCATGGACTTGGTTGGAAGGAAAATTATCAGCGGTAGAAACTACACTTTCTCGCAATTCGTCAAGCCTATCATCAGATGCTAAATCATTTTCTCCCTGTGCTTTGGACGGATCATCCAAAGAAAATTGAGAGTTGGCCTCTAGCTCACCAAACTCTTCCTTGTACATTTCCTCAACCATAGGCTTCCAAAGGCGTACTCGTGCATTTATGAACCAGTTTGCCACCTGATCATCATAGAAGATCAGAAATATGGCAAAAGTCTGGTGGACTATGTGCAAACCAGTGGAATTTTTTGGAAGAACAAGCAACCAAATCTCATTGACACGTAAAAGGTAAGCCTTCAACTCAAAGAACAATAAAGAGATTGCTGAAAGTTCTTGACATGTGAGGTTAACCATCCATAATTAATGTTCAATGGAACTGTTTAAGTTATGTTGGTACACTATGAAGGTTTGTCAGTGAGAAACAGAACCTTTACCTGGTTTCTGGTCAACCCAGTCTTCCTTGCTAGTGTTAATTTCTCTGAATCATTTGGATAACTGAAATTTAACAAAATCAGTAGAATTGTACTCAAATATAGTCAATTAATGAAAGTTAAGGAGGGAAAAGCATAGAGGAACATACGGATGAAGAAAATGCTCAAACAGCCATGCTCGAAGGACTGACACAGAGCTCTCAGGTAGTCCCCTTTGAGGCCTCCAAGTATGTCTTATCACTCCCATCTGTTGTAGAGCTCTCTGTTGCCTAAGATGATGATCCACATAGCGAAGACGTGGTATACCTTTCTGGTCAGTCATTGAAGCATCAGGATCTCCAAGTCTTTTCTTAGCTTCTTCTATCTGCCCACTGATTGCATCACGCAAAGATCGAAAATGGCGTGAAATTGTCTGTAGCGCAAGTGCAGTGTAAGATTTAGCTGCTCCATGGCCAGCTACCATGTCAAAAGATGAAACTACCATTTGCATTTGATGGAAGTAATGCTTGTACCTTCTATCTACCTGTAGCAAAAAAATCACCATCATGTTTTTAGCAGAGCTCATACAGGAAGTCGAGCTAAAACCAATTGTTGAACTAATCATAGCTCACTGAAGTAAGTAGTGTAGATTGTATTTCAAGCAACCTTACAAACAGAACTGAAATAAACCCAAAGAAATATAAACTACAGCGCCTTAAAGAGGAAACATAAATCTTCCACAAAATGTGGTGACAATGAGAAACCATCCTGAACCAGAAAGCAAATACTGGATTGAAATGCATTCAGAGATAAAGAAATTACATGCCTAGACAAAAGGATAGAAAATTCACAAAATATGGTAGAGAGCAGCAGCCTTCTGTGCTAGAAAGCAAGAGTGGATTGAAGTCCTTTCTCCCTCAGGAATCTATTGCAAAAGTGGCTATTGTACTTATTACTACCATGGTTCGGCTTTATTAAATTTCTTTCGCATGCTTTTATATGCAATTTAGACCTCCAATGCTACCTGTTCTAATCTTCTGAGCATTATCACGCAAATTTGAATGCATTTGATTCGGAATTTTAGGAATGATATAAATTCTTATTATCAGACATCAAAACCAAATAGTATCACATAGCAGAGAAATAAATGTGCTCACCTCATCTAACATAGACAAAAGTTTTGTCTTCTTGTTTTGTGTATCTTGTCTTTCTGCAGGTGATAGCTCAGCACAGGAGTTGGCATTAGAATCACTAGGCTCTAGTGACATTCCACTGGATGTGGGAAGAATAGATTGGCTGCTAAGCCTCCCATCAGTCTCTTTGGAATCATCTAAGCATTTATTGGATTCAGACTTCTTTACGACCTTTTTCATGCTAACCACTTCATCAAGCAACTCCCTTGCAGACTTGATGTACTTGGAATTGAAGATACTAGTTGTAGTGCTTACGTAACTTGTTGGATCATGCATATACTTATTCATATGCAGACCATCATGGCTTAGTAACCACTGAGAACTGTGAGAAGCCTCAGCCTTGACATAGTTTTGGTTACCTCCAGCAAAAGAGGAAACAGATTCAGAATCTCTTAAGTCTGCACTTTGGTCGTTTGCATCTCCTTCGATCCACTTCTCAAGCACGTGAACATGACTGCTTAATGCAGAAGGCAAAATTAGGTTCTGATGCTGATACTGAAATGAAGGTACAGAAACTGCTGGTGGCATCTGTGTGCTAAGGCTTAGAGATAATCCCTGACTCTGACCAATCGGTTCACCATCTAATATGCCTATATCTGTCCTTGAAATCACCTGGGAACTTCCACTAACATGGTTTTCAGCTGCATCTCCTGTTTCCATGTTCAATTGCCTATCAATTGAATGCAAATTTGTGTGGCTTGTAGGGGGAATGAACATCATTTCACTTTTAGTTCCATGAGGGGGAAATTCCTCACAATTTTGAATCTCGAAATATGATCCAGCAGTAGGAGATTGATCGATATAGTTCGTTAAATTACTAAACTCGGATTGCAGATTGGAATAAGAGATCTGTTTTTGGTCAACTTGATACTGTTCTTGAAAGTTGTCTTTCTGGTCACTTAGACTAGGGCAATAGGTGGCCATCACTTTATTCTTAAATGTCACAACAAGAACACTCAGATTAAGAACAGATCACTCCAGGTGCTCTTCATAAGAATATGATCAGCAGAGAAGCACATGTAATGGTCCTCACCGAATGATGATCCGACCGGCAAATTCTGGCAAAAATGACATTCTAAAAATTAGACTCAACTACCATCACTTTAAGATTCTTAATTGAGTTTTCACATCAAGAATACACAGCAGGATTGTTGTAAAAAAAACAGTTCAAAATTTGCTAGTAGCAGGTTCCTAGCAAGCTAATAGTTCTTCCCCACTCGCACTCATCCCCTAGAAACAAGAAAATAAATCTCACAGTCACTCTTCATCCCATGTCAAGTTCACATATGACCAGCAGAGCAGCCATGGAAGCCCCACTGAAGAAATCATTACCACACAAATGCTAAGAGAATGGGAAGTTAGAGATAAAGAAGACCCATCACTCATATATGATTCTAGTGTCTAAACAACTCACCAAATCGAATAAACAGCAAAAATCACAACAAAAGTCAAAAGGTCCATGAACAAGAGGGATCTCAAAACGAAACAGAAGAACCCAGTTTCCATCTCCAAATCATCCATCCAATACAATGGATTTCACACTGAAAAACTTACGAACAAAACCAAGAATCGAAGGTGTGCCAATCACAGAAACAAGAGCAACTCAAATCATATACACACAATTCAAGTTACCAAAAAAAAAAACAAAAAACAAGCAAAAGGGTGCAAGCAAAGAACCTGGAAAACCGCCAAGAATGAAGCGAAGTGTGCCGGCGGAAACCAAACCGGCTACGAAACACATAGACAAAAGGTTAAAAAAAAAACTAATCCCAAGAGATATCATCCCGCGAACAGAACCAACCTCCTTATCATTGGAACAAAGACACCAAACCAATTAAAAGGCATTATTAAAATGGTGTCTGGTAGTTATATTATATCAAACTAACGGACAACCAACTACATTAGTTTATGAAAAACGAGGGCCGAACAAATAATTATTTTAAGAATAATTGTCTGGTCCGGCATTTCCAAGTTCCTCTCACGTGTGGATAAAAGCCATCATCAATCCAAAAAGGTTACATTTTTCATGAATACTAACTACAAAATTCTCTTGTTTTGATCAAATGGAGGGTGTGGTGGTGTTACTGTTACGGTGGTTGCTTCTGGTTCTTGCTTAGGACTGTTCAATTTCATAGCCTAACCACCAGTTGGTAGCATTAAGCCTCCTTTTAACGCAAACTAAGTCTTTGTTCCTCTTCCTTTGGACTGTTGCAACCATAAATAAAACTTTAAAATTCAATTGCTCAAATAATATAATAGTTAAACTAAATAAATAATAATTTTTAAAAATATAATAATTGAAATAAAAAAAGATTAAATTTTAATTAACCAAAAAATAATTGAATATTGTGTAATTTAATTTTATACACACAATATATTTATTATATTTAATTTTTATTTAAAATAATGTAATATGATTGGACAAAGAAAATTAATAAAGTCAATTATATAATATTATAGAAGTAAATAATAATTTTGAAAATAAAAGATACTAAACAACAAGAAGATCCAAAAAAATTAGCAAAAAGGAATAAAACAATCGATCCTTGTTTTTTTTAATAAGATTTATATTAGCTGTAATAGGGAGTAGGTGGAATCGTCACTCTATCACGTTAGCACGCTTCTGCTCCGACACGCTAGCAGCTAACGGCTACATAATATAATAATCTTATTATTACGCAAATAATTAATAAGTAATCTTTTAAATGTCGTACCAAAAATTAAATCAGTAAGATAAAAGGTTTTTAAGTTTAAATTTTTTTACTGATATTAGATATTCATAAAATAAAAAATAATTGAAAAAAATATCCTAATTTATTAAAAAATTTAAAGTTTAATTAAAAATATTAAATAAAAATTAATTAGTTTATTTTGATTTATAAAAACTGGTCGATTAATTAATAAAATGATTGGTTTTTAACAAAAAATTATTAAACTAAGTTAAATTAAAATATTGAAAATTGAATTAAAATATTGGTTGATTTAAGATTTTTGTGATTAAATTAGTCAAATTGGTTCTGTTTTTAAAACATTGTTAATAAGTATCAATGATAACAACATTTAGTATGAATTATGATACTATGCGGAATCTTTGAAAGTTTAATAATATACAGCATTACTTCTAACTAATAAAGAGGTTGTTTCCAAAATGATTATATTTAAATATGGTTATATTTAGTTTTCTTTATGCAAACGTTTAGTGCTGTAGTGTTGGATGTTAATTAATGAAATAAAATGAAACAGAACGAAACGGTTTATAATATAATTAAATATTACTGATTTAAGGTTGTTATGGTTAAATTGGTCAAATTGGTTCCCTTTTTAAAACATTGTTAATAAGTATTAACCATAGTTTTAAAAACCGGACTGGACCGACCGGTCCGACCGATTCGACCAATGACCGGTCGACTATCCTGTCCGGTTCGGTTCACCCTTAAAAATCGGTTCTCAATTGGACCAGTGTGAACCAGTCAAAATCGGTCAATTTATCGGTCGAACCACTCCGATTCGACCACTGGTTTAATAAATTTTTTTATTTTTTTTATTTTTGGTATATTTTTGTTTTTTTAATATTATATATAATTAAATATAATTATTGCATAATTATGACGTCACACCGGTTCGACCAGTGGTTGAACCGGTCAAACCGGTGACCAGTAAGACTTCCGATTCAATGACCGGTCCAGGTTTCAAAACACTGGTATTAACAATAATAACAACAACAACATTTAGTATAAATTTCGGTGGTACGTGAGATTTTGAGAGATTTAATAATACGCAGCCTTATCCCTAATTAATAGAGAGGCAATTTCCAAAACGATTATATTTAAATATGGTTATATTTAGTTTTTTTACGCTACTTTTGATGTTTTTTTTTAATTTCTAGCTTTAATTTATTATTTTCTATTTTTGTATATTAAAAAGGTAAAAAAGAATTAAAAAAAGATAGGTTAACCTAAAAAAGGAAAAAGAAGAAAAACAAGATATAGATAGTTCAAATATCGCTGTTTGTACCAGCAAGAATTATTTCTTGATTTCACACGACTCTAACGCTTTATGTTTCTTATATGCGAAGAAATAAGATAGTCAAAAGAAAAGAATAAGATAATGAGCAGATGGTTGTTACTTGAAAATGTGCTATGCATTAGTTTGTTCCTATGTGACATTGAATTAGGGATAGGAAAAAAAGTCTAACTTCATCTAAAGTCAATGTAAGTTTGACGAGTTCGTATCAATGATTAAAAATTTAAACTGATTTGATCGGTTAAATTTTAAAAATTTTAATTTGTTCAATTTTTTATTTAATTTTTTTTATTTTTTGTTAGATTTAGTTTAATAATTTTTATTATTAAAATTAATCAATTTATTAATTAATCGGTTAATTTTTGTAAATTAATAAGTTCTTATGAACCAAAATAAATCAATTAATATTCACGATCTCTTTTCTCAATTAAACTTCAATTTTTTTTTACAGAGAATGAAAATTTCTTTCAATTATATTTTAAATTCTTTAATTTTATTTAATCTTTAGTTGGTTTTATGACTGTTTAATATTGGTTGATGTTTTAAACTTTAATTTTTTTGTGTTCCAATTTAACTTCTGGTCCAGTTTTTAAAATATTGGTTTAGTCTTATCTAAATAGCTTTGTGAAAAGTTGTATTGAGTTTTCTGGGATTAACTTCAAAAGTTAACTTCCAAATATGGAATTAACCATTTATTTTATGAAAGAAATTTGATACGAAATTTCCAGATTAATTGCATAATTAATCAACACAAGTAATCAACCCTAAAATTGCAACATACCATATTCAATAATTGGATGGATAA
>JAOTAX010000006.1:1837415-1872923 GCA_025629825.1 Erythroxylum guanchezii | reverse complement strand
TGACATCTAATTAATCGGGGTTTGTACACAATTATGTTTATTATGCTAGTCCACAATTATGATAAAATTCTATCATTTTAAACTTATTCTAATTGTTAAAAAAATTGGATGGTAGGTTTCTCGTATACTTCCCGAAAGTAACCAATATGTAGATTTCTTAACTGAGTTAGGATGGTCGAGTGCTCAAAATTTAATCTTATGGGACAATCTGATTCTAAGAATCTATTCGTTGCTTTAGAATGATAAGAGGTCAATTGCCTTCTTAAAGCATCAGTTTGTTTCGTTATTTTTTGTCCATTACACCAACAAAAAGAATTATAAGTTTTTTGAAGGATGGGGAAACTATTATTTTTATTTTGTGAAGGGGTTAAAAATAAATTTTCTACACTCACCTTTTTAACACAAAGTTTTAAAAACAATATATTACATAAGGCCTCTATTTTAACAATTTAATAGTTACAATTGTAAAATCATCTTACATTTTCAAGAAACTTAAAATTTTATACATAAAATATTAAGAGTCTACAAGAAATTTAAGTAATAATTGAAAGTGATCTCCAAAATTATCCAGTCAATCAACCATTTGATTTTAATGGCTGGTTTTCAAATTTGGTTTATTCAGAGTAAATGATTTAATTATGTATTTAGTACGTTATTAATTTATCAATTAACCCTATATAAATTAATTAATATTTATTTAACAATTTTTTTTGGAGCCCAACTGACCAGTCAAATTGCCATATTTGCTCCTGCCGCATCGTTTATCTTCGAATCTCTTATTGGTTTTGTTCCACTCGTTACGAAGTCGACATAAAACATATTTGCTCCTATCTCATCGGCTTGTTTTTGTTCCATTCATTATGAAGACAACATAAAACATTTTCTCGTAGCCAGGGTTGGCCCTTTGGACCTTGACCCGTCAGTCCCGGATTGACAGATTTTAAATCAAACTTGGGTTTGAAGAGTTAGTTTCGACTCAGAAAGCTCGAAATAACCTGATAAAACAATGTCATTCTAATATAACCAATCAAAACGATGTTTGGAAAGTGTGTAAAGGGGCAAAGTATGCCTGGACTCGACCCAACCTATTGCTAATCCTACTCAAAATTCTTCTCTTATCATTTATCTAATGTAAATCAATTGATGTTAACGTAAGCAAACTACAGGATAAGCCAGTTCCAGAAAAGAATCAGTCGTACAAAATCATAAAACTATCACCTTTGTCTCAAAGCCTTAGTCTCTTGCAAATGTTGTCGTTCCCATCAACTTCATTCTGCACTGCACTTTGATATACAAATTCTACCGAGCAAATAATGATACCACTCGCATGTAGAACTAGGCGTACCATTCATTAATGACGCAAGAATGTCAAAAGTTGTGAATTGAGCAGCACATAAAGATGCTGCTTCAATATCATATGAAAAAAATAAAAAATATTCCTCAAACTAACAGATCAAATGACGTGGTTCTATTGTTCTTTTCTTTTTTTCCTTATCTTTCTTTTCTGTAAGACAAAAAAAGAAGGCTGCATGCAGAGTGATGCAAAACCCGATTACAACAGAATAATAGAATGAAGAAATCTGCCTAAGTTAGAACTAGTTAAACAACTTGGCATCACTCCTGGGATAATCAAGAGACAGAAATTTAACATTCAACTACTAAGATTCTCAATCTTTACGATTTTGAGCGCAAATACCTTGCTTCTTGGAGGAACCCTTTTCTACAAAGGAACTCCATCTGGACTCAAATGAGGAGTGATTTCTCAAGAATGGCTTTACATAGGACCTCCCTGCAGTGGAACTGAATTCTGTCCTTGGTGAGCCTCCATCTTGTGTACTATTCTTTCATGACAAAAATCATCAGAATCACTGTCAAGAGAACTATCCATAACCTGGTTTCTTAATATTTTATGGATCTTAATTTTTATATCAGCTTCAGTTATAAAAGCCTGTTTGGACATTGCTAAATCTCGTTCCTCTACTTCCTTACATATCGGGCATGCCGGATCATATTTATCTATCTCTGTTATCATCATGTCTAAGCACTCAGCATGGTATGCATGACCACATACAAGCACAGAAACCACAGAGCTCTGCCACTGAGATTTCTCATTCAAGAACTTTGAGCAAGCTGCACAAGTGCATAGATCTGAGGAGGGAGAACGTGAGAACCTGCTGCTTCCACCACCTACTTTGTTCAAGCCAAAGCCAAGCTGTTCACTATCAAAAGATCCCCTTTCTCTTTGAGAGGAGGCGTCAAGCTCGGAAAAGTTTTTTATTGACCAACAATCAGAAGATCCTCCACGTGAACCAATGAGTAAGTTATGGCTACCAGAAGAAAGTCCAAGTGATGGTCTTCCTTCAGATAATTCATAGTTATTTGGTGACTTCATTCCTGCAAGTGGACTATCAGAAGTCTGCCTGAATAGATGATATCTAGGTGAAATTTGAGACTGTCTGGATGAGGTTGTGTTAGGATGAAGTAGATGACCATGGATAGAATCACGAACATGAGTTGGAATTGAAGGAGGTATGGTGTATGAAAGCTTTGATGAAGATAATTCACTATCATCAAGCGATTTGGCCAAGCTGTTTACCTAAAAGATAGTCAACGGTAAAGAGATGGAAGATCCTTCATCAACAGAGAAAACAAAAATTCTAGACAAGAGAGGAGGAAGGCAGGAATCTTCTCATATATTCAAAGGTCAAAACTCACCTCAACCAGGTTGCTGCTTCTCAAAGATATATCTGCATCAAGAGTGTTAGAATGATTAAGTACCAAAAAGAAAATGAAACGATCAAACTAAGCTTGAAATTTTTAATCTTCAATGCACAAAATTAAAAGTAAACATGTATTTGCATGCAAATTCCTTCACATCAACTTTCTACTAATTCTTCAACTACGTTAAATGATAAAAACATTTATAAACCTTGAATTGCAGAATTGTCAGTTGATAATTATAACATAAATGTTTATACTATAGTCTAAGAACAAGGTAACAACTTTTAGTTGATAAGGTGGTATCTAAAAAATAGTATTTCCTAGATCAATGCTAACCAGATAACAATTGCATTGCTGAGCAAGCATTTATGCACCAAAATTAGAAATAAACTAGAGGCTAGAAGTTTCAATGTCCACAGAATATGCTCAATGTTCAATCTAAAAGACCAGTGTCTATCTTTTAAGCAGCAAGAGGGAGGAACCGAAATAAAAAGCAATCAAAAGGAAATGAATGCAGTAGACGGTAATTACTAACAGCAACTAGCAAAAATCTCTATCATGCCAGCTCAAGAAATTGTTCACTGTGAACAGAATAGAATAAAAAACCAAGGAATAAAGAACATCATATCCTAGAACAAGTTTTCCACATTAACATAGTGATGGTGCAGACACCAAAGCTTGCACATATAGATAGCAAAGAATTACAAAACATTCTGTAATACTTCCATATAGATTTTATTGTCGTTAGCTTCTGTACTATCTAATGAATGGGTAACTATACTAGCTTAATCCGAACAACTTATTAAACATGAAAATAGTTACCAAAAGAATCAAATATCTATCTGAATAACAGGGACCAGCTAGCTTCGGAAATAATTGAAATAAAAAATGGTCTGTAGGGGAAACGAAGACAAAAGCACAAAAGGCATGGTCAGGATTTATTAAAGTCAAAGTCAACATATTCAGTGTACAAGGCTTCCTGCTTTGCAGGAGTCTGGGGTGAGTCATGATGGACGCAACCTTCCCTTTGTATTTTTACAAAAAGGTTGTGCCCGTGCCTTGAACCTGTAACCTTATGGTCACAAAGGAGCAACTTTACCGATTCCTCCAAGGCTCACCCCCGCTGGTCAGGCTTTATTATCCAAACTAAAATGAGATTAAAAAATGTACTTGAAGGCTGACACGTTAGATTCATACCTATTCCTTGATGCGCCGGTGATTCAAATATGTCAGGAGTTCCCAAACTGTCACGCTGACTTCTCCCCTCAGAATGATTTTGCTGATCAGAAGCTACTGGATCTTTAATCTCGGCACCAAGACTTCTGCTATTTCCACGAGACTTTGGATGAGAAGAGTCCTCAACTTCACCAGCTACACGCTTTCGATTTTCCCAAGGGAAGCTCCATGATGGGGAACATTTGGCATACTTATTCAAAGTGTCAATTCTATGTCTATTTATGTGCTCTTTATCTTTTGGCGCAGTACAGCAAGCCGCTCCCATTAGTGTTCAGATGCAAAAAGGAAACCAACCACAAAAGAAGACTAGAAATCCCTGTAGGAGAATAGAAAGACATTTCTTTAGAATTTGACAATCTGATAAAGGAATGAACATAAATCAATGACAATCAACACTGAAAAACGTTGATATGTTCCAAAAACATAAATGAAAAAATTTTGATGTCCCTAAGTGAGGAATCACAATTCCTTATCATCCTGAAGAAACGAAAAATAACCATTCCATATATGATCCTAATGAACTTCCCATGAAACATGGAGGAGAAAAATGCTCGAATCTCAAAACAAATAAGTTTGGGAGTTCAATACATAAGAAAAATTCAACATGGCAAAACAACCTTTCCTCCAGAATCCAACTCAAACCCCAAAAATTCACATATACTCACAAATCACAGAAGCAAATGGGTTTATCATGATATATGCAAACAATAAAATAGTTGCGAATATAACTTAAGATCTTAAAGAATTTAACAGCATAAGAAAAACGAAAACTTGCTTAGACACTTCAATGGACTGTCTCATAACAATGTAAAACAATTAGAACAACAATTCATGTCCTTGCCTTAAGACTAAAGCATCTATCCATAAGATTCTTCCTAGAGTTTTCCAATTACTGGGAACATAAACAATACGCTTGAAGCTCTGTTCAAATCTGCGTACAACAAAATTCGTATTATCTGAGCAGCAATTGTGAACATAAAACAGAGAGAAATTAAACTAATGAGCATCTCTACAAACGTCAAAAGGTCTTTGAAGATAATGCAGTGGGATTCAAGGTTCCATACGTTAACTCTTCATACCAGCTAACGATTTTTCACGTTCTTTAACAATGCAACACTCGAACTTGTAAACAAACAAATCCACACTTTGTTTTGTTTAAAAAGAAAAAAGAAAAAAGCGTACAAGTCAAGTAATAAGACGCAGCCAACAAAAAGAAAAAGGAAACAAACTTGAAGCAAGAGATTAAGAATAACGATAATGTTCATACGACAGGGAACAATCCAATAATCCAAAATCACAGTGAAACTAGGGTTCACGAGGAGCCTGTTTGTTCAAAATCAATTGAAAGCTGGCACCTTCAAAAACCCAATAAATCGATATCTCGCCAGATCATGATTCAATTATAGACCTAAACAAGAACTGGTGGTGACGAAAAACTGAAAACCAGAGTAGAGGAGGTTTCCCGGCGGCAGAGAATGGCAGCAGGGTTTCGCGGCGATCGTTTATAACGGCTTTAGAGGAGAGAAAGAGAAGGTGGAAGTGATGAGTGAGTACAAACTAGTGTAAGTGAATAAGCAGTCACAAATAATAGCAATAAATTACTATTGCTTTGCTATTTTTGGCCTTTTCTTCTCTTCGTCGCAACAGCTTTTAACCAAAGGGCTTAACTGTAAATAGAGTTAACATTTTGGTCATTTTTTAAATTTTTCTAATTTTAAATCGACTGAAATTCAGCCCAATATTGAAAAAACTCAAATTTAGGAAAGAGTCCAAAGCCTATTTTAATAGGTTTTGAGCTTTTTCTATACTTATTTCAAAATTTTAATTCAATCTGACTTATGATTAATTCTTATTAAAATTAGAAATGTTTCAAATAGGTTTAAATTAGTGAAACATTGCAAAAGTGGTGAGGCGTTTGAGAATAAATAAGTTGGTCGACAATCATAAGACAAGACTAAATCTTGCTTTAACATAATTAAATAAGATTATCATGCAAAGAGGTTAGTGCATCATGCAAGATAAATTCGTACTCGAATGAAAACCTTCGAATCAAATTAAATTAACATTATTTTGAAAAACTCAATCATAGTCATTTTTAGCTTATTTTTATATTTAGACTGAGAGATGTTAATTTTGACTTGGATTGACTGAGTTACAAGCCAAAAATCTTCAGGCCGACCGGACTATAGGCTAAGCTCGATCGTTACTTCAAAAATGACGTCGTTTTTAATATTTTTTAAAAAATTATAAGATAGGTCTGGTTGACCTGACGGTCAACTCGTGGTCAAGTCAGGTCACGATTAACCTATTGATCTTCTTATTTGGACTCAATTCAAAATTTAATGAAATCGAATCTAATTCATTAATTTCAGGTAAGATTGAATTTATCAGCTCTAATACTAACTATAAAAAGTAAAGCAATTACTAGCGAAGTAAAAGAGAAATTTTGTTAAAGTATGTAATTTGACCTTGTTATTGATGGTAATTTAAAAAGGACATGCTTATTGTGTTTCATCATAAGTTCATAACTTACAAACTAATCTTTGATTGTCTTCCTTCTCAAGCAAACTACCAACTTGATTCGTTCTCATCAATATGATTTGGCAAATCAACAGCAATCTAGTTATTTATATTATCTTGTGCCAAATCTATGTAAATACAAATTTCATTTATAGTAGAATGTAACGGAGCTATGTGGGGGCCCACGGTGCATTGGCCCTCTAACATTTAAAAAAATTAAATATTTTTATTTTTAATATATATATATATATAAGGATGGGGTTATTTGGAGCCCATTAATATATTGAGTCCCCTAAATTTTAAAAAAAATTAAATATTTGGGCCCTCCTATTTTAAATTTCTGGTTTCGCCACTGAATGTAATTATCCTTTTTAAATTAGCATTAAATAAATTAAATCAGGAAGTTAAAATCGGGAATAAGAGATAAAAGATATTATTAAAATATTATGAAGATATTTATTCTGATCAGAATGTTTTATATTTATTTTTAATAGTTATTTTATTTTGTTTCATTAATACTTTTATTCTTATCATAAAAATAATTCATAATTATTTAAAAATTAATAATTTTATAAATCATTGAAAATTTTTATTAATTATTTATAAAATATAAATGTAAAAAATAAATTATATAATAACTAAATATGAGTAAAAAAATTCTCATTTTTATTTTTAATATTTAATATCAAATATAATTATAATTATTAACTTTATTTAATACTTTACTAATTACACATAATTAATAATTTCATTCTTATTTTAATTATTATTTTTTATTTTTGTTTTTATTTTTTTATTCTGATTTTTTTATTACTGATTACCAACATAGACCTTAAGTTTGCAAGTACTATCTTATCCGATGCAGTAAGTCATAGAACTTCGAATTTGAGCCATAAGCCCATAGGAATTGGGCCTATGAGGGACAACACATGTTAGGACAAAAGCCGAGGATAGAATTAGTGAAACCAGGGAATGATGATGCAATTCAATTTCAAAACCCTACTGAGCTAACGCCTTCTTTTCGGGTGAACGGAAGGTTAGATATTTGGAGTCAAGGTAAGTATTTTCACGCTCTCCCAGGCTAATTGACGAAGAAAGTTTCATTCTTGCTTGTTAATGTACAGATATGGAGGCTACTTGTCATGGTTTTCTCTTGTGGTGATTGGTTGGAGTTCAGAGAAATGATAGGTTATGTTGACATTATTTTAGAACATGATATTAAGGAAGTGTATGCCCTTTTGGTTTTGTGGCTTTCTAAGTGGTGTTATTTTGAAGTGATTGACTTTTGACCATGGTTTTTAGTACTCTTCGAGGAAAAAAGAAAAAAAAAATGGAGTTCTCAAAACTCACATTAGGTGTATTGTAGTTGTAGTAGACTAATGGTAGAGTGCTTTTTTAGTTTCCATGCTGATGGTAATTCCGTTTAATCTGGTGCGTTTTAAGCAAGAATTGTGCCAGGAATGTGGCTTTTCTGTTGTTGGTACGTAGTGTTGCATATTTCTGTATCATAATTTGGTAATCAGCAAGATTCTTCTATATCTTTTTAAGTGCCTTGTGGGTGTTTTTGTTTGATGATGGATGAAGATCATATCAATCATGAAATGCATCTATTTGTTCATTGTTGCTGCTGAAAATTGTATGGTTAATTTGGTGAAATTAGTGACGTAATTACATGGCAGACGACAGTTAATGCGTTTCAAACAAGTTTGTGATTTTTGTCATTAAGAAGATGAATTTGTAAAGGGTTGGGAATTGGTAATCCGTGTGGGCCAGGTGTTCCTTTTCTGCGTAACTACGTTCTGTTGATCCTATGTAAACAACTATGACTCGGTTATCCTAGCATGGGTTACAGCTTCATGTTGAGGTTGTTTCTCATATCATTCTGCGTCATATTGTTTGAATGATTGTGATCCAGGTATGTGCCATTGACTTCAAATAGCTGCACAATGAATGTTGGATGTGCTTTGACAAATACCGGGGGATGTAAGGATGTGCCTAGTTACTTGGTTTCTGTGTGTGCTCCGTGTTTTCCTGCCAAGGCAGCACTGTCAAGTGTCAGGAATTCATGTAGAGGATTCATGGAAACTAAATCCTGGTTGTTTACAGGTATGCGACAGTATTGTTGTTGGATTTTAACTCTTTTAGTTTCCTTTCCGTATTCCTTCTAATTGGAGGGATATTATTGAACAAGGATTCTGACTCATATATAAACTTCAAAGAAAATCCCAAATCTGTGGAGAATCTGAAATGTTCCAATCTTTATGCTTAATTCTTTTTCTTGATACCAGGTGTGCCATCTTCATATCTTTCTTCTGCTTCAAGCCCACTTTTAGGTGGCACTTTAATCGGACTCTCTCATACCATTCCCCTACTACCAAGACGATGTAGGTCTTATTCCTGTCCTCGAGCCTCGAAGGATGTGCCGACCAGTTTCCGGTATCCACCAATGACCAGAAAACCTAGATGGTGGTGGAGGACTTTAGCGTGCCTTCCTTATCTAATGCCTCTTCATGAAACATGGATGTATGCCGAGACAGCTTACCACTTGCACCCCTTTCTTGAAAACTTTGAGTTTTTGACCTATCCATTCCTTGGAGCCATTGGGAGGCTACCAAGCTGGTTCTTGATGGCATATTTCTTTGTTGCATATCTTGGAGTTGTGAGGAGGAAGGAGTGGCCACACTTCTTCAGATTTCATGTGGTGATGGGCATGCTGTTAGAGATTGCTCTCCAGGTGATAGGAACCGTGAGCCGCTGGATGCCGCTTGCTGCTTATTGGGGTAAATTGGGTATGCACTTCTGGACATTCGTGGCATTTGGGTACCTATTCACGGTCTTGGAGTGCATACGGTGTGCTCTTGCTGGTATGTATGCTGACGTCCCTTTTGCCTGTGATGCAGCATACATCCAAATACCTTATGATTAAGGATGAAAACTATAAGATCTTTCCATTTCGTGGCTGTTTCATTCGACAACTGACTGCAGAAATGAATGCTTTATTGAAAGCAAGTTTTTGTATAAAGGATTCAATTCAGCTGCTTTGTTTATGCCCGATCAAGATTCTCAAAAGGGGCTCTTTGCCTCTTCTGTTAAGTGAATATAAAGCATTGCATTGACTAAATCTCTTTTAGCGACATTGTTACTGATCATCCCACGGCTTTATAGATTAATGTCTTACTTAGTTTGTTATGTTTCATTAGGCCTATGTCTTAATATAACTGGCCTACGCAGTAGTTAATTGCTACACAGATTGTTCAAACTCTCAAGGTATGGTTCTTCTACCGCCAAGTCTGTTACTGCTGATGTAACAATGTGGTCATGTCAGGTATACTCAGCTCTAATCATGGATGGTTTCTTGGAAATTGGCCAATCATAGATTGAAATATATCCGAACATTTACCAAAAAAGAAGAAATACCCTCTACGGTTGATCCTTTATAGATTGAATTTTCAGGCTGTGGATGATGATATTTGCAAAGTGGATCGCTGACAAACTCGGAGTTCAGAACATTTTGGGGTCTAGGTTCTTGAAAGAGATAATAGCTTGAAAGAGATAATAGGTAGAGTTGGTAAATTGGTTTAGCTGATTTAATTGTAAAATTTGATTTTTATAAATTAATTATTTTTTATAAACAAAAAAAATTAAATTTTCAATCTTTGCTTTTAAATGATTGAAAATTTTAAAAACAATTAAAATTTATATAAATATATGAATAAGATTTAATAGAATATAATAAAAATGTCATATTCGAAATAAGAGATTACGTCGTAATTAGAATAAGAGTTCTGATCCACTTTCAATGTGCAAAGAAACTATAAAAAAAGACAAAGTTAAAGCCACCAATATTTTATAAAACCTGTGTTTTTAAAACCGGACCGGACCGGTCGGTCCGATCGGTTCGATCGGTGACCGGTCGGCTGACTTGTCCGGTTCAAACCAAAAAATCAGTCTTCAATTGACCCAGTCCGAACCGGTCAAAACCGGTCAATTGACCGGTCGGACCGGTTCAATCAATTTTTTTATTTTATTTTTTATTTTTTATTTTTTATTTTTTTATTTTTTAATATTATATATAATTAAATATAATTATTGCATAATTATTACGTCACACCGGTTCGACCGATGGTTGAACTGGTCGAACCGGTCAAACCGGTGATCAGTAAAGCCACCGATTCGATGACCGGTCCGATTTTCAGAACATTATATAAAACCAATTAAAATGTTTGTTAGAAAACATAAATCAACTTATCATGCCTGTCGTTGTAGCTGATGCAAGCCGTAACCTACCCAAGTTTGGAGCGACTAGCACATCGGTTCTCATTGCACTCAATCACTTTGATTAGAATAAGGTTTTATGTGTGCATGTCATTGTAATCTCACGTCATTCTCGGTTTTACCTTTCACACCACGCCATCATGCTCAAGCAAAGGATAATATTTATCAATTTTTAAAATTTTAAATTTTTTAATCTAACTTAAAAGATTATCTTCATTGATATTGATAAACGTGAAGACCCATACTTTGAGGTTTATATAACTCTTCCAAATATTAGTTTTTACGTAATGTCAATAAAATATTAATCTATGATTAAAAAATCGAACTATATTAAGTAACTAAATTATAAAAATTTTGAACTGGTTAATTTTTTGGTTCGATTTTCAACTTTTTGATATAATTTGTTTTAGTAACATTTGTTGTTAAAAATCGATTGGTATATTAATTAATTAGTTAATTTTTATAAATTAAAATAAAATAATTAATTTTCATTTAACGATCTTCCTTTTCAATTAAAATTTAAATTAAAGACAATTTTATTCAATCTTATTTCAATTTTTGTCTTACCGTTTAATTTCTGATCCAATTTTTAAAAATTAAAACATCGATAATATCGAAAGGCATTTTTTTAAATTGTGGTTTTTAATTTTAAAATTTTAGATGCTTGATTAAAAAATAGTCCTTGTTAATACACTAAATTGCTCGATCTTTTTCCTTTTCCGAGTCTATAGAGGATTACATATATAATTCAAAAAGGTTTAAAACTTCAGATAATTAGAGTGTTGGTTCTGAATTTCTTTATTCTAAATCATGCCTTGTCCATGTTAGAAAGGGGACACTAAGAACTTTGATTGTTTTTTCTTATAATAAAATCCACTAATTAACCTCGAATCACTATCTTTCAAATATATGATTAAAGGCTTAATACGTAACACAGACCTTATTATGTGCCAAAAATCATACATAAAAGGGTAAAAAGAAATAAAATACGAAATACTCGATTTCAGTTCTACTTCGAATTTCGAAGCAGCTTTTGATATCGAAATGAGCTTTGATCTTTCTCGGATAGTTGAGGAAGTTGTTTACTGACATTCGATTTAGGCCTTTCTATAGTTTCCTCAATACACAAGCTCTCTTAACATATCAAATAACTATATGATTACAATTGATATGAGTAATTATATAAGTCCTTAACTTTTATATAGCTTCTATATTAGGCTTCCCATCACAAAGTCGATATGAACCAGTCCACATTAAAAGGGATCAATTTTCTACCCAAACTTCGACTCATTAATTTAGATCATTTATTGGGTCACTTTATTACTCTTAATTGGATCAAATTACGTAACTTAATCAATAATTTATTAAAAGCTAAAATTACAATTAATAATTGTCCACTTAATAGGAACAAAGACAAAATTGTCCCTAAGGACAAAAATGTCTAACATATATATTTAAAAGAACATAATATAAAACCCATTTAAACTACTGACTACCCACTAAGTTACCAAAAAGGAAAACGACACCGTTTTTCAATGTTTCTCAATCTTTTTCATTAGTGGATGAGTATATGCTTTAATCACATGCTACTTAAAAATGCTAAGACTTTTTATTCCCTCTTCTTTTCTTCACACCATGACCATGAATGGAATACAAATATGGAAAGGCAAAAGCATAACAGATCATTTTTATACCATTCATTTGCTTCCTCTTATGGATGATTCATCTTTTTTATATATTAATTATTATTCCATGTACCTAAATTCATCCACTTATCCTTTCCTTTGCTAGTTGTTGGGTATTAGATTCCCTTCTCTTGAACCACAAATTTTGCTGTTTGACATTACATGTGTATGTGTATTCTTCAAATAATGGTCCAATTTTTCTTTTAAAAGTTTGTAAGAAAAAATGAAAAAAAAAGGAAGAATGAATGCCTTTATGGGACTCAAAATTGGGTAAAAAAAAAGGCTTTACATTTCTAAGCGTTCAAATTAAACCTTAGCACTTTCAAAACATTCAAAATATGCCATAAATGAATGAAAATTTTAACGAGATTAACTTCTAGTTAAACGCGTTAGTTTTAAATAAAAAGTGACTCCACTGTCATAAAACAAGTAAGTCTTGGTATTTAAAATATATAAATATGAGTCTCATTGTCACGTGATAAGTGACAATCACTTTCTGAAAAGTATAAATAGTAGTTCTTATTGTCACGTGACTGAAAGATTCACTTTCTGATTAATTAAAAAAATCATTTGACGATGTGATCTATTTAACAATATAAAAATAATATCAGTTTTAATATGATATTTAACTAATAGAGAATTAACTTCATTAAATTTATGTCTATTTAATGTCTGTTATAAATATTTTGACAATATTATAATTTAGTTTAACCGATTTTATATCAATCTATTTCTCCTATCACTTGTCCCATTCCTTTCGGAATCGTACCAGTTTCAAATGATATTTAATTGATTAGATCAAAGTTTTGAAACTCGAATCGGACGTCGAACCGGAAGCTTTTTGGGCCACTGGTTCGACCGGTGGTCGTCATAATTACGCAATAATTATATATAATATTAGTAATATTAAAAAAATAGAAAAATATGTCAAATAATATAAATTTCTACACTTATGTTAGATTTCTGGAGAAAAGATGGGTTTTCCTTTTGAGAGAATTAAAAAACACATGATAGAAAAAAGCAAAATAAAAAAATTCATTGAACCAGTGACTAACCGGTTCGACCAGTCCTAATTTAACCGGTCAATTGATTGGTTCTTACAGGTTCACACTGGTTCAATTAAAGACTGATTTTTAGGGATCACCTAAATCAGATAGCTAATTGGTCACCGATTGAACCGGTCGGTCTGATCCAGGTTTCAAAACAGAGGATTAGATTATGATAATGCATCTCTAATTTATGATATGTTCCATGGCATCTCAAGTCCACCCCACTGAACTGAATCTAAAGATTACTCGTAATTTTTGCAGAAAATGTGCCATCATTGAATTCGAAATCCGTATTATATTCCTAACTCTGTACTTCTAAAGAAGGCTTAATATTAAATCTTAGTGTAATTAGCTCTTCTTTTAATATTAGAAATCTAATATCTTTCAAATAAATAAAATATTAAAATAAAATGTAAATTATGTGCATTGAAAAAATTATAAATTAAAAAGAACCATTATAAATAACGTGTCAAAGTCTCTACATCACGTTACTCGGATATCCTATAAGGATTGCTAATTTACAATAATTATATGCAAATATTGCTAATAATAATTTGGAATAACTATGCTTTTGGTTATAATCAATTTAGACAATGTCCTTGCAATTTCTAATCTTCCTAAAAGCTAAAAAATAATAATAATTAGGAATGAAAATTGAGCTCGAAGTCAACGAGTTAGATTCAAGTTGACCGGGACCGACCTAACCTTAAGCTCGAGCTGCCCAAACTCGAGGCTTAACACATATAATCAAAGCGATATCGTTTTGCAAAAAATGACACAACAGAGATGGTCAAGCTTAACTCTAACTTGGTTGGCCCAAACTTGACCCGACTTATGTCATCCCTGTTACTAATTCAAGATATCTAAGTATAGGTGACACGCAAAAGTTGATCGGAGTATAGTCTTAAGACTTAGCATTTGATGCAAAAAGTTAAAATAAGCTTTTATATATAAAAGAATGAAGAAAAACAATTAATTCTAAGCCAATAGAAAATCAAAAAGGTAAAAAACAAATTGATGCAAGCACGTAAGTGAGATGGGTTAATTACAATACACTTTCATGTTATTTTATATTTTATATTATTATTTTTAAATTATCATCTATTTTTATATTATTATTTAATTATCACGTAATTTATTATTTTTCATTAATTCATAACTTTAAAATAATGTTATATTAAAATTCAGATTATTTTTAAAACATAAAAATAAAAATAAAAAATCAAATCACAAAATTCACATACATTGAACCAAGGCCAAATCATTCAGTAATAGCTACAAAACAGACCAATGTCCACTAACTTTTGTCCATTTCCAATTGCCTGTCTTCTGACTTTTGTCACACGTCTAGACTTTATTTATTTAATTTAACTTATCAACATCTCTAAAATATGCTGTTTTAAATTCTATTTATATTAAATTATTTACTGCGTAGCATAGCGTACTATAATTGTAAAGTATGTAGGGCTATATAGTCTAATTTATGTCGTTTTTAAACTTAACAAAAATATTAATGTCGGGTTAGAATTTAAAATTTGAACATTTTACTGTTATTTTTTTAAGTTTATGCTAAAATTGAAAAAAAATGAAATTTTAAATATTTTATTACTACTTTTTAAAATTCGGACTATAATGAAAAGGTTGACAAAAATTTTAGCTTTTTTTTGGGTCTAAACCAGAGTATCCACCGGTGAACCCAATGACTAATTCCTTCACTGGCTTGTAGGCACCTCACGGGGTGCTTTTTTTAAATCCATTTGTATTAAATTATTTATATTTTCTATACAGCATCTGGATTATCTTTTAGTGGGCATTGATAATTGATACTGATTAACTTTGAGGCGTGGAATTTTTGTGGTAAACCAATTAAAATATGTTCCAAATCATATCTTTTGATTCCTTTTTTTAACTTGGAATTTGGTTTTTGGCGTCTTTTGATTCTATTAATCAACTAGAAAGTATAGGCCATAGGTTACGTGTAGTCACCGGCCTAGTGCTTTAGAATTCAACCCATAAATTTAAAAAAGAAAAGAAAAGAAAAGAGAAATTCCTCAACTTGAGAGTTTGATTGATTCAAATATTTTCTTGATTCACATTTTAATTTAAGGATAACAGGTTCAAAAGTACTTACTCGTTTAGGATTTTTCGATTTAGTGTCTAATTTTTTAAAGATTTCAATTTAGTTATTAGTTTTTTTAAATTTAGTATAAAATAAGTGAGAATGTTATTTTTATCGACATAACATGTCCACCAAATAAGATCAAATCATCTGTTCCCGTTATTTTGTGCCTACTTTATTTAATAAAATCTATTCATTTAATAAATGAGACCCACAAAAATTGGACGACTGAGAGAACAGGGGTACACATTAATTAAGAACAGAAGATTTGTTCCCCCACCAAATCCTACGTAGATATCTATTTCAAGTATTTTATTCAATATTTTAAAAATTGGATCAAAAATTAAACCGATAAGGAGTTTAAAGTTCAAAAATTCAATTGGTATTAACCGTCGTAAAGTCTGTTAAAGATTAAAAAATAAAAAAAAAATTGAAAGACAATTGAAAGAAACTATCTTTACTCGTTAAAAAATTTAAAATTTAATCGAAACAAGAGATTGTTAAATAAAAATTAATTAATTTATAAAAATTGATTAATTTAAGAAACTAATCGATTAATTAATAATTTGGATGATTTTTAACAATAAACGTTGCTAAAGTAAATCAAACTGAAAAATTAAAAATTGAATCGAAAAATTAATTGGTTCAAGGTTTTCATGGATGAACTGATTAAACTATTTATGATTTTTAATCATTAGTTTTAATTAATTTTTATAATTGTAATTATTTTTATAATTACTATTAATCGATCTTATTTTAATTATTTATTTATTTATACTTCCCCCCGTAAACTTTGAGAGATGGGTATGTTATTAAAAATAAATTCACGTGTAAAGCGATGTATTAAATTACAGAAGAATACGTCGTTATAATTAATTAATTATTCTAGATGACTAATGCTGGTGGATTGAACAACTAATAGTTGTTGCATGGTGACGTATGCAACAAATGTATACAGAAACTTTATTCTTTTTTAGGATTAATTAAAAAAAGCCTAAATTTTCATGAAATTTTCAATTATAACCTGAATTTTATAAAGTAGTAATAATATGCTCGAACTTTCAATTTTTTCAATTATAACTCAAGTTTCAAAAAATGACAATAAAATGTTTAAATTTTAAATTTTCTGCGACTCTAGCCCGACGTTATCTGTTGTTCTTCTGATATCCTTGGCCCATTGTTTTTTGTTTATTTTTTTGACGCTCTAAACTACTCTAGCATTGCAGCGTATTGCACTAGTAAGGTAGTTCGTTTTTTATGCCCTTAGTGTGAGAGAGTCGAGACTGCGTGATCTGAAAATCGAAAGGTGAAGACATCGAGAGAACAAACTGAAAACGAAGAGAAAACTGAAATCAAAGCAAAGTTGTCGAGGTTGCGTAATCTGATTAAAGTCATTTTTAAACAATGACGTCATTTCATTAATTTTCATTTGTTGTGTTAATTTTGACAGATGTATATTAATAGTTAAAGTTTTTGAAATACGTGGAAAGTCACGTCAGGAAACTTAATAGAAACACTAATGTTGGGCTAAAATTGAAAAAAAAAAGTTTAAGCATTTTATTGCTATGTTTTGAAGATTGGGCTAGAATTGAAATTTTTTTGAAAATTTTGACGCTTTATTATTACTTTTTAATGTTCGGGCTATAATTGAAAATTTGATGAAAGTATTTTTAAGTTGTTAATTAAGTTAATAAGTTTGAAATGTTAATTGAGCTTTTATAGGTTTATCATGTCTTCACTCTCGCCTGTTATGTTTTATATTAGAGATGGCAATAAATTGATCTTAATAATTAAAAAACTTAATCAGTTCGATCGATTCAATTGTGAAAACCTTAATTCGATTAACTTTTTGATTCAGTTTTTAATTTTTTGGTTTCATTTATTTTAATAACCCTTATCGTTAAAAATAGACCAATTTATTAATTAATTATCCATTTTTGTAAATTAATTAGTTTGTATAAATTAAAATAATTCAATTAATTTTTATTTAATAATCTATTTTTCAATTAAACTTTAAATTATTTGATAAGTAAGGACTATCTCTTTCAATCATATTTCAAAATTTTTAATTTTATTCAACGGAACTTTAAATTTCATATCTTATTGGTTAAATTTTTGATCTAATTTTTAAAACAATGTTGGTCCAGATCAATTGCTCAACTCAATTAAACTCGAATAGTTTAAAGCTCAATAGGATCGAAGACAAAATGGTATTATTTTGATAAATGTTGAAGAATCTATTAATTAAAACAATATTGTTTAATAAATTATGTCAAAACAAAGTTATTGTATTTGAACGAGTTTAAACTGATTAAGTTGTTCAGATTGAATTAAATCGATTCTTTTAAATTTGAATTTAACTTGAAACATGATAAACTTGAATTTGATTCATTAACTTTATCGAATACTAATTTGAATTTGAATTTGAATTTGAGTCGATTCCGAATTTGAATTTGAGTCAATACTTTTTATTATTCTTGTTCCAAACCTATTATATATATACACTCATGTATATATATACTGTAGTTATTTGTTAAAACTGTAAAAGAGTTGGATGTTTCATTTTGGAAATGTGTTACCAAATTGCTTGACCTAAGCTAATTGTCCAGAGAGAAAAAACAATTTTTAATTATTTATGTTTCTTAATAATCATATATGTAATTCCTTTTACATAATTAATATTTGATGATTTTTGATAATTATCACTATTAAATAAATTTTTATTTTTAAAGATTGTCTTTTATTATTTATTTTTTTTTGAATGGATGTTATTTATGATATTGTTGTCAAATTATAGTTTTTTCATATGATACAATTTGAATTTCAGATCTAGGCACTCAAAATAATGAAAATAAAACAAAAACTGAAGTACAAATCATTACAAGCATGCAATGAAAGCCATAGGTAACATGTAGGTCCTGTTAAATAATTCCATTTAGTCTGCTTCAGACACAAATGTTCTTGCTTGGACCAATCTATCTCTACTTACGTGACATGACATACAATATTCTGCAATAATTTCATCAAAAGAAAAGGTAAATCCCTCAAATTTATTCATGTCCACTTGACCACTCATGGAGAATCATGAACATAGAGCCACCAATCCTTTTCAGTACTGGAACAAATCAGGAGATGCCATGATGGGTTGGTTCAGGAGATGCCATGATGGATTCCTGAAACTTTCAGTGCTTGCTTGGAGACCACCCTCTGTTTCGTAGACCCCATTACTGGTGTTGATGAAGTCGAGGATCTCATTCAATGAGTCGAGTCGTTGGTTCAGCTCCATCATTTGGGCTCTTAAGACGGAATTCTCAGCTTCAACGTTCAAGTAGTGTTGTGTTGTGACATTGATGCTTGTCAGGATTTGGTTGTTGTCCTTCCTTAGATGTGTCACTTGGCTCGCCAGATCATCCAAGTGCTTCTGTTTTCTCATCCTTGATCGTCTCGCAGATTCTCTGTTGGATTGCATTCTCTTCCTCTTCCTCTGATCCATCAACTGATGCAATTCCTCTTCAGAGCCCGAGTTTTGAAGCTGAGATTGAGTGGAAACAGAGGAATTCCCACTAGAAGACGCCATAGTCGATATTGTTTTTATGTATTTACACCAATAAACCACTAGTAATTTCACTAAAGATGGGATCTTTACGTTTGATCTAAGCTTAAGGAGTCGAAAGACGCAGGACCCAAGAACCGATATTGTAGATAAGTAGTAGGATGACTATTATAAGTAGTTATAATATATGATTCAGCTTGACACAGAGATTATTTATGAGAAAACATAGAACCAGTAGAGGAACACAACTGAGAAAGATTGAACAAGATGGGTCCTGCGCCTGAGAGAGGAACTGACCATAAACCCCGAACGGAGGATTTCACTGAGAACTGGAGACATGAATCTCAAACATCAAAATCAAACCAGGAAGCATTAAGATTTATGAGAAGGCAAAAGGGTTTCTTTATTTATCCAGAATAACAGCCTCAGATCCCTAACAGAAACGATAAGCTACGTTTCTGATACAAAAAGGACTGTAACTTCCTTGAATGGTTTTTACAACCAAAAACAGAGGAACCAAGAAACAGAGGAGACAGGGAGAGAGAGCAAAAAGATACAGGGAAAGCTTAGAACTAAAAGAGCCAAGCTCCAGATGGGAAATGAGAAGAGAAGTGAAGAGGTTTAATAGGGCTTTGAAGAGGCAATTTATAGAATCAGAGGAGTAGGAATTGAAGAATATGCAGAAAAATTAGAGGAAGTAAAAGGAAAAAAGAAAATGTAAAGATATAGGAATCTCCAATCAGAGGATTAGGAATGGATGGTGGAGAAGAAATTTCCAGCAATCATACAGTTACAGCTGGTGATCATGACCGAACAATAGTATCTAATATTTGAAGCTCTTTAAAATAGAAACCCTGTTTAACCCATCTCGATTTCTTATGATTTTAGAAGTATTCTGTTTTCACCTCAGTTTTCATCGCCCATTACCAGAATTAACTGCTCAAGCACTGTTGTCTGTGTGATAGGTGTCATTTTGCAAATTGGAAACCAATTTCAAGTCATTTTGGCATTTCGTCGCATTTCAGAGGCCCTACACACATCTTTTCTTATTGATTTTCAGGGGTAGGGGTACCAAGTTTGGTTTAGATCTACCATTTCTAAATGTCACTTTCCAATTAGTTGACTTTTAATATATTCATAGAGACCAAAATGGCTTCATGAGATGTTAAACTTCCAAGTGTTAACACTTGTTTCACATATTTGTTCATATACTTTTAGCAACATCAAAACTTGTAATTAGTGCCTACGCAACTTGAATCTGCAACCTCTTTAACTGGGAGGTTCTTATGTGTTATTTTAATCAGCCACTCCACCAAGTTAAGCATGGGATTGACACAATTCGTGGATCTAGTGGGTGACACGGTTGATATCTATATTTTTCCCATGCACTTTCTTCTTTTTCATGGGTTTAAAAATTGTCACCAAAGAGCTTATTTAGTGGATGGCTTCAATGGAGAGATGAAAGCAAAAAACCAAACCAAACCCACCATGACATTGAACTTTGCCCTTTCATTTTTTTACCATTTTCTCTAACTTTCCTCTGCCAATATGAAAAAACAGAGCATGCCCACTTGCAAAATTTCCACAACAACATCACCAGATTAATTCCAATTACAGGAAATGGAATCTCAGTCTACTTTCACTACACATTATTTCTTCAGCACCAAAGTGGATGGCAATTTATGGTGGGTCACTTCTTTGACCAGAAAAAGAAAACAGAAAAGAAAAAAGGAGTTCATTTGTCTTTTCTCTCAGTTCTCACAGCGTTCCTCTGTTTCTCATACACTTTTCCCTTTTCTTTTCCTCTGTTTCTCATGCTTTCTTTTTCTCACATCCTAAAAGTTAGCAGGACTAAGATGAGTTTTAAGTATTTGCATGTACGAAACAGCAAAACTGAACCAGAAACAATTAAAAATTGCCTAAAACGCAAAGAAAAAGAAAAAGAAAAAGGTAGTTACATTTATCTTTTGGCTTAGTTCCTACTACCTTCCTCTGTTTCTCATGCAATTTCCCTTTTTCTTTTCCTCTGTTTCTCGTGCATTCTTTTTCAAGTCCTAAAACTTTGCAGGATTATAATAAGTTTAAGTACTTAGCTTCAAGACCTGGAAAGGACTTGAATTTGAAAACTGATGCAAACATCTGAACCAGAAACAATAAAAAGGTGCCTAAAACCTAAAAAAGAATTCACCTTTTTTTTGGAGTTCCATCACGATTGAATTGTAATTGCATATTTCTGCCAATCCGCACTATCATGATTCTTTGTTTGTTTTGTACCTAAAAGGGTTATTGTCATTACCATAGTCTTTAAAAGACAGAAAAGACTTAGTAATGCATTATTTTGCTTCAACTTCACAAACTCTGTTGCGTCCTGTTTTCGCTTGGAGACATCATCCACTTATCTACAAGCTACATAGATACTGTTACATATGAAATACGTCCTTTTATTTTATTTTGACATTTTGGTTTATAAATTGAACCTGTAAGATATTAATTGGACACAAATAGCTAATCAGTAATTCTCATCTTTAACTTGGACTCAAAAAGTTATTGGAGATAATCTTCTAGACATGACAGAGTTCTATTTCTAATTTATGTGTATCTTAGCAAAAGATGGTGTGAATTCGGTTTTCGTGTAATTGGGTGTCTTTTAATTTGTGAGCGTCTCGTGTGCTGTATAGTTTTGATTGGAATTATTTGAGCTGGATGATTTGTGTGAGTCATGAGGTTCTTGTTTTTGATATTGAATCATTGGAGTAGCACACGGTTGAGAGTGTCGTTCTTTATGAATGTGCATGTGTGTGATTTCAACCTTGGTAGATTCACGCTCTTGCATTAATTACTTTGGAAGTCACTTACGTTGAACCTTCATCCATTAGAGTGGCTTTCGATTGGGAGGTATTTGGGTATTGCGTGTACATTTTGTTGTGTGTCAGTTGTTAACTGAATAGTCATGGTTTGATTCTAAAGCTGGTGTAGATCAGTCCAGCTAGTGGACAATTATTTAGTTATATTTCAGGAAGCTGAACATAGGGAAGGTTCTTTTATCTTAAGGCCTTGTTTGGTTGGCATGGATTTTTGCTTGGGAAAGTAATCTTTTTCTTAAAATTTATATTATCACGTTTGGTTCATTTTTTTGAGTAGCTAGGAAAGTAAAAACTTTCTTAATCTAGGGAAAATAGTAACACTTTACTTGGATTCTAAATCCCAGCACTTTCCTTGGTATTTAGATTACTTTTCTTAGGAATTTAATCTAAAACATACACTAGACAATTTAACCATTCTTTCTCTCTCAACTCTGAGACTTTAAAATATATAAATTTTAAATAAATTTTGATTTAATAATTAAAAATATATAAAAATAAATATTATTTTATAAATAATAATTTTTAAATTATTTTTTAAAAAATAAAATATTTTATTAATACTTTATTATAAATATTTTATAAAAATTAAAATAAATTAAAATAAAAATATTTTTTGTAAGTTTTATTTAATTTATAATTATTATTAGTAATAAAAATATTTATTATTATTTTAAAAACAAAAATTAAAAATTCACAGTAATTATAAAAGTTGAAATAAATAAAATAACTAATTAAAAAACTTTGAAAAAAGGGGGGGAAGAAGAGATAAGGAGGAGGGTGAGAAATGTTAAATTTTTTTGAAAATTTTGCAAAACATTCCCCCTATTTTTTTAAAATTTTCGATATCAATCAATATTTGGATTTTGAATATTTTTGCTCAGAAGTTTCAATCGACAATTTTTAGGTTTATATTTTTCCTTATTTAGCGATTTCAATTTTTATTCTGTTTATAGAGATATAATTGGAAATACAAGTCAAAATTAAGCTACATTCTATAAAATACAATTACATACCAAATACTATAATAAGAATTTACCTAACTTTCTTGTTAGAATTTTTATAAGTATCCAAACATATGGATATCTTTACTTTCCTATAGATTTATTTTTCAAGGAATCATATTCCAAATTTACTTTACTTTCCCGCCAACCAAACGGGACCTAAGTGTATTATTATTCTTTTCTTAGTTGATTAATCATTTGAGTTATTTTTATTAATTGTCTTTCATTAAGAGTAGTAAAGAAAAATCCTCTGTCGAGGTTAACAAGAATCGGACATGTTATTAGAAGTGAAAATCTTTAACGAGGAGTGAGGTTGAGAGATAATTTTAAGAATCATGTGAGTTGGTTTAAAAGCCCTTATAAATCTATTGAACTTTCGTTAAGTGATTAAGTTAGGTGAGGGCTTTATAGATGTAAGCAAAATGTGTCGACCTGTGTTAATAAATCTTAGCTTTATTTTATCTTTGATACTTGTAATTTTTCTAATTTTTGTATTTATCATAAAAGAATCGGAAAGTTTACGAAACGAATATACCCTTTCGGATTTTTCAGATACCATTTCGTAGAGAAGCATTATGAGTAATTTGTCTTTTGCTTGAAGTACTTATGACCCTTTTGATGTTTTCATGTTATATTAGTGAATCCGCGAATGATAATCATTCGGATTTGTACCAAATAAATAATCGAGTACACGTAATAAGCTACAAATCATATGTTTTAGTTAATAAAACTCAATCAAGTTATGATATTAATCTAAATTGCGCTTACGAGTTAAATGTATCTTTACTGTTAACCAATCGATTAAACGTACTAATTAATGTAGCCGTAGTGGAAGGTAGAGTAGGCTCCTGGCCACAAGTTTTGATATTGTATTCTGATGAGATAGTGATAACTGATGAAAGGGATAACTTTTGTATTGTTTATCCATTTCCTTTGATCATTTCTTTGCAGACAAAACTTGACTACTTGTCCTTTTTTAAATACTTTTAGAAGCAAAAGAACAGAAGAACAACCAAGGGCACCTGAAATTTCAATCTTTCAGGACCCAAAGGTCAGGTTCTGTACAACACTAAAAAAAAACTTGTGATCCTTTCCATACTTGCAGGAGACGCTTAACCTGTTCCTTCCTCTTCTTTTTACATAATTTTCTTCTCACGTATCAGTAATTTGGTCACTAGTACTGATGGCAAATAAGTCATGACTGGATCGCTCTAGTCTAAAGTTAACAGATTCGGTTCGAATTAACTGAGTTTTACGTTAATCAGCGCAAGCCCTGAACAAGTCCTAATTCACTTCTTGTTCTTAATCAATCTTCTTTCTACTCTTTTCCTTTCCAATTCTTTGTTCTTTCTTGGATATAAGTTGGATGATATGTGAGATGATACCACACTGAAGCCCTGCATTATTGGTCCTTTAGTTCACACACATTTTCAAATTTGGCACCATATTATCGCCTGGTCGTGTTATTCAAAGATTTAATCATTGGAATGTGATCGTGTCCAAGCATTTGACTCTCTTCTCGTCATCACCAGAAGATGACATGTCATCTGATTATAATAATACTTGAAAAAAACTGTATACTATCAATATTTTAATTGTGGGGTTAGTGATGAAATGTGACCTAAATAAAGTTAAAGCTATTGGGTCCTCCATAACCAAAAGAGAAAGTGAAAAACATATTGCCCTATATTGACCTCTTTTGTTTTAGAAAAGAAACATTTTTTCACTTCTAACACAAGAAAAGCTTAAAGCTTTGATGCAACAGACATCTAAGTAAAGGGAGACAAAAGGAAAACATCAATGATATGGCAAACCCATTTTTGATCTTTACTATAATTGTTCGGTGTAATTAATGTTTAATCTAAAGTTTTAAATTGCCGATCATATAGTCTAATGCAAGTAAATGGCGATGATATCAGAAACAACTTGCCTGCTTAGATAGGGATAAGGATCTCTAATGATGAACTGTCCAGGAATTGCAGGAACAAGTGGGAAAAGAAAAGATAGATGGAACGTGGTTGCTGAAAACATGAAAGATCCCATCAATAATCGATGAACATCATAAAGTTGTGTTATACTTGCTCGGATTGCAATCGCGCATGAAGATTGAAGATTTGACAGGGATGGCAATATGTCGCGCCCCTGTTTTTCAAATAAGTGATCCAAATCTCATCCCAAACTTAGTGAGACCATCTTTAAACAAGAAGTCCAGAACGTGACTTTGTTCAAGCCCTGCTTCGGTTTTGATAGGTTAATTGAGTATTTGTCAGGTTTTCTAGATTTCCGTGCAACAACCAAGCTAACTTTTTTTTAAGTGTTTTACTGTGAGTGTGTAATTTCAGGGTCCAAGTTACTTAAAAAGGTCCGAACTTGCTAAGCTCTCAGACTCGCCTTTTCTGTTCATTTGACCTTTTGAATAATTGAGACCTTTGACAAGCTCTTTCACGTTTTCAGGTTTCAGGAAGCTTTCTTTGTCTACAAACGTAAAAGACATTACAGGGTCATGTTAAAGAGATGAAGTGTGTAGTTAGAGAGGCCATAAGAAACCTAAGACATTAGCTTTCTGATTCTGAAAAATAGACTGTAAGAAGAGACTCAAGACATGGTATTCTTGGCGATTCATGTCTGATGCATGACCTTAAAGAACAGGAATTGGTCGATAGTTTTGGCAGGACCCATCAATACACTGAAGTAGGATTCAGCCTGCAAACCACATATTTCAAGTCAGGAACATTTTTTCCTGAGACAATATGGACAGATGTTTGCATTGATTGTGTCCAAATTACTAATTGGTAAATTCATGGTTTGTTTGATGATGAGGAACAAGAAAAGAAAAGGCAACCAAGTGGATTAATGATTGATAGAACTATAAGACAGCAAAGTTGAGCATGCAACAAAGTTTTTCACTAAACACATATCTTCTTTTTGAAAGGTGAAACCTTTGATTCCGGAAAAGAAGCAAACAGTAACAAAGTTTCCCATCAAGCAGCTGGACCCATTAATAATGGCTGAGAAAAACCAGAAGATTCATTCATGCCCAGAATCTTCTGGTCCTTATACTCATCTCCAAGTTTCTTGCCAACTGAATTAAGATGTCTAGCACCACCAACGAGATCCACGATTGGGTTTATCTTAAGTAACAAAACTGAAAGTTTGAAACTTCATAACTCTTACTCCAAGATTCTTCCGTGAATATACTTCTGTTCTTTCTCTGGCCTAATGTTGAATGATCATAACTCTCTTTTTGTTGTTTGATGTTTGAATCATTAGAGTGGTAGGTGCAACAAATAATGACTGATTAAAAGTTCATATGTATGCATACCGAAAACAAAGGTTCTTTAATTTCCTCCGACAGTGCTGGCGTCAGGTTAAGGTACAGATGGAGAGAACCAAAAGAAAGTGACAAGGCGGTCGGTTCTTGGTGGGGACGAAAGAGGTGTCCAATGTCGGCATTTGCAAGTTGACAACGTTACTAGTGTCAGTCAACTTTCTCGTCGCGATTTAAACCTTCAATCTTTTGAATCGGAAGGTTCGCATTATAGCATCATCTGGCCCGGCGTCTTTTGCTGGGCTCAAGCCTGAGAAAATAGGCCCGAACCTAACTCGGTTTTGTTTAACTTAATTTTTTATTTTTTATTTTTGCAAATAAAAAATAAAAAATAATATTATTTTTTTCATTATAATTGTCGAGTCTTAGATTAAGCCGAGCCCGTTAATATGAGACTAGGCTTTAGCAGCCGAGTTGGGCCTAGGATAAAAAGCATCCATCAATTCTCACTTTTATCCTCTTTTAACACTTCAAGATGTTCAAAGACAACATCTCCAAAAGCAAATACACCTCTTCCAATGCAGAATTAGTAATAAAGTTAGTAAAACAATCAAAGAAATAGTCTTTCATGGTCTAGGGTACCAAGTTTAGGACAAAGCGTTCATCTTTACACTGCACTTAGCTACTACTTTAAAGATGATGGAAGATTATAGCAACCTCCATTCGAGTCCAAGATCTAGCTTTTGTAGCGAAAATGGATCTTACCTTAAGCTCCAATTTGTACATATTGACATATAGGTTTTGTAATGTATAAGATTATCTCATTTTTATCTCTTTTTCTATCCGACCTTCACTGATGGTGTCATCAACCACAAGGTCTCGGTTCAACTTAGATTTGAATATGCTCAAATCGTTTAAAATGATATCTTTTTAAAAATTGCGTCTTTTTGAACGATTCGTTTTTAAACTTAAAACTAAAATCTAACTTAAATTTGCCCCAAAAATTGATTTGATTAAGCCCTATACATTAGCTTTGAAACAAACTGGGCTGAACTCTGGCCGGCTGTCATCCCCAGTTATAAGAGCATTGTAGTTGAGCACCTTGAATATGGTCTACCACTCCATTTCATGTCTGGGTCTTATAGTTTAATTGGACTAATCTCCTTCGCAGGTTAGGGAGGACTTAGAAACCATTACTGAGTCGGGAAAGGAATCAGATTCAGAACAGAACTTATGGCAGATTTTGAGATCCAAACTAAACTAGCAAGCATGAAACTGTTCACAAAGCTTTATTTGCAATACTGAAAGTTTCCATACAAAACCAACCTTAACAGAAACATCCTTGCAAAAAGGAAAAAAAACACACCACACCACCAGCTTTGTCCCCTGATCGTACTGTTTCAAACTTTATCTGAGATTCCTATGCAGTAGCAACATCAGTCGCAAGCGTCTCTACTTTAGCAACCAATTCCTCTTTCTTGACACCTACAATTCTCTCTATTTCTTTTCCTTCCTTCACAAACACAAAAGTCGGCATTGCCTCTACTTTCCATTCCTCAGCAACTGACTGCAGAAAAAAATAGAAGACAAAACATAGTGATTAGAAGACATAGACAGAGCATTGCTCCAGTTGAAATGGAAACATGTCAATTATGCATAGATTTATTACCGCCAGTTCATCCACATCGACCTTAACGAATGTGGCATTCGTAATCTTCTTGGCCAAGTCCGAGAAAATTGGAGCAATGATACGGCATGGCCCACACCATGACGCAGTAAAGTCCACCACGATCTGTGATCTTAATTTAATTAGTTCTGTATGTCAAAATCGAGACTAACAGCATAGATTAACAATATAGATGGCAAATGGGTCAGGCAGAGCCGGATCGCCAATGGCTCAGGCCTGGATTAACCATTTTTTTTAGTATTTTGTTTGAACCGATGGGTCACCTCTAAGTCTGAACACACTGCGAAACCAATCAACTCGAACCAAGTCCAATTACCAGTTATCTTAAAGAGGTGAGGGGGGAACTTAGCAGACCTTTTTCAAGCAGACTTATTAGTTCATCTTCTTATATATAGTATACTTTCTCTAGGTACAACTATTTAATATACAAAATCATCTAAGTTCCATATTCCAAATATAGAAGGCTTATCGGATCAAGAAGACATATGGAATTAACTAATCCAACCTGCTATTAAGCATGGCAACTGGCCCAACTTAAAGCACGGCCTAGGTCGACTGATCGAATCATTCAAAATGATTTTGTTTTAAAGTGAATTATTGATCGGCTATTCAAACTCGAACCTAATCCGGACGTCTAGTCAATCTGAATTAGGCCAGGCTCATTTTGGTATCTCTTCTTGCTACAGAAAACACAGTTTAGAAAGAATTGATATGGACACGAAATCGATATCTAAGAAAACTCTTTTCACATCTACACGTCTCTAATAAAACGATCACTGTAGACCCAAACTCAATGGCAAATAATACATCTAATTACAGAGATCAACCAGAAAGAAGAAATACCAGCTTCTTGGATTCATTTCCCTTCTCAAGTATCTCCTTCCAGGCCTCAATGGTGTGGATGGCAAAGACCTGTCCTTCTTCCGCCATTTTCAAGCAAAAACGAAGCTTTTGAATGATTCTAAAATTTGGTGAAACGCGCTATACAATATAGATTGGTATTTGGTATCCTTTCATCGGAGTCGTTTATAAATATATATAGCCATTTGATGTTGTGCGTTTCGAGATTAATTACAGATATGCCATTGAAATGTTTATGGACGCGATTACCGCTTTGGGAGACTGTGTGACGCGCTCCTATACGTCAGAATAATTCTGGAACTTACCAATGTGAACTGTGAGAAGAGAAGAGGGGACAGAGGAGCCGTTGATCGGTTGGTAAAATCCGCGTATGATCCACGCATCGCATTCAATGTGTGGAAGACACTTTTGTATTTACTTATTATATTAAAGTAATATTATTGAGATATCTTGAAGGACAAGAAAACATGGATATTTTTTGAAATTTTATTTCATTATTTTAATTTGTTTAAAATATTTTATATTATTAAAAATAATGATTTTTGTTTTTAAAATTTTTATTTGAATATAAGTTATTAATTATTGTTTGAATGATTATCAAATATTTATTTTGTTTGTTATAACTTTATTTTAATAAAGAATTATGTCACAAAGTTTTCTATTAATACTTTTATAATATAAAGTAGTTTTAAAATAATTTTTTATAATATAAAGTAGTTTTAAAATAATTTTCAATAGCAATTATATTTTCTTAGAATAACTAAAATCATAAGAAATTTAGTATTTTTTACTTTAGAATAAAGTTAATAACCTCAAAATTAATTTAAAAAGTTAATTATTAGCTTCTCTTAAAGAAATTTAAACAAATGATTGAAATTTACTTCTAATAAAACACCAATTTGACATAAAATGGAAATAGATATAGGGTTGATCACGGACTAGGTCAGGTTGAAGGGTTCGACTTGAAGTCTAATCGAGTTCGAGATTCTAGGCCCGAGCTTGAGTCTGACTGAACTTGAGTAATATGTTTGATCAAATTTATTTATTTTTAATTTTAAAAATTAAATTATGGATATTTTAAGTACAAATTTCAAGTTTTAAGTTAGACTTAGTCGGAGAACCCAAATTAGAATCTAACCCAAGTCTCAATTTAAAAAAAAAAATTGAATTCAACCTAAACTTTAATTAATTCAAGTTGAGTCTCTTGATTTTAGGTTAATCTAAATTGGATCAAGTAGGATTATTTTAATTATCCCTAAATATGAAGGAATGATAAAAGCATTACTCATAATTGCGTCATTGACGTTGACTTTTCATAACTTTTGAGGGATAAGATTCTCTGTGCTCATAATTATGTGCCAACCTTGTTTTAGACGATTCCATCCATGCATTTCTTTAGGTCCCATATATTTATATGGATGAAATCATCTGGAACAGAGTTGGCAAGGAGTTATAGATACAGAGGATTTGATCCTAACTTTTGGTAGCATAAATAATATTTTACTTGTTAAGGATATGTTTAATATTGTGCTATTCATAACATGCCCTTGACTTAAAAGAAGTTCTAAGACTTTTGGTATTGTAAATAATGTTTATTTAATAAGGATACAATATTTATCTTCTTATCGTAGTAAGTTGGTAGGTCTTCCTTATCCAAAGGAAAATCGCTATCAATTACTATCCTATGTTTCTTACATAAATGCATATCTAACTCCTAACTCCTAACTCCTTCAATTGCACTAAATTAAATTAATATGCTGTGCTTGGGCTGATCCCAATTTTCCTTAAAGTATAATTCAATTCAATCCGGTCGATTATCATTTCTAACAAAATTATCTTTTGGCTAGAGTTTGAGTCGTAATAGCTTGTAATATAACCATTTAAATGTTTTTACGGGTGACAAAAAAGGCTGACTTGGACTAACTCAACTGTTAATTTTAGGTTCGGTTCAAGTTGATCAAACTTTAGGTTAAGTTTGAGTTAAATTTTTTTTTTCAAATTTTGGGCTAAATTTGAGCTAGGACTATGAGTGTAACATCGTTCTTTGTTATTAAGTATATACGGTAATAGTTGGTTGGGTAAGTAAAACTCTTATTTAAGTGGGGATGACAAATGTAGCTTGACTCGATCTAATTTTAGCTTAAGTTTATTAGACTATGAGTTGGGATTGCCTAGCTGATTTGACCCATCGTTTGATGGGAAAGTACAAAATGATATATATTTTAATTTTTTTAAATATAAAGTTTGGCTTGGTAAGCGATGGCCCTGCTAGTGGTTAGAAGCAACCCAAGCTTAACTTAATCTATTGTTTTCCTAAATTTAAGATAACAATGATCTCAAAAGGTGGAATTCCTCACCCTAGGCACCTCCATACCTCGGCTTTTTAGAAAGGTAGCCCAACGTCGATGCGCACAAGAAATTACTACATTGGATGAACTCCTACACTGTCGTTACTGGAACTCGAACCTGAAGCCTTGATCTCAATTTGCCCTTCCAATAATTAACTGAGCTACCTATGCGGGCTTTGATCTAAATTTAAGATAAACTTAAATATACTTAATGTCAATCATCTTAAAATGTTGTCGTTTTAATTTTGAATTTTTAAATATTAAAAAGATACTATTTTAAATAATTAAATTGAGATGGTACCATTAAACATTTTAAGTAATTAAGAAAAAAAAAAGTAATTTTAAATAATATAATCAAAATAGAGAAAATTTTGGAATGACCACTGATTAATTAGTTTTTTGAGCATCCAATTTAGGAAAATTTCTTAAAACCAGATAAAATTCACTCTAAAAGTTACCTTCAAAAGTGGATACTATTCTTTTGAAAATTCAATAATTTAATTATAAATTTGTTAAACTATATTATTATCTACTAATTATGGATATTTATAAGTTTATAATTTCATTATTATAAATTAAAAGAAAAACATATTTTGAAGTTATTAAATTTTTAAGATTTTTTCAATTTAGTGCATAAATTTTTTAAATTTATAATTGAGTAACAAAATTTTTTAATAATTTTAATAATTCAATTCAAAACGTTAGTTTCGGTAATAATTTGTTTTTTTTGTCCATAAAATGTAAGTGTCTTTACAAAACGTTAAATTCCAATTAATCATTTACATAAACTAAAACATCTAACTTACAGCTTCTTTCGGCACATTGGATTAAATATTGTAGTTGTTATAGATGATTAGTTGATAAGTAAATTTTTAACTTAATATTTATTTTTCTTTAATTAGAAAATATGTTAATTAAATTAGTAAAATATTAAAATAATTAACATTTTAAATTGAATCGTTTACATCAGAAAAGATTATTAATTTAATTTAAATTTTTAAAAATTTAGATACTAATTGAAAATATACTAGATTTTTAAACATTCTAAAGCAACAAAAATGGCTTCTTTATATAAAAAGAAAAGGTTGATGTATTACCTTCTTAATCAGGCCAGAGTATCCTATTTTTGAGGGATCAGATCATCTGTTTTATTTTTACTATTTCTAATTTGTTTCGACTCATTTCATTTATATGTTTTGAAAAAACGAAAGGGGTTAATTATTTCGCAAACTTTCTGCAAATTTCTTTGGCACCAATAAAATATAAAACAAGCTAAACTGAAATAATAAAAACACCAAAAGTTTGGTAACGCAGTTCGGCACACTTTGCCTACGTCTGCGGGGCCCTCACCCAGCTTAATAACTTTCATGAAAGTATAATAGATTTACCCAAGGCTTTACTGAGCCGACACCACTCAACCCTTGACACTATTCCTCAACCTCACTTCCCGTGAAATAATTTCACACCCAATAATATGACCGCTTCGTACTAACCTCAATAGAGGATTTTCTTAATCAACCCAATAGTACGACCACCTCGTACTAATCTCAACAAAGGATTTCTCAACAATATTTGATAATAAAGATAAAAAAATAAACAACTCAAGTGATCAATCAACTAAGAACAAAATAATACACTTGAGCTAAAAGGAAGACTTCCCTGTAGATTTTATCTTCTTGAAATAATTCAGTCGAAAACTTCCTTCACAAAAATCAGTCGCTATATTCCTTGACATACGCAGCAGCAGTGTTTATCTTCAAAGACCCACAGAAACGAATTCATCAAACTCATGCACACACTGACTGCAGTTCAATCATCAACATGTTTCAGCCCATCAAAAGAACACTATGCGCAGAATCAAAAGTATCATATGCGCACCCATCCAACCTATTTTCAAGACCCACGTAATCTTCACCTTTTTCACATAAATCACACAGACTGCTCTTTATATATGCTCGAAGTGAGACACAATATTTAGCTCATACAAATACCAAGTGCGCAGTATGCCAAGAGTTTTTCAAAGACACAAATATTCAACTCAAAAAGAAAATTGCGCAGCTCACTGATCATAGCATATGACTAACGCAACATAAACAAAATACCCCACTGCAGGTTTTTTATTTTCAACTTTCGTATACCACTAGATTCCTTCCATAATTAGGAGATATACACTTATATGAGTAATCTTCAAAGATTTAGAATCCACCGTAAATAGGATGTGTGCTTTTAAAATAGATTCCTTCCATGATAGAAATATGTAGCAACACACCTTTTGAACTTCTACCGTAAATGCAATCTCATATTCTAATTATCTTATATGTCCCATTTAAAAATGCCAAAACCAAACAAAGAATATATAAAATATATTCTAACAATCTCCCCCTTTTTGGCATTTTTGTCACAACTCTAGCATTTCACATAAATAATCATATTTGGACATATAAAGATGAGACTCATAATGCTCCCCCTTCATTAAACATCAAGTTTCAAAGAACACCAATCATTAAAATTTCTCCCCCTTGGGACAAAAAGATGCCAAAAAGCAATACAAATAGTCACACATATATCTTGAAATCTCCCCCTGAATGGAACATTCACCATAAACAATCTGATGTCTCCCCCTTAGGAACAAGATAATGTCAAAAGTATAATCATACTAGCGGAAGAGTTATAAGCACGCCAAGAAGACAAATTACCACCAATCAAAACACTAAGAGATATGCCCGAAAGAGAGAGAGATACTCGAGAGAGATCCATACCGATGAGAAAGCTGAAGAGTTTTTGGTAGAGCCAAATAGAAGTCACTAAGCAAACTACTAAAAGATGAGACATCAATAGCAACATAAAACTAAAAAACAAAAAATCCTTTTCTTGTCTTTTTTTGTTTTTTTTGGTAACATAAAAAAATACTTCAAAAATGTAAATCACATTGTCCCTGTGCCCCTCGAAGAATCTCAAACCTGGGCTTACTCTTTGGCTCGAATGAAGATGTATAACATGAATAGCCTGCAAGTTCTCGATAATCAACCCTTTTTCTTTCTCTTGTTTTTCTTCTTTCGCTCACATCTCCAATAACATTTTCTGCTGGATGATTTCTTCGAATTCGAGATGAAGAACCTCGGTTCAAATTAGCTTTCATTGTTTTAGTTGGTTCATCATCCGAAGTAACTGAAAATTCTTCAGTTTCTACAGTTACTTCCTCAGCAGTAACTAACTATAAACCACTTTCTACAACTGCTCCATCTGCAGTAACTAGCTGTAAGTCACTTTCTGCAGTTACTAACTGCAAATCTGGGCATTTTTTGTTTTTCCTTCACTACGTTTTTGTGCTTGTACTTGACCCTTTCTAATCCAAGCTTGCTTCGATACTATGGGATGCTGCTGAAAATTTAATGAAGAGTGTCTAGATTTTCGATTTTGACCTCTTTGAAACATCATTTGTAGTAACTGATAACATCTTGGCCTTATATGTCCAGTGTGACGCGCACCGCGGAAGAATCGACGTCGATTTGTTGATGTTTTCGATGGGGTTTTGGTTCGGTGTGCTTTCAACAAACAAGTTTCTTCAACAAACAAGAAAATAAATGATACACAAGGTTTGATACCTCTCGGAAACTTATTCCAAGCAATCCCGATGATCAAAATAAAACCCAGAGACAAACAATCGACACGCCATAATTGAGAAAACAATTGATAAGTGAAAGATGGTTCGGAAAGTAACAAGAACAAGAGAATAATGTTTCTCTCTAAAGCCGTCGGCACTCAAACAATATGATCTGAAAACCTAAAACCCTAAAACATAAGTATTTATACCTAGGTCAAATAATAATATGGTTGGCTAAAATACATGGAAGCCCAAAAATAAAACGAAGTCCAAAATTAAATAAATAGGTTTGATTTGATTCGTGTCTTCAAGCCCCAAGTGTATTCGGTCCAAGGATTTGAGTTAAATGGATTAGTTTGGGCTCAATTCTATTAAACTCTCCTCCAATAGGCTCGGAGTTCGCCATCTTTTCAAGATAAAAGCCCACCTGCGTACAAAGAGCCTCTTTAAATCTCTTGGTCCTGACTTTGGTCATAGACCATTCTGGTATGGCTAGCTCTCTGCCCGGCTTTGCTCGATTGTCCATGATCCCGCTTACATCAGTCCCTCCCTCCTCAGGAAGATTCGTCCTCGAATCTGAATCCATATCGAAAGGAGAAAGATCAGTAACATTAAAAGTAACGGACACATTATACTTACCTGGAAGATCAATTTTATAGGCGTTGTCATTGATTCGCGCCAACACTTGAAATGGACCATCACCCCTAGGATCCAACT
>JAOTAX010000006.1:1796978-1834417 GCA_025629825.1 Erythroxylum guanchezii | reverse complement strand
TTTTAAGCAATTTTCTTTTATTTTTAGGTTTAATTCAGTTTCATTAGGAATTTAATTTAATATTTTCTATTCTGCAATTTTAATTTTGATCTTTTCATTTTAATTAAAAAACAAAAATTTTAAAAAAAATGAAAAACATAATTATTTTCGTTTACCACCCACCCAAATTGGGCTTTTCCCCCCTTTTCCTATCATCCCCCATGCTTCCCTCCAACACCAACCCTCTTTCATCTTACAAAATCAATTTCACAAAACCCATTCACCCTAATCTATAACAATTGTTCCCAACCCACGCAAATCCCTAATTTTCATCCCACAACCCAAATTTTCCCAATTTTTTTTCGACCTAACCCTCTTCGTGTCCATCTTTCCACTGCCGATAATCCACCTCACTCTCCCTCAGTCCACAAATTCCAGCTTGTTCTTCCACTTTCACGAAACTTCCCTCTCCTATTCTCCATCGACGTCGATCCACCTACCCCCTTCGGTTCTTTTTGGGTTGAATTATTTTTTATTTTTACAGGTCATTCTCCACGTGTGGACCAATGCCTAGGACAAAGGATGATGCCCGACGACTCCCAAACCCCATTCAACATGTTGCCGACATCAAACCAACACCACCCCTTCAAACGCTAGCGACCACTCCCACTCCAGCAGTAATGCAAACACCGACGCCCCTTCACCCACCTCCTAGGACACGTTCTCGGACAAGAAGAGGTAAGGAGGTGGAAACCCGGACCCGATTGAATATTAAAACCACGGGATGGACTTCTTTCTTGTTGCCTGACGATATTGAAATTTTTGAAAAGCTCAGCCATCGTCAGATTTGCCACTGTAAGTACGTTCCTTCTGATACTTTTGAGGCTTTACATGTGTCTGATTCCTTTATGCAATTAATGGGTCCTATTGCATAGAGTGAGTTTGCCTGAATCAATTGCCCTGCTTTTGAGGAATTAACGAGGGAATTTTACACTACGTTCCGGTTTAATTGCGACAACAATTTTGATGTGAATACTAAAGCGGCTGTTGAATTTCGATTAATGGGGAAGGACTTTACATGTTCCATTGCTGAGTTTAATGTTGCTTTGGGCTTTATATCTACTGCTGAAATTGAAAACAACTTATTTCTAAATGCCCAATGTGATTTTCATGCGAACTTTAATGCTTCGGAATTGTGGCATCAATGGTCTGTCGATAACCATCCATATAATGCTAGCTTGTCTAAGAGTTCTTTTCTTAGGAACCCCGTTTTCAAGATTACTCAGAGGTTACTAGCATTTAATTTTTCTGGTTGGAAGGATACTGCGGGTACTTTATCCAAGGTTGAATTTTATTTCTAGTGGTGTATAGATAAGCACATTCCCGTCAATTTGGGTTTTTGGTTTATGCATCAAATTCATTCTGTTTTGCACAAGAAGTCTAAACCATTAATCCTTGGATCCTATATCACAAAAATGGCAGTTAATTTGGGTGTGGTAGATCTTGATAATACTGATTTGACGGTGGCTTGTGGTATAGAGCCATTGGATATAGAATGTCTTTGCAAGATGGGGATTGTGGATCTTAGCCAAGGTCGCCTCGCTTTCACCGCTCCCAGCCCGACTACATTCCCAATAAAATGCCGAATTAGATGCTCGCCTCAGTCAGCTTGAAAGAACAATGCACCATATGGAGACCAATCTAACGGCCTACTAGGAGCATCAAGGATTTCAACCACCCCAACCGCCAACCCCTTGATCTCAACACCGCCAAACAGAGAAGCTTTCCTTAACTCTTTTCTTTTAATTTTTCTGCTTCTTTAACATTGCGGACAGTGTTGGTTTAGGTGTGGGGGAGTGATTTAGCATTTGGATGCAAAAATTTTTGGCTTTTGTGTGAATATTTTTGGATTGTTGCGACTGTTTTGGCGATTTTTGTTTGGAGTTGCATGTTGAGCCATAACACTTGGTCATTTTAGTTTGGATGAGATTGAGGACATGCATGAAATTAATTTGGGCTGAGTAAGTTTCGATATGGAACATGTTGATTGATTGCAATAGCTGATCTCATAGACTTAGTCAAAATTCTGACATTGGAGTGAGGAAGTAAATTGTGGAATTAAGGTGAATTCTTAACATTAACCTGTGAGCGAACTTTGAGCCGAAATGACATCATCTTTATGTCATATTATTTGTTTGAATTGAGTGGTGCTCCTCTATTTATGTTGCCTTCAGAACTTGCATGGAATCGGTTTGAATTTGTTTGATCATATAGGACATAGAAGTGATTAAGGCATTCTTTGTTTTAAAACCTTTTGGCTTAAAATTGACCCACCTATTCAATTGCCTTTTGCAAACACTTTTGAGCCTTTAACCTTGTTTTTCAATTAATCTCCTCACCTTAGAAACCCAAGAACCCCATTAGCCTTTACCCTATCACAAGTTGAATAAAGCATTGAGTAATTTGGGACTTTTGTGTTATATCATGTTTTGAGATATTTTTATAGGTACTTCTACTCATGTGTTGTTATTGTCTCTTGTTTTTATTGTTTTCCCTTGTTCTTAGCTTTATTTGAAAGAGGAAAAAAAAGAAAAAAAAGAGAAAAAAAGGAAAAAAAAAGAAAAGAAAGAAAGAAAGAAAGAAAGAAATCAGAAAAAGAAAAAGAATACGAGTAGTTGTCTTTTATGTCATATGTTTAGCTCAGAATCTGAAATTACGTGTTTCTTTTACTTGATGCTTTATGAATGCCTGTGATGAAACCCTTTGTCATGTTTTTACCTCACCTATGAACCTAGCCCCATTACAACCTTGCATAAAGTCCTCGTGATCTATTAGCCAATGTGATCTGAATGAACGATAATTGGTGAAACTGCAAGCCTATGGTAGTGCAACATGATAGAGTGAGATTTGAGAGAAACACCTTACCTGCAAACACTTAAGTGTAAGAGCAAAATCTGTGAGAAGAATTCACTTTGATTTCATGTTTGCTTTTGAACAAAGATGCATTATTTTGACTTTGTTTATTTACATTGGTGAAAAGCAATTATGATATGTGTTGCAAATTGAGACTTACTGGCTTAAGTTGATGGATTGTATGCACTTGACTTTGAAGGATGAATTGACTAAGTGTAGTGGTTTAATATGTTGCTCGAGGGCGAGCAAAGGTTCGGTGTGGGGGAATTTGTTAAGTCATTGAAATTGCACTTATTTTGGGCGTAATTAGTATTAAGGTGTTGAAATTATTTCCGAAATTGATGGAATTGCTTTATAATTGTTGACAGATAGTTTTCAACACTCTAAGGACGAAAAATGATAAAAAAGATGCAAAAAAGGAAAGAAACCCGAAATCCCCAATCTGGCCGAAATTCAGAGATTAGGCGTGGGCACGCCTAAGGATGGAATCTGGAGTCTGCAGAAATTCCATAATTTGATTCCAATTAAAACACAATCTTTCAAGATCCTCTTGCCCTCTTTCCAAGAAGTCTTCTACCGAAATTAGAAGACCACCTAATCTAGACAAAATCAAGAGAAGATAAGGAGGAGATTCACATCAAATAGGAGAAGGGGATGATTGCCGCACATATATATATAGACATATTAGGTTTAAAGAGGAGGAGGTTGTCGTAGGTTTTAGGTTAGGTTTAGAATAGGATTTCTTTTCTGTTGTTTTCTTGTTGCTGTCTTTACGTTTCTGCACTTTTCCTTTCATATTTTCGTTTCTTTCTTTAAAGAACCAGGTATGGAGACATATGGATTTGTTATTTCTTTTGATTTCAATTCAAGTATGAATAGCTAATTTTTCTTATCTTGGTTGAAGGATCCATGCTACATGTTATTATGGTGAGATTTTCTGGATACTTTTTATGTTGTTAATGAACATTGGATATCTTCCGATCTGTTTTTTTTATTGAATTCGTTGGTTTCTAGCTACGCAACTAGAGATTAATTGGTTCAATCGCTAGGTTAACGGAATCTGACGTTCAATTTCGGTAATCTTAAGTAGCAATTAGGATTAACTTCTCTACGTTAGAGTCGAAAAATTCTAAGAAAACATCCACTTGATTGATTACATGTTGTACATGTTTATCACTTGTCATTAGTTCTTGATTCTTAATGCTATTATTCAATTTACCTATGATCGTATCTAGATTATTGTTTAATAAGATTGCTAGAATACATGCTTCTAGTCATTACACTTAAGAGAAATTTTCCCCAATTGATGTTTATTAATAATTGCAATTTTATGTCGAGGATCCATAATAGCATGGTAACATCGGTAACCGAAACCAAGGTTTTTTTTCTATTAAATTTTCAGATTTAATTATTGTTTCAATTTGTGAATTTTCTCTTTTATTTTTATTATTGCCGTGACAAACCCCCCCTCCCCCCTTTTACCTTTGTTATTTGTCCCGTTTAAACTAGCTAACCTTTACCGTTAGAGATTCCTCATAGGAACGATATCCACTTACCGCTACTACATTAATTTGTTTTAACGAAAGTGATTTCTTTTATATTTGGTTGCAGGCGACAGCATCACCACTATATTCCTTGACATACACAGCAGCAGTGTTTATCTTCAAAGACCCACAGAAACGAATTCATCAAACTCAACACACACTGACTGCAATTCAATCATCAACATGTTTCAGCCCATCAAAAGAACACTGTGCGCAAAATCAGAAGCATCATATGCGCACCCATCCAACCTATTTTCAAGAACCACGTAATTTTCACCTTTTCCACATAAATCACGCAGACTGCTCTTTATATATGCTCAAAGTGAGACAATATTCAGCTCATACAAATACCAAGTGCGCAGTATGCCAAGGGTTTTTCAAAGACACAAATATTCAAACTCAAAAAGAAAATTGCGCAGCCCACTGATCATAGCATATGACTAACGCAACATAAACAAAATACCCCACTGCATATTTTTTATTTTCAACTTCCGTGTACCACTAGACTCTTACCATAATTAGGAGATATACACTTATATAAATAATTTTCAAAGATTTAGAATCCACCATAAATAGGATGTGTATTTTTAAAATAGATTCCTTCCATGATAGAAATATGTAGCAACACACCTTTTGAACTCCTACCGTAGATGCAATCTCATATTCTAATTATTTTATATGTCCCATTTAAAAATGTCATAACCAAACAAAGAATATATAAAATATATTCTAACATGTTTAAAAGATGAGACTTACATAAATATGTGAATAAGATAAGTTAGAACAGAGTAAGATGAGTAAAAATAAAATCGGTGATTTGAGAGGTATTTTTATTAGGGTCTTTCAATACTACGTCACTTATTCTGTTACACACATTTAGGTGAATCTGTGAGATTTAATAAAACATTACACTTTAGAATTGTGACATAGTATAAAAGTAAAGGAGTAACGCAAACGCACTCGAAAGCCACGGATTCGTTTTGCGTCTTTTCCCTCTCTGGAGTCCACGCTCACCTATAAACTCTAAAGCTTCAAAACCAGAAAAGTTTATACAAATCCAATCCTTTTCCTGAATTTTCCTCACTTTAATCTCGATTACATCGACTTATACCATGGACGTTGATCCTCGTCTCTACGAACAAGTTGTGAGTGCTCAGAATCCAAATATCCATTTTGCTTTTTCTCTTCTTTGGTGTCCAATGATTTCTGTCAGAAAATTCTTCAACTGTATCGTTCCTGGTACTGAAAGGTTGAGACTTTGTTGATGGAGTATGTATTTGGTCTTGATGTTGTGTAATCTGTACGTGTAACTCCATAATTATTGTGATGTTTATACCTGGACGATTATGATTTCTGTTCGTCTGGTGTTTACATTGACTTTTTGATCTTTTATTTATTATTCATCAAAACCCTGACCTGAAACTACTGGCCCTTGAAGTTCTGTTTTTATGTTTTCTGTTATGGGTTCAATTTCAAGCAATGACTTGGGTATTCAAGTTTTGAGCTTATTATGAAATAGCCATTGTTCTTTTCTATGGGTTTAATTTACTCATTGCTCTGCAATTTACCTTTCGTTCCTTAAAAAATTGGAAAGATCCACTTTTTCTACTAACGAAATCACCCCTTTTGCTGTCTCTAAATGCGGGATTCAAGTGTTCCTTACCTCACTCCAGTGTCTATGTGCTATAACCAAATGTTTCATATATGACATAGACTTTTATGTTATGTTCTTGTAATAATTTCTATACGAAACGTGTGTAATGTTCATGTTTGGTTACAGGACATTAAAGAGAATGACATCCACAATATTGTTCTATCATATCTAGTGCATAATTGTTGTAAAGAAACTGTGGAATCATTTGTTGCTTGTACTGGAATGAAGCAGCCTGAACAAAACCTTGAAGAAATGGACAAAAGAAAAAGTATGTGAAACTTATGGTTTCAATTCTTAGCTTTTCATGACTTTTCAGTTGACGAACAATAGCGTCTCTGTGTGATTACTAGGTAGAAGTAGTATCTCTGTTCTTAATTATAGTTTCCTTTTCTTTAGAGGTGTACAGATTTGTCAACATAGGAGTGCTTCTGTGAGATTAGAACATGACTGATGACAAAGAACATGCCTAGCATTCTTGTTGTTAGACTTTACGGCTGAGTGAATTATAAACATACTTTGCAACAAAGTGACGATTCTGATTCTGTTTCTGTTTTATTGTGAAAATGTAGTATTAAATTAGAGCAGTTCGCTAATAATTCTTTCTTATTTGATCTGAATGTTTCTGCATTTCTGTTCTGATAGATTTGCTGATACCATTTATTTTCTGGAGGTGTACAGATTTGTCAACATACGGGTGCTTCTGTGAGATTAGAACATGACTTATGACAAACTAGCATTCTTGTTGTTAGACTTTACGGCTGAGTGAATTATAAACATACTTCGCAACAAAGTGACGATTCTGATTCTGTTCCTGTTTTATTGCGAATATGTAGTATTAAATTAGAGCAGTTCGCTAATAATTCTTTCATATTTGATCTGACTGTTTCTGCATTCCTTTTCTGATAGATTTGCTGATACCATTTATTTTGTGCTTAGATATTGTTCATTATGCACTAGAGGGGAATGCTTTAAAGGCCATTGAACTAACAGAGCAAATCGCTTGGAACCTGTTTGAGAATAACCAGGATCTTTATTTTGATCTCTTGAGCCTTCATTTTGTTGAGCTTGTCTGCACTAGGAACGTGTGAGTATTCTTCATTTAGGCGGTCAATATTTTCATTATGTTTGAGTTTACCACATTCTTTGTTTAAATTCCTTCTTTAACTGCAGCAAAGAAGCCTTAGAATTTGCTCAAACCAAATTGACTCCATTTCAGAAGGATCAGAGATATGTTGCAAAGCTTGGAGTATGTTCCTTCATGGGGCCAATTATTTCACATGTGTATAGCTCACTTAATCCAGTTCATTATCAAATAATGAAAAATGGTCTGATCTTATTCTAGGATTTCTTAGCTCTGCTTGCTTATGATCAACCAGAAAAGTCCCCAACGTTTCATCTTGTCAGCTTGGAGTACCGCAAGCAAGTTGTTGACAATCTGAACCGAGCAATCCTTGGTTTGTTTCCTCAGTTAATTCTTCAATGTGTCATAATTGTTTTTCTAGATGTTGTTCAAATATATGTTCTTTCATAAATCATCTGCTCATATTCACTGGCTATGGATGATATCAGCTTATGAAAACCTGCCAAGCTATACAGCAATGGAGAGGTTGATACAGCAGACAACTTTAGTCAGACAATGTCTAAATGAAGATCATGGCAAGGTAAAGGATCGTCTCTTTGTTTTTTTATATCAAAGCTTTAGGGGCCAAGTATGATATCTCATATTTCTGATTCGTGTATGTTCTTCGTTTAGCTTCGTCTCAATCTCTATTCCTTCCTGTACAAGTTGGTTATACTCTTATTTCCATTTTCTTTTGGTTGTTGTGGTGTTTATGTTTTCCTTATATGTAGAACAAACAGGGTATGCATCTCTAGATAGTACTGGAGTTGTGATTATGTCATGCAGTTTTTTTTGCTCTTCTTTTTCTTGATGTTTAACCCCTCTAATCGGCAATTGCTTAGGACGGGCTTCCAGAGTTCTCTCTGAAGAATTTTCTGAAAAGCTAGATAATTTAACTGTTCTAAAAATCATGGCCTGCACTTCGTTTCTTGTCGCTGCCATATGATTTTGACATACGGTTTGGTTATGCATCGATAATAGCATCAATGCCTAGAAGCAGCGGATCAAGCAGTCCTATATCAATGGTTCTTCCTGCGTTAAGTGATAGAGAGATGGTTTTATATTACGTCTTTATTGATATAAAAAAATGTAATGCTTACAACTTAATTCATCCATGTGTCATGCACAGGGATTAAGCCTATGTTTGGTAGGGCTTATATCAGTAGAGTTTTTGTTAGTAGAGTTTTTTCTGTACATCTTTTCTAAAAAGAATTTTTCTAAGAATTCAGCTGACTGTTTGGTTGTTATTTAAAAAAGAATTTTTTTTGAAAGAACTTCATACAGTAGACTGTTTGGTAACATAAAAATAAATAGTACTTTTAATTTTAACTATATTTTATTTTGTAACAAAAATTATTTATACATATAAATATTATTTAAAGTATATTAAACAATAAGCAAAGTATAATATATTAATTATTATATAATTTTAAACCATATGAAACATATATAAAAATATATTTAACTAAATCTTTTATATAGAGTATAATATAATTAAACTAATATAAAAAATAAATATTAAAATATATAAAAAGTTAAATAATATTATATAAATCTCAAAATAAATATTTAAATTGAGTAAATAGTTAAATACATAATAAATGAGAAGATGAGTTTGTAGATATTATGGAAATTATGTGTAAAATATAAGGACAAAAGGGATTTAAAAAATAGGTTCATTAATTAATCTAAAAAATTTACTTGAAAAAGTCATTTGAGAGTTTTTTTAAGAAACTCTAAATTTGAGTTTCTTAAAAAACTGTGTTTTGGCTGCCAAAAAAGTCATATCTATTAAAAATATTTTTTACTTTATAACCAAATTTATATTGAAATCAATGATCAAAAAATTTATATCGAAATCAATGTTTAAAAAATTCAACTGATTTGGCTAATTTAACCATAAAAATCTTAAACAGTCTAACTTTCATGTTCGATTTTTAAATTTCCGGTTTTATTAAATTTAATAACTCTTGAATTGATAATTGGTCAATTTTCATAAATTAATAAATATTTATAAACTAAAATAAATCAATTAATTTTCATTTAACAATCTTTTTTAATTAAACTTTAAATTTTTCAATGAGTAAGGATAATCTCTTTTAATTATATTTCAATTTTTTTAATTTTATTCAATTTTTATCAAGTTTTAAGGCGATTTAATTCTGGTTGAACTATTTAAACCTCAAACATTTTGTATTTTCGGTTTAACTACCGGTCCGGTTTTTAAAATATTGATGAAAATTACAAAAATAATATTTTTTGTTAAATCGCATTTTACACTATTTTATATTAAATTATGTCACGTATTTAATAATAATTTATGTAAAAAATTTTATTAAAAGAAGTTCTTTTAATAATTTATAATTAGAGTATTATTAAAAATAAATAAAATACACAAAAATATATCTTTTGCTTAAAAAAAGAAATGTAATGAAAAAAAGAATTATCATGAGTTGGACCATCAATGGTGGACTTTTGGTTTACACTGGGCCGCAAACACGTACCATCCCACCTAAAAACCCCAGATAAACCCCATCGCTCCATCAATGTAAAGCTCAAGGATAATGGCTTCCCTGACTCTTCCTTCGTCTTCTTCAATTCAAAGCCTTCATTTGGGCAGTAACAAGCTTTTCTTCAGCCTCAACAGGTATAAACAACTCTTATACGAGCTTTTGTTCATCGCAATCCTTCAATTTTCTTTACACTGCTGTGTTCCTGTAGGTCTTACTGTAGAAATGAGAGCTTCAAATCCTATACTATCAAATGCGGTGTCACCAAAACAAAAGAGTCTCCGGCGACGAAATCTTCTACTGTAACAAGAGAACCACACAAGTACTTCGATCAAGTGGTCATCACTGTTCGTTCTGGAGATGGGGGTCGCGGTGCAATCCTTGGATTGCCACAGCAGAGATCTCCCAAGTCACAGGGTAAACAACCGAGCAGAGAAATGACTAGGAAGAAAACCTCTTTCAAAAGGGACTTTGACGGTACGCTAATTCTTCCAGTTGGTGGTCGTGGAGGTGATGTGGTGATTTATGCTGATGAGGGTAAAGATACGTTGTTGGAGTTTCACTCCAAAAACCGATTCAATGCAAAACGCGGTGGGAATGTTGATGCTATGGCCGTTTTGAATTCCAGATTGGGTGATGGTTCCATGGCTCCCACTTTGCGCATTCCCGTGCCCGTAGGTTTGTGCCCATAAGTGTTAAAAGATTGCAATATGTTTTGGCACCTTTCATGAATTGTATGCTTATTGGGTTCTAGTGATTGTAACAGGTACAGTTGTGAAGCGTAAAAGAGGGAAGTTGTTGGCTGATCTAACACTGCCTGGTGATGAAGTTCTTGTTGCTAGGGGTGGACAAGGAGGGGTAAGATATCATATGCTTAAGCTTTTGCTGATTAACATTCGTTGTTTAGTTTCATGGGTGTGTTAAATATTGTTCATTTTGGTTTGTTTAGTATTTTCTGAGCGTTTATCATATGATAACTCATGATGGCAGACTTTTTTAGTTCTTAAGAATTTGAAAGAATGGGAATGGCGTGAGAAAGTCACTGGATTATTTGTCTTGTTCTGTTATGATGTGCAGTGTTTAACCCAGTTTTCTTCTCGAACTGGCAATGTAAAAGTCATTTCTTTGCAGATTAGCTTGCTTGAAGCTCGAGAGGATAGCAGGAAACATTTAATGAATTTAACCACAAACCTCATGAGAGATGACAGTGACAAGGTAAATAAAAACAACTTCCAGTGGTTTACATTACTTTATTTCAGGGACTTCCTTGAATTCTTGAAATTCTAGAATCATGATGTAAGGTTGTGTAATGATTAAACAGATGGTGGTGGATAGGTTTATTGTTCCTTCCTTATTCTGAAGACCCTTGTTCAACGTTTATCATAAATTGCAGGTTTTGCTTCATGGTCAGCCTGGGGAGGAAGTAAGCTTGGAGCTGACTCTACGTGTTGTTGCAGATGTTGGTCTAGTGGTAATTGTTGCTCTCTGTATCATGCATGCATTAATGTATTGAGAGAAGTTATTGCATACTTGAGCTTGCTAACTTCTATTGGCTCATTTTAGGGACTTCCAAATGCTGGAAAGTCAACCCTTTTGGCAGCCATTACTCGTGCAAATCCTGATATTGCTGATTATCCTTTTACTACATTGATGCCAAACCTTGGTCGCCTTGAGGGGGACCCAAGTTTAGGGGCTGGGATGTTTACATCTGAAGCAACACTGGCAGATTTGCCTGGTCTTATAGAAGGGGCTCACTTGGGAAAGGTACTGAATGTATACTTTTGCTTCTCTTTTGACATTTAAAGTTTCTAGTTGCTGATATTGGGAAATTCTCGACTTTAGGGTCTAGGTCGCAATTTCCTCAGGCACCTCAGGAGGACTCGCATGTTGGTTTATGTAATTGATGCTGCCTCCGAGGACCCTCTGAATGACTACAGAACTGTCAAAGAAGTATATTCATTTAATATATGCTTCCATCTTTTTGTTTTGGCTTACCATACTTTTCCTTGCTTACTATTTAACTCGCACAGGCTGATATACTCTGTCTGATACGATTTCTGTCTATAAAGCTATTCAGGTTCTATCTTGTGCTGTAAAATTCAGATCTAAGCCCTTCGTAAGTTCTGTTGAAACAGGCCTAGATAGAGCTAGTATGTGCCTTTATAAAGGAAATATTGTGAATCCGTAATATAGTAATCCCTTGTATGTCAGAATTTGGAAACCTGGTTTTCAGTGGAAGAGAAATACTCTTTCTGAGATAGGACATTAATTCAGTATCCTTGGTCTTTATTGTATTTTGAATAGAAGACAGAATTGTTTTCCTTTTTGCTTTGTTGTCTGATCCTTCTCTTTCTTCGTCTTTATTTACTAAACAGCTTCCAATTATCTGTGATTTTGCAGGAACTTAGAATGTACAATCCTGAGTACCTTGAGAGACCATACATTGTAGTGCTAAATAAAATTGACCTACCTGAGGTTTGCATGTGTTCTTTGATTCTTTTCATTTCTGAATCTCTGATATCAACTCTTTTTGGCTATTATTGTTGACTCTGATGCTGTATTTATGAGTTTGTGTTCCTGTATTCTTCCAATAATCATGTTTACTGAAAAGTATGCATCAATTCCAATTTTCTTTTGTGTTCCTGTATTCTTCCAATAATCATGTTAACTGAAAAGTATGCATCGATTCCAATTTTCAGGCTCATGATAGGATCTCATGTTTAACTGAAGAAATATCAAGAATTGGCAGTAACGAGTTGTCAAATTCACAGAATACTGTTCAGTCAATATCAAACGAAGGTGTTGCTGCAGATGAAGAACGTCCTGAGATGAAAAATGAGGATAAAAGAGATAAAATGATTGAGGATTATCCATGTCCTCTTGCTGTTGTGGGCGTTAGCGTTCAGTAAGTTCATCAGTAGTTACACCTTTCTTAACAATTTTGATATCGATGATGATTTCTTTGGAGTTCGCAACTTAATTTGAAACCAAATTCCTTTCTTTATTCTCCAAGAATATCCTCCAGAGATATTGCACTTTACCAGAAAGATACACACAGACAAACACACAATTGGATTTTGGTGTGGGAAAAAGAAAAGATGAATAATTTCCCTTTCACAATTTGATTATTTATTTTCTTTCAATCACTTGCAGAATGCCAGAGATGGTCTATGAAAATCATAACCCAAGTTCTTTTCACATTGGACGAGTTTGTAGATCATTAGTGTTAGCTTTCATATGTTTATACTTGAGAATATTGCTTATGCCCTTCTGCTTCTGGTTTTGAAGTTGCTTTTGAAACATAATCACTGGATGTTTGGTGTGTGGTAGCTTTGATAACGGTATTTGAACGAACTTCTTTCCCTTCCAGGAAAGGCACTAGAGTAAATGATATGTTGAAGGAGATCAGAGCAGCCTTGAAAATGTGCAGAACTTCTCATGGGGCCCTGTCATCAAGCACTGAAACATGAGAAAGGGCATTCTAAGATGAGGGTTCGCAACGCTGCTATCTCAGATAGTGGCAACTTTTCGGCCAAAAATGACGTAGTTGGAATCTACTCGAACTTATAGGAAGGTAGGACTGACAAAGCAACAAGCGTTCAATCAGGAAACCATGAACATTGTTGGATTTTCTTACGCTGGCTGCTGCTTGTCAAGAAAATATCTCTTTGATGCAGCGAAAATCCTCAACTATCGGGAAATCGGATTTTTGGAACCTAAATTCTTAACATTCATCGTTCAGTTGTTGCTCTGGACGTGGGAAGTTCTGAAGTGCAACTATCTACCAAAACTGGTTAGGTTCTTACTATGATCCTCTGCCAAACTGCTTGTAATTGCCATCTTTTGCACGAAAGATCTTCATGGATTTTGATTACTGGGTCATTGTACATACTTTTGGTAGGTGTAATGTAAGCTATACTGGTGTGTCTTTCATTTTAAATCACTGTACAGCGTGCGAATGAAGTAAACCTTCCAAATCAATCAGTGAATCAAACCCAAGTGATGGGTTAAATTTCATTACATGTTCATAACTACTGTCATTTTCCTGTTTATGAGACTTGGATTTGGTAATAATATTTGGTAACGCTTTGCCTACGAGCAAATTAATAACAACTCTAATAATAATATATATAGTTAGTAAAGAGTTGAGATTTTTCTCGCGAGAAATTTATTGGTAAGTGTTTCACAAGTAAATAACGTTATTCTAAGAAATCAAAATTGACAAAAATTAGAAATAAACAGAAATAATAAAATCTGGAAAATTAATAAACAAACTTTAGTTTTGAGTCACCAACGTTATTAAACTAGTATGAATCATCAATATAAATTTAAATTAAATTTATTAACAAATGCTCATTGAATGGTGTTCTGTCTTAGGATTAAATGAATAGAATCATATATTCTAATCACTTTTATTAACTAACAGCTTAGATACGATCTTAAGTTTAATTAATTAATAGCTTTAAGAACTAAGAGAATCAATGAGCAAGACAATACACATACGATATTTAATCTAGATAAATATCTTTATTAGAATTTTCAATCCTTAACGTAAAAGATGGTAATCTTATTTGTCACTTTTGATTAGTAAAATTGAACGTCAAATCTTACTAATCTGGCTGCAAATTAAATCAATCAATTTCTAGATGCACGCCCTAAAGATCAATCAATTTAATCATGAAAAGTAATGCGAAAGATACTTAATATTAGTCAATGAAATAAACTTTATTCAAAAAATCTCACACATACTAGATGATAATGTTGGTTTCCTTCATCCAAGAAGAAGGATTTAGCTACTCATACTAGTGATGAAACTTGATAGAAGAATAGTAGAACATCTGGTCTCTATATCGACCTTTTTTTCAAAAAAAAAACTCTCTAAAGGCAGATCCCCACATAAGGAAAACAACTTAATTTCCAAAATAATTAGAATCCTAAGTCTATTGAATCTCCTTTCAAATCAGACTTTGGTGATAAATTTTTCACTTGCACGTGCTCACACTTACTCAAAAACTTTTCTGCCAACTGAAAATTCGAATTGTTTTTGCTTTTCTTACATCTTTTTGATTGAAATTCAACTCCCATATGTGCAAAACAACCGATAACAATTAAGAAATAAGTTCATTAATTTTAAATAAAAGTTTCAACTTATTAAAGAGATTTATATCTTAAATGAGCTCAAAATAATAATTTATCAAATTCCCCCACACCAATCTTTTGTTCATCCTTTACAAACTACGTTTGCAATCAATTGGCCAATTAATCAACTTTCTTTATTCCAAGTCTCGCAACAGTAAATAGTGCACACTTTAAGAGTTAAACATTTTTTAATCAATTAATAGCCTAGAGTTAATCATTCAAGTAAATATAAACAAATTTAATTTAAGACAATCATATTTCAAAAACTAGCGCATAATTATAACAAACTCTCACAGATTGAATTTCGCTCAAATCACTCAAGTGTTTATTAGTTCGGTGTTTCATTCAAATTCTTCTAATGCAAATATTCTACCATATGCTTGCTGTTTTACCAAATTTTCACCACTTGAAATACAAACATGCACAAATCAAAAGGAATTTATTCAAGGTTGTATTGGACTATAGGTAAAGGTAAGGATTGATAAACGGAAAGGACAAAAATCATAAACATTAGCAAAGCATCTAACCACTTGTGGAGACACAAATTTAATCACAAAAGAGTCAACAAAGTCATTCCGTATAGAGATAGATTACACTCTATAATTTGTTTTTCACTGCTGCTTTTTTTTCTTTTTTTGAAATGTGTTGATATTTAAGATCAAGAGACAACAGTATAACACATAATTCAAGTCTCAATCTCTTCAATTCCCTTTTATTTTTTTTCTTTTCCTTGCCTTCCATATTTCTTCAAAATAAGTTTTGACTTGTGGTTAGAATGCCTACTTACATTTATGATGGGTGAAGATATTAAAGGTTTTAGTTGTTTATTATGGGTTTAACAAGAAAAAGGGTTCAACTCTAAAGGTTTAACAAAGGATATTGAATTGGGCTGGCTTTTTAAGCTAAAGGTTTAAAACAAAGAGGGCCTTTATCATTTTTATGCACAAATGTATAAATGTGATCTCAAGTTGGTTCCAAGCAAGTTCTAGAAAAAAATTCATCTTAAAAGATAATCATACATCAAAGAAATACAGATTGGTATAAATATTTCAATCTTTTAGGCCCAAAAACTCATAGATTAATGCAGTTCACCACAATTATACACCATGTTTAACCATATGATTGTCAAACCTTGACTAAGTGTATACACTTGTATTTCTTAACTAAGTGGCATATATTGTCCTAAAACTAAAATTAACTCAAGTTATGCGCACTAATTAAATCAATAAAAATGGAAGTGTAAAAAGTGTCGAAGTTGGCTAATCAATTGCAAATAAGTCAATAAGTATTCAAAAATTTTCAATAAAGATTCTTAAATATCAGTTATATGGAACATACCCCACCCTCACACCTAATCCATACATTGTCCCTAGTGTAATCATATAAAGTAAAAGAAGCTAAAATAGAAAAGAGAAGAGGAAAGAAAGATTCTCTGTAAGTTGATTGCCTAAGTTAGGGGTTGGTGGGTAAGGAAGTTGGAATTCTTGGTGTGCCCAATATGTTGTAAAATTTTTCTCTATTTGGTACATTTGGCGTTCAAGTCGAGCTAGACAAACATCCACGTTGGCCTGAGGAGGTTGGCTACTACTTGGCATAGGTGAGACAACCCGACTGTTTGTGGTTGGACGTGGGTTGGAAGTGACAAATGGACCCAGATAAGTAAAGGATAACCACCCATAACTCATTTCAACGATGGCCATCCTTTAGAGGTTTGATTTTAAGTTATAGGACTATGGTTTGGTTCGATAATGGGAGGAATGGAGGGACTCGGTGTTGCAGCTGTGGTACCCGACGAAGGTTGTGTGTTAACTAATGTAGGGATAGGTGAAACTAACTAGCGTGAGTCGTTCTTCTTGCGTGGTATGGTCCCAAGCTTTGGAATTTTACAGACCTGAAATAACTAAAATAAGAGCACAAAGTCAACGAAATTTTACACTGGTGGGTGGCGTCAGTTATGGTGGTAAGGATGGTAAAATTTTGGAGGGTTTTCGTTGGAATGGTATGGGTGTTGGTTGACGTGTGGTAGGGAAAGAAGAATGAACGTGTAAGGATGAAATTGCAGTGGGTGGGTGAGATTTTTGTGTGTGTCCATAATTAAACTAGAATTGAAAATATTGACATGTGAAAATACTAAAAGGAATGGAATAAAATTGACAACTAAAAAAAGAGAGAAATATTGGAAAACAGGAATAAAATTGAACATGAAATTTTTGGGCTGCCCCTAAATGCACGTCTTTTAAGTCGTTAGCTAGACGTGTTTATCGACTTACCTTATCAGAGATAAATTGGGGCTGCCAGCTCTATCTCTTCCACATTTTTGACTAGAGAATTCTCATAGTATGGTTTCAGGTGATGTCCATTAACCTTAAATAGCTTGGAAGTGTCTAAACTTTGAATTTCTACTGCACCATAAGAAAATACATTAGTAAAAATAAATGATCCGAGCCAGCGAGATCGTAATTTTCTTGAAAATAACTTAAGCTTTGAATGATAAAGAAGAACTTTTTGTCCTATTGAAAATTGCTTCCTTAAAATCATTTTATCATGAAAAGCTTTAGTTTTTTCCTTATAAATTTTTGCATTTTCATCAGACTCATTACGGATCTCTTCTAACTTTTACAATTGCAACTTCCTACTGTTACCAGCCTCTACCAAATCCATGTTTAACTGCTTCATAACCCAGTAGGCTCTATGTTTTATTTCCATAGGCAAATGACAAGGTTTATCGAAAACTAACCTATACGGCGACATGCGTATTGGAGTTTTGTAAGCAGTCCGATATGCCCACAAGGCATCATCCAAATGTAAGCTCCAATATTTTCTATTCAAATTCACCACTTTTTTTTTTCCAAATTTGATTTAATTTCTTGGTTTGAGAGTTCAACCTGCCCACTCGTCTGTAGATGATATGCAGTCGAAATACAATGTGAAACACCATGTTTTTTCATCAATGTTCCAACAATTTTATTGCAAAAATGAGTTCCTCTGTCGCTAATCATAGCTTAAGGTATTCCATACTTGACAAAAATGTTAGACTTGACAAAATTGACTACAACCTTAGCATCATCCATATGAGTAGTTTTTGCTTCTATCCACTTCGACACGTAATCCACGACTAAAATGATATAAGTCTTATCAAAAGATGAAGGAAAAGGGCCCATAAAGTCAATTCCCTATATATAAAAAATTTCACATACTAAATTCCCTATATATCAAAAATTTCACATACCAGGATATTTATAAGTGGCATTTGATCTCTTCGTCCCAGACTACCTATTCTTTGCAACGATCACAAGACTTATAAAACATGTAAGTGTCATGAAATAATTTGGGCCAAAATAAACCACATTCGAGAATTTTATGAGCTGTTCTTTTGAAGCCAAAGTGTCCCCCACACACAGATGAATGAGAAATTTTTAATATGGAAGGAATTTCATCATCTGCAACACACCTTCTAATAATTTGATCAACAAAAAATTTCCAAAGATGAGGTTCATCTTATATATAATATTTGGCCTCTCATCTAATTTTATCCTTTTCAGCTCTAGATAAATCACTAGGTAAGGACTTAGCCACAAAAAATTTACTACGTCGACATACCATAGAATTACCTGTTGGATTGCAAAGAGACCTCCATCTGGAAATTCATCTTGGAAAACATCATATGTATTGGTTGGAGTGATCTGGTTGAGATGATCAACCACTAAATTTTTAGCTCCCTTATTGTCGCGTATTTCCAACTCAAATTCTTGTAGGAGTAAGATCCACTGAATCAACCTTGGTTTTGCTTCTTTCTTGGCCACCAAATATTTCAGGGCTACATGGTTTAAATAAATGATCACTCGTGTATCCCATAAGTAAGACCGAAATTTTTTCAACCCAAAACTACAGTCAAGAATTCTTTCTCTGTCATGGAATAATTCTTTTGAGCATTGTTAACTGTCATGGAGGCATAGTAAATGACATGAGGTACTTTGTCCACTTTTTGTCCCAAAATTACTCCAACTGTATAATCCGATGCATCGCACATTAATTCGAAGGGAATGCCCCACTTCAGTGGCCGAATTATTGGGGCTGTAGTTAGTTGTTCCTTTAGTTCATCAAAAGCAATTTTTTATGGCTCATCAAAATCAATTTTCACATCTTTTTGGAGTATTCTACACATGGGTTGAGCAATTTTTGAAAAATCTTTAATAAATCGCCAATAGAATCCTGCATGACCAAGAAAAGAGCGAACTTCTCGCACAGTCACGGGGTAAGGTAAAGATCTTATAATATCTATCTTAGCCTTATCAATCTCAATTCTCTTAGAAGAGATTGTATGACCCAAAATTATGCCTTGATCAACCATAAAATAACATTTTTCGTAATTTAAAACTAAATTAGGCTCAATGTAACATTTACGCACTTTCTCAAGATTGATATTGTATGTTTCAAAAGATTCTCCATAAATCGTAAAGTCTTCAATGAAATCTTCCATACAATCTTCCACAAGAATAGAGAAAACACGTACCATACACCTTTAAAATGTCGTTGGTGCATTATACAACCCAAATGATATTATTTGATAAGCAAAGGTGCTAAATGGACACGTGAAATTTGTTTTCTCCTAGTCCTTTGGCGCAACCAAAATTTGATGATAACCTGAATAACCATCAAGACAACAATAGTGATATTTACCTGCAAGTCTTTCAAGCATTTAATCAATAAATAGAAGCAGAAAATGATTTTTTCTAGTAACCGAATTTAGCTTCCTATAATCTTTGCAAACTATCCACCCGTTTTGAACACAAGTGGGTATCAACTCACCATCACTATTTTTTTATTACAGTTACCTCAATTTTCTTTGGAACTACCTAGACCGGACTTACCCAATTGCTATCCGAAATGGGATAAAGAATCTCAGTATCAAGAAGCTTCAAGATTTCCTTTTTCACCACCTCTATCATGGGTGGATTTAAACGATGTTGGGGTTGCCTTACCTCCTTGGTTTCATTTTTAATCAAAATTCAGTGCATACAAATAGTGAGACTAATGCCTTTTAAATCAGATATTGTCCAACCAATGGTTTGTTTTTGTTGTCTTAGCACTTGAATCAGTTGTTCTTCCTACAAAGGAGTGAGTTTATTTGAGATAATAACAGGTAAAGTACCTTACTCACCCAAAAATATGTATTTTAGATGGTTAGACAAAATTTTCAGCTTCAATGTGGGCAGTTGAATCAACGAAGGCAATAGTTTTGAATTGTTTCGGGACAACTCCACATAAGGTAATTGGTTCACCATTTTCTTGGTTTTCTCCAAATTGAAAAACATGGCTTCAAGTTCGTTATTGGGCATCAACATCTCTGTAAGTAATTGCCACTGCAATGCATCTCCAATTTCAAGAATTGTCTCAAGTTCATCTCTTCCAATTTGAGAAAGAATTTTTCTGCACCCAAGTGTCAATAAAATCCATTGAAATAATGAGTTGTTCATCATCTAAAAATTTCATGGCATTGTATTTATTAAATTTAATTAATTCACCATCAAATTTCATAGTTAACGATCCATCATGAACATCAATTTTTGTTCTAGTGGTTTTCAAGAATGGTCTTCCAAATAAAATTGGAGTTGAGCAGGATACATTCTTACTACTCATATGCAAAATGTAAAAATCAACTGGAAAAAAGCATTTCACCTACCAAAATATACACACCCTTTGGATAAGCATTCGCACGATCTGTTAATTGAATCACTACATTAGTCTCTTTGAGGGGTCCCATGTTTAAGGACTTGTAAACATCATAAGGCATATTGATGCACCCAATTCTAACATAAAATTTTCAATTCTTAAATCACCAATTTTATGGGAAATAGTGAGCATACCTGGGTTATGACATTTTAGGTGGTAGGTTTTTTTTTCTCCTGAAGTATTGCAAATATGTTCTCTCCCGATTGTACTTTCTCATCAAATTTCAATTTATGTTTCGAAGTGCAGAGCTCCTTTAGAAATTTAGCTTAATGAGGAATTTGCTTAATGGCATTAAGTAAAGGAATATTTAACTGGATTTTTCTAAAAGTCTCCAATATCTCTTTCTCTTGCTCCTCTTTCTTTGCTTTGGTGAATTGACAAGGAAAAGGGGGGCGATACAGCAAATTTCTACAGTTCTGAATTTATTTTTTCTCCTTTTTTCTTTTATGGTTGTTGGGTACTTCCTTTCTTGTTTCTTCTTCGATTTCCCTTTTGGAGATTTTTAGAGAAGGTTCCTTCAATTCTTTACCATTCCACAACATGACAGCTTTGGCACTTTGCTTGGGATTAATTTTTGTTTGAGCAGGAAATTTTTAAGAAATTTGTGCCTTTAATCGATTAATGGTTGCTGCCATTTGGATCAATTGATTTTCAAGATTTTGAATACTAGCTTGAGTATCTTGCTAAAATGTTATGGTGTTAGTGGCCAAAGATTTAACTATATCTTCTAAAGAGGACTTACCTTCTGACTTGGGTACCATTTGTTGATGTTGTCTAGGAACATAGGGTTGCCTATATTGCTAGAAATTTGAAGTAGCTTGTTGTCCTTAAGGGTTCCCATAATGCAAATTTGGATGGTCACGCCAACTCGGATTATAGGTGTTCGAGAATGGACCATATTTCCTTTGAGTTTGCCCAACAAATCCTCCCTTGGCATTGACTTATTATGCATTTTCCTTTTGTAAAATCAGGCATGCATCAGTAGTGTGTCCCAACATTAAACATATTCCACATGCCTTTGCTTCTTCTTTCTTTATGACCGCGAGTTGCCACATCAAAGATGTAAGATTGTCTAATCTCTTCTCCAACGATGACACATTCACCTCATTCATTTGTTTTGAACTATGGCCAGAACGTTTCCCAAATTGTTGTGTATTGGAAGCCATTTTCGCTATCAAATCTCTTACGACTGTTGGTGTTTTATCAACCAAAGCTCTACCACTTGCAGCTTCGATCATAACCCTGTCTATCAACAAAAGACCTTCATAAAAGTATTGAATCAACAGTTGATCGTTTATTTGGTGATGGGGGCAACTTGCACACAACTTCTTAAATCTTTCCCAATAGTCATATAGTGTCTCACTCGTGTGTTGTCGGGTGTCACAAATTTCTTTTCTAATATTGGTAGCTCTTGACACTAGAAAATATTTTTCAAAGAATAGTCTTTTCATTTTAGCCTATGTCTGCACATTTTCACCAGCTCAGTAATATAAACAAACTTGAGTATCATCTTTGAGACAAAATGGGAAGGCTTTAAATTTTATTTGCTCCTCAGTCACATTCGTAGGCTTCATGCCCATACAAACCACATCAAATTCCTTCAAATGCTTATAAGGATCCTCTCTTGATAGACCTAAAAAAATTGGCAATAAGTGAATCAACCCCGACTTCAATTCAAAGGTATTGCTATCCTCCAAATTTGGAAAATTGATACAATAAGGTTGTTGAGCGTTCGTAGGGGCAGCTAATTAACGAATGGTACGATTTGCAGTCGTCTTTTCTTTCTTCTACGCTTGTTATCTCTGTTTTGTCTGCTTCCATAACTTCTTGGTTGTCTTTTCTATCTCTGAATTGAATAGCAACTATGTTGTTCTGTCTACTCGTGTAACATACATATACCTTCAAGAGTTCCCTAGCAATGACGCCAAAATTTGGTAATGTTGTCGCCTGCAACCAAATTAATACCAACTCTAATGATAATGTATATAGTTAGTGAAGAGTTGAGATCGTTCCCACAAGGAATCTATTGGTAAGTGTTTCATAAGTTAAAACTAAAACAAATTGAGGGGTTAAATAACGTGATTATAAGGAATTAAAATTGAAAAAAATAAAAATAAACAGAAATAATCAAATCTAGAAAATTAATGAATAAACCTTGGTTTCAAGTTACCTACGTTATCAAACTAGTATGGATCATTGATACAAATTTAAATTAAATCCATTAACAAATACTCATTAAATGGTGTTCTCTCTTAGGATTAAATGAATAGAAACATGTATTCTAATCACTCTTATTAACCAACAACTTAGATACAATCTTAAATTTAATTAATTAATAACTTTAAGAACTAAAAGAATCAATGAGCAAGGCAATACACATACGATATATATTTAATCTAGATAAATATCTTTCTTAGAATTTCCAATCCATAACGTAAAAGATGGTAATCATATTTGCCACTTTTGATTAGCAAAATTGAACATCAAATCCTACTAATCTGGCTGTAAATTAAATCAATCAATTCCTAGTTACGCACCCTAGAGATCAATCAATTCAATTAAAAAAAGTAATGCAAAAGACACTTAATATTAGTCAATGAAATAAACTTTATTAAAAAAATCTTACACATACTAGATGATAATGTTAGTTTCCTTCAATCAAGAAGAAGGACTTAGCTTCTCATAACAGTGATGAATCTTAACAGAAGAATAACATAACGTCTGATCTCCATATTACCTTTTTTTCCATTTAAAAAAAAAACTCTCTAAAAGGAAACAAGAACGTGAACAATAAGAGATTAGAGAGGTGGTCGTCCTCCCTTTTTAAAATTATTTGATAAGATATACTTTCCCACAAAATCAGGTAGCAGATCCATACCTAAGGAAAACAACTTAATTCCTAAAATAATTAGAATCATAAGTCTATCTAATCTCCTTTCAAATCAGGCTCTAGTAATAAACTTTTCCCTTGCACGTACTCACATTTAATCAAAACTTTTCTGCCAGCTAAAAATTCGAATGATCTTTACTTTTCTTGCATCTTTTTAATTCAAATTCAACTTTTATGTGTTCAAAATCACTTGATAATAATTAAAAAATAAGTCCATTAATTTTAAATGAAAATTTCAACACATTGAAAAGATTTATATGTAAAATTAGCTCAAAAATAATAATTTATCAATATTATATGTAGAAACCTTATCAAATGCCAAGTACTCGGAATCAAAACGTACAGAGACCCAGCAAGCCCGCTAATTCACTGTGTCGAGAGAGATTGACAAGTGGTGATCCATGCAAGTGTAGGAATTTCCAACTCCCGATGTCTAAGCTGCTCGGTGTTCTAACACTCCCACGTATGAATTTAAAGATACTAAAGTAGTCATTTGCTTAACTTCGAAGTTTGTGCTTGGGATCCTCACGGTGTTCTTATCCTTCTTAATTGCCACATCAGCTTTTGTACGGACAAATATCGTGAGCCAAGTTTGTTCATGAGAGAATACACAGCTTTGTTGTGGACACGTTAGGTCTGGTTCTTCTTCCCAAGTGTCAGCTAAAAGCCAAGTAAGAGACACGTTCCCTTTCTTCCATTTCAGCCATTTTATCTTTCCTTCCTCTACAAATACCAAACCCTACGAGCTTATCATATCATAAAACCAGTAATGAGTGGCTTTGAAGGGAAAAAACAGATCAAAAAGCCTGCACAGGGTAGGTCCAGGAAAGGTTGCATGCGAGGCAAGGGTGGTCCTGATAATGTTCTCTGCACTTACAAAGGTGTTCGTCAGCGAACTTGGGGTAAATGGGTCGCCGAGATCAGAGAACCAAACCGAGGGGCTCGTCTCTGGCTTGGCACTTTCGAGACCTCCCGCGAAGCTGCTATGACCTATGACTCTGCTGCTCGTAAGCTCTACGGGTCCGAAGCAAAACTCAACTTGCCTGAGTTGTACCCAACCGACCGGTTCTCATCTGCAGATTCACAAACGGGAAACCAAGCTCAAGCACTTCACGATGATCACAGTTTTGCACGTCCCACAGTATCGAGTGCGATAATCGGAGGTCATCAAGAGAGAGTAGTGTATATTCCCAGCGAAAACGTTGAATCCAATGGTGAGGTGGTGGAAAATGGGAACAAACCAGAGGTTCTTGACGGGTTTTGGTCGAACTTGAACGTTGACTTGCCACTGTTCGACGATTCAATCTGGACAGAAGCAGCAATGTCGATAGATTTTCCGGTGGCCTCACCCTGGAATTTTTGCCAGCAAGTTGATTGACGGAACTTGCTGGGAAGCGTTGCAGACTCCGACACAGAGAAGAAGAAACCTTTGACTATCGCTGATAGAACACAATATGTTCTGTTTCTTTGTAGATGTTTATAAAGCTTGTAATAATTTACAGCAACAACGTTATAAAATCAGTACGTTTTTATTCAATTTTTACATAAAGATATTGTTTTAAATTAAGTTATTAAAATTTTAAAATTTTGAAGTCCTAATTAAAAACTTCAAAAATACATGTTGGATGATAGTCTGCATAACTTCTGCAAATTTACATGTTCTGATCACTTGTCAGAAAGTGGCAGTATCACCAGAATCCGATACAAATTCTTCCAGGAAATTCCAATGCCTGTTGAGTAACCATACAGAATCAGCTTCTACAGCATACCCATCTTGATTACGATTCCAACTGAAATAAGCATGAGTCCTATTCTTTATGTCCAGAAGACCATGGCCGAAGCTAGCTTCACGATATGCTGAGTAGCTTGGTTGAGGCTGTGTCATTCTGCAAGATAAGAGAAACCATGGTATAAATTTGAAGCATTTGATCAGTAAGGAAGGTTAATCACAATATCGTAAACAATACGTACTCAGTGACCAATCCTTCAAGATTTCCTCCGTCTCCAATGGTTATATAGACAGGGGCATGTTGATCCCTTATGGGAGTACACAATCCATTTACGATGTTGTATGCTATATTTGAGATGCGTTCCTGATATGAAACAACATTTCATGGTGTCCGCTCAGAATTGGCTTCTGGGAAACTATTGTCGGAAAGGAAATCCGCACTTACCGATCGTTCATAGGCATGGACATGGCCGGAAAAGACAACATCAACTTTGTATTCCACAAACCATTTCTCATACATCACTCTCATGGTTTCCCCTTCCATATAATGATGTACGTAACTGCTATATAATGGACAATGCATAAGAACAATAAGCCAAGGTGTCTCTCTCCTGTTCACCTTAAGCAGCTCCTTTTCTAGCCATTTATATTGAGGAGTGTATTTCCCTGCAAAGAAAAATCCCCATGCACATATGCTTCCAATCATTTTTCAAGCTGATCTTGTACAATCAAAGAGGACAATGACCATCCAGTGCAGATTTTGTTCTCTCAACTTTTTTGATCAGAAACCATATAATAAGAGCATACAAGCACCTTGAGCAGAGATCAAAGTTAAAACTCTTACCAAAACCAGAGTAACTAGACATGACAATGATGTATGCTGAAGCTCTCTTCATGGAGTACCACAATGGAGATGTACTATCAGCTGCCTGGTACGGGACGTGGTAACGGTGTATATAAGGTTTAAATGGTATAGGTTCACCCTGTAACAGCATGAACAGATTCGATCATTTTAGAAATACTAATCATGGTCAAAGCTCCCCTGAAACATGAACTTTAACCAGGCAAGAATAGAAAATAAAATGGCACTGAAAAACTGAGGGGGGGATATGAAGATGGTACAAGATCAGGAGCAAAATCAATTTCATGATTCCCAGCAGTCCAAATCCAAGGTTGATAAGCAGCATTTCTCTCTATGAACCTTCCCCATGTATCCCACCTTCTGTTATCATGATATGGATAGTCATCAGCATAAGAAAGATCCCCAACAAACAACAATGTCTGTCCCTTCACCGGACTTGACTCGTAGTGCGTAAGCGTCCTGTTGGAATCGTGGGTTTGTCCCAAATCTCCTGATCAAAATGCTAAATAGAGTGAGATGAAGATAACATCCCTCAATCAAACAACAACAATAACAATGCAAACTACCTATAAGGCCAAAAGTGTAAGGGACATCGGGGCCAGGTTTTGGAGGAGTTACAAACCAAAATCGACGAGTTGTGTTTCCAATCCCAACCTCGTAGTAATACTTGGTATCAAACTGCATTCAGGACTCAATCAAGTGACAAAACAAGATCTCTTTATGCACAGATTCACAAGGACCAAAGACACAGACTGCCAATGAAGTAAAATTACTGACAAGTAGAACACAACGCATACCTCAAAATCTGTAATTGTGCAGTGATGAATGTAACCAGAAGTGTAATTGAAATACTTATACTTTGTAAGGATACCTTCTGCCCGATTCTTGAGCTCACTGTTCTCAACCCAGTAAAGCACTGAATTGGAACCAGGTTCATCTGGGGTCACCCAAGAGACAATCACCCCTTTTCCCTCGTGATCTCCTTGTGTTATATGCACCTTAAATAGTTTCAATTATAAATTAGATAATCCAAGTACAGTCATCTCAATCCAACAAGAACAGCTCTTTCTTCCCAAACTGACAAAACGTCAAACAGTTTAACGACATTACCAGCTAACTATCAATCAGCTACTGCCCTTCTCACAAAAACGGAGAGATCGATCTTAAACAGAAAACGCACCTGTTGAGGAGCATTATAACCGGGAGGCACCCTAAACACATCACTGTCCAGTGGCATATCCCGGGACAAGTCATCGTTCCTGACATAGCTGCTTGTTCTTCCACCATTAGAGGCTTCCAAAACACTCAGTATCAAACCCAAAACAAGAGCAATATTAAGATCAAAGCCCCTCGTCGCCATTCCCTTAAAAATGAAAATTCATGTAGTTGCTGGGGATTCTAGACTCGTTTCAGTAGAAAGGTTGAAGCCTTTTTTATGCATGTTTGCTTGGGCACCGCGGAATATTCATCGTTTTATGCGAATCTTAAAGATTTTTATACTTCCAAACTTAATTTGTTTCTGACATTGATTGTTGATCTTTGAGCTTGTTGTCTTGAGCTTCGACAGTAAAAGGAAAAAGGAGTTTGGGCAGTTAATATCGTCTTTGTCAAGCAAACGGGATTTGAAATATTTAATTGAGCCCAAGCCCAATTACAAATGCTAACTTTGGACATGGGCTCAGGCCGGCCGCAGCAATCCCTAGTCTCAGTTCATGCCCATTTGGATTTAGATAAAGAAAAGTATGTGAACGCTTGTACCTATTACGTTGGTATTGTGAAGGAAATGGTAGCCCAATTTGAGTTACTGCTATTGGGATAAGCCCTTAACATATGGGGGCTCAGGATCGAGTCCAGCTTAAGTTTACGTTGGCGAATGGCAGAACATGGAGGGAACGTAGGAATCTTCGCAAACAGATCCTGCCTGGAAAACGTTGTTCGGACACCCAAACCAGACAAACTTGTCTACTAAAGACAGTCAACCTTTTGTACACAAAACTCGGGCGGCAGTTGGAACGGTACGGCCACGTCGCATCCCATGGATCAATCAAAATCAATAGCAGTGTAAAAGAAATATATTTTATTTTTGTACTTTAAAAAAACTTATATTTTTAGAAAGATATTTTTTAATTTTTGATTAAAAAATGACAAAACTATAAATATTATATATAAATTAATCAAATGTTATTGATATAATAACCTAATTAAAATTTTATTCTCAGCTTGAACTAATTAAACTTAATTTAAATCAATAATTTAAGATATTTATAATAAATAATGCTTAATTAGTTCATCTTAAATTTAATAATTAGGTTGAATTATTATGTAATTAATATATAATTGGTCCATATTTAATGTTTATATCGCTTATTTAAAAAATAAAAATTACAAAAAAAATAAAAATTTTAAAAATTAAAACTTTTTTAAATTTTCTTAAATTACATAATAATAGATTAGCCAACCAATACTTCAATCATCTTTGAACCTTTACAGCTAATCCAATACCATTTCACATATTCTTACTGGAGCCGGCAATGGCCACTTATAATGGATTAACGTACACTTCTTCCATAGCCAATTAAGCATTAAAGGGACCTAGCATAAACGAGTTGACCTCAGTTACAAGAGAAGCCGTCTTGTTCTTGTATATGTCATTAACACAATTTGAGAGTTTCTGCTTCTGAAACAGATTGGAACCTGTAAACTACTGACAATGGAGAGTTTCATCGAATCTGCAGAAGATCCAACGACAGAGAGTTCCATTGTTCAACCACCACCTGGAAAATTCTTGGAACAGAACGAGCAGGTTCAACCTTAATTACAGGAACAACGTCTCTTTTGAAGTTTTGTTTATTTAACGTACGTGTAATGAAACATTTCATGCAGGAAGAAAGATTGTCAAACCATTTGGTTACGAATGGTACCGTTGATTTTCGAGGCAGAATAGCTGATAAGCGGTCTACAGGAGGATGGAGAGCCTCTCCGTTCATTATAGGTATTTGGCACGAACAATTTCTTCAATTATCTGTAATACCGTTATTATCAATAATTAAAAACCTGATTTTTAATCGATTCGACTGATTTAATCGTAAAAATTTTGAACTGTTTAATTTTTCAGTTGATTTTTAACTTTTCGGTTTGATTTACTTTCATAGCTTTTATTTTTAAAAACCCTTTAATACTAAAATAAATCAATTAATTTTCATTTAACAATATCATTTTTAAATTAAGCTTTAAATTTTTCGATAAATAAGACTAATATCTTTTAATCTTATTTTAAATTTTTTAATTTTATTCAATCTTTATCCGATTCTATAATAGTTTAATACTAGTTGAACTTTTAAATCTTAAACCTCTTGTTTTACCGGTATAATTTTCGGTCTTTAAAACATTGGCTACTATCACATAATTATATATTTTTTCATCTATTTTATTGAAATTGTGGTATTAAAATTGAGAGTTGAGAGGCTTTTGATTAATGAATGGGATGCAGTGAATGAGGTGGCAGAGAGGTTGGCATTTTTTGCCATTGCAGTGAACATGGTGAGCTATTTGGTGGTTGAAATGCATCAAGCAATTCCAGATGCTGCTACTCATGTAACTGATTGGATTGGAGCTGCATATGTTCTTACACTGTTTGGAGCATTCCTCGCTGATGCTTATCTTGGACGATTCAAAACCATCATCATCTTCTCTTGCATTTATGCTGTGGTGAGATTCAGAACACCCTATATCTTTAGAGTTGGCAATGTACCGAATATGATTATTTTAAAAGGTCAAGGATGATTAAAATATGATTAATTCAGATTGAAGTTAATAAGTCAAGTTTAAGGGGGCGATTAATTGGTTCGCATGAACAAATAGTAATAGGAATGAAAATGAATATAGTAAAGAATGATAATAGATATTATTATTATAATTATGATAGTTGGTTAAGAGAAAGGAATGATTACCATCACAATTGATAGTAGTTAGTTTATAAAAAATATTGTAATTAATTAATTATATTTTAATTAATTATATTTTAACTAATTAACTAAGTATTTTTAATTAATTATAATGTAATTAATTAATTTATTAATATTAATATTTTAATTTATTATATTGTAATTAATTAATTAATTACAATATTTTAATTAATGAACAGTTATATTTTATTTAGTTATATTTTAAATAATAATAATATTTTAATTAATTAATATCAGTTTTTAATTAATTAATGAATTATATTTTAATAAATTAATTACAATATTTTAATTAATGAATGAATTATATTTTAATGACTCATAATGTAATTAATTATTATTATTATTAATTATTAATTATGTTATAATTAATTAATTAATTGAATTTATTTAATTAATATTAAAAATATTTTTAAAAAAAGAATCACTACTATGATTAAGTTTCATTCCTAATGGAAGGTATGAAGAACTCTTCAAAAGTGGGATATCAAACTATTACCTTTATAATAATAATCAACAACTAGCCACTTACTTTTCACTCCCTACCTATAAACCCTTTCCCAATTGAAACTTATTGTTATACTTAAAGGTTCGAATACGATCATGATGAACTTTTAGGTTAATCCGAAAAACACTACCCCAATCGGATTTAGGCCGAAATTAAGGCTCCAAGCCAATTTAAGTTGAGTTAGGACTCCAAAATTGAAACTTACAATTCTTTTCTAGATTTGAACACAACCTAAATTCTAACCAAATCGACACTTATCGGTTTAGTTTAGATCGGGTAGAATTAGGCTTGAGCCTTCTTGTTTTACTATAAATGCCTCTCCCATCCATCCTATGTAAGTTGTAAGTTCTAGTTTGATTGTACTGAAAACATAAATACTAACTATACCACAATGTTTAAATGTACTGCCAGGGATTGGTTTTGTTGACACTGTCTGCCTCAATAGACAGCTTTCGTCCACCGCCATGCAGGTCAAGACTATGCACTAATAAAGCAACAGACAACCAAACAGCATTCCTTTACGGTGCACTGTACCTCATAGCACTCGGTACCGGAGGCATCAAACCGTGTGTGTCATCGTTCGGAGCAGACCAATTCGACGAGGCAGACCAGAAAGAGCTTCCAAAGAAATATGCTTTCTTCAACTGGTTCTTCTTTGCCATAAACATGGGTGCACTTATTGGGATTACACTAATGGTGTATATCCAAGAAAAGAAAGGATGGGGATGGGGTTTTGGAGTACCTACTGGTGTTATGATTCTTTCCGTCATCATTCTCGCAGCTGGTTTACCTTTTTATCGTTTCCAAAAGCCCTTGGGAAGTCCATTTACCAGGTTTGTTCAAGTTTTTGTAGCTTCTGTCAGGAATTTTCTGAGAGGGGTTCGTGTAAGAAGTGAATACGAGCTTTTTGAGGTCACCACAGAAGAAAGTGACATCAAGGGTACTAGAAAACTCCCTTATACCTCTCAATACAGGTGATTGTTGTTTTCCACCATTACTAATAAACATTAGACTTTGCTTAATGTTCATTATACTCTTACAAGTCAGATTGATTTCTGATTCATTGTATTCAGGTTCTTGGACAAGGCAGCGGTGGTAACAGACTCAGAAACCATCACAAGGAACCGATGGAAACTCTGCACAGTGACACAAGTAGAAGAATGTAAATCCTTCATCAGGATTCTCCCAATTTGGGCATCAACAATCGCTCTCCAGATCTCCTTTGCACAGGTTTCCACATTCTTCATCCAACAAGCCACCATTATGGACCGTAAACTCGGTCGTACCAACTTCACGATCCCATCAGGGTCTGTTCCAATATTCTCAGCGATCAATGCCTTGATTCTTGTGCCCATCTACGAAAAGCTCCTCGTGCCAATTCTCAGGAAACGCACAGGACAACGCCGTGGAATAACATCATTGCAACGCATGGGGGTTGGTCTGTTCATCTCCATCTTCGCTATGGCATCAGCTGCTTTGGTAGAGAAGAAGCGACTCGACGATCCTGACAAAGCAAACATGTCTGTGTTTTGGTTATTTCCTCAGTTTTTTCTTGTGGGCAGTGCAGAGGTTTTCACCTACGTAGGACAGTTGGAGTTCTTTTACGATGAAGCAACTGATGGGACAAGAAGTATTAGCAGTGCCATGTTTCTTAGTGAGATTGGGATTGGAAGTTGGTTGAGTACTGCCATTGTTAAGATTATTCAAAAAACAACTGGTGGGTTAGAGAAAGGTTGGTTGAGGAATACTCTTAACAGAAGCAGACTTGACTACTTCTACTGGATACTGACCGTCATTAATGTGCTTAATCTGGTGGTGTATTTGGTTCTGGCTATGCGTTATAAGGGTAGGACGAGTTCAGGTGGAAGAGTGAACGACGACGCCGTGGTTCAGATGGGTGATGGTCACTTCGTCAGACGCTCGAGAGACGACGGTAATGGAGATCTTAGAAGTGTGGCCTTTTGATTGAAATGTGTTGTCCTAATCTAATAATAGAATTTCATGTCTCAAATCTTTCATTTACTTGTGTAATAGCAAATGTGCTTTTTTTTAACTTCTTTTTGTCAAATCTCATAAAAGAACGAAAAAAGAGTGGTTTGCTGTATATTACAATTATAGGAACAATACTTTCCTATAATTACTCGATATCCTCTAAACACGAGAGGAGTCAAAATCATTTCTTTTTTTTTTTACAAATGAGAAACACAATCAAACTCTAGAATACAAAATGCTGTCCGTATCGCTGCAGAGCAGCTCCTGGAGGCACGTTGGCAGCTCCTGAAGGGTATAGAGACCCGTTCTAAGGGTGACTGCAAGATTGGCCAGTCAATCCGTACACTGGTTCTTCTCGCGATAGACATGCTGGAAGTGAATCTCCCACGTCCGACGGAGAAGCTCCCGGATGCCTGTCACCAAGAAAGAAACCCCAATAAGCACAATGTTAGGATCAGAGAGGATATTAATCACTTCAAGGGAGTCAACTTCAACAATAACCCGAAAAATCATTTCTTAAGTAACAGGCAAATGTAACGATATAATTAATTAAAATAATATTATATTATATTATAACTAATTAATTAAAATAATATTACATTATATTGTAATTAATTAATTTAAATAATATTATAATATAATTAATTAATTATATTTTTTCCTTTTAGCAATTAAATATATTATAATTTGATGTAAAACAAAAATTATTTTATTTCTCAATATTTTTAATAAACCAACCAATAGTAGCAGTAATGGTAATCATTCCTTTAATCTAACCACCCATCATAATTATAATGATTATATCAATTTTTATTACTTACTATATTCATTTTCATCCATATTGCCATTACTTCTTTTGAGCCAACTGCCCCTAAGACGGAGAAATGTTGTAGAATTGACTTTTGAGTCATTAATTACTTAAAAAAAATTGTTTTGTTACTCAAACATGTAACTTTTCAGTTACAAAAAAATAATCTTATCAATTACTCAAAGATTCGCCATCTTAAACTAACTTCTTTATATAAGATAAATTAAATTCATTTTTTTTACTTTTATATAAGTATTTTATCTTTTATTTAAATTAATATAACTATTTATAATGACATGATTAATTATATGACCAATAATTAAATTTTTAAAGAAAAGTGAAATTAAAAATTGGTTTTATATGGTTAAAAATAAAATAATTTTATATATTGTAAATAAAATAATTTATTAAATAAATTAGTTGTCCGATTTTAAAAATTAGTCTTAGTTCAATATAACAAACCCCCCCCCGGGGGAATATGAAGCTAAATTGAAACTAGAAGCAAACTTCCATTGGATTGAAGATTACAAGATATTGGGAGCAATGTTTTAAAAAACGAACTAAAAGTTAAACTGGTAACAAGAAGTTTAAGGTTTAAAAAGTTCAATCGGTATTGAACTATTATAAAAACGACTAAAAATTAAATAAAATTAAAGAATTTGAAATATAATTCATATAGATTGTCTTTATGTTTTGAAGAATTTGAAGTTTAATTGAAAAAAGAGATTGATAAATTTATTTATTTTAGTTTATAAGAACTTATTAGTTTACGAAAAATTGACCGATTAATTAATAAATTAGTTAGTTTTTAACAACAAAAGTTATTAAAGTAAATTGAACTGAAAAGTTAAAAATCAAATCGAAATGTTAGATGATTCAAGATTTTTACGGTTAAACCGGTCGAATCGGTTGAATTTTTCAACAATTTATTTGAATCCGGAGGATCCATGATAAGCCTCTGATGCCAAAAAGCCACTCCTAGTGAAAAATAGTTTATACTAGAGACAGTAACGGGTTAAGTTAGATTGGACACGTTGTTGGTTTGACTGTTTAAGGCTCAGTTTAAATTTGAGTGACACAGTTCGTTAGTCTCAAACTATTGGATAATTTAGTCATTTCCTATAAAGTTAGACAACCATTAATTTTATTTTTCGGTTTTTCAAAACTTATCGGTTAAATTACGTAATTTGATCAAAATAAAGAATAAAGTGGCCCAATAAATGATCTAAATCAATGGGTCGAAGTCCAGAAGAAAAATAAATCTTAATTAGTGTGGACCTGACCTATATTGGGCCTGTGATGGAGAAGCCTGATATGGAAGGTATAAATAAATGTTAAGATCTTTTGCAGTTGCTCATATCATTCGTAAGCATACGGATTCTCTGACTAGTTAAGAGGCACTTACGATTTGAGAAAACTGTAGAAAGATGTTAACCACGTTTCAGTGAATGATTCTTACGAAGGTCTCGGAAGATCGAAGCTCGTTTCAACCTCGAAAACTAACTCAGAAGTTGGAATGGAACTGAAATTAGGTATTCTGCATTTCTTTCGTATATTTCCCTTTCTTGAATGATCTAGGACATGTAATAAGGTTCATGTTATGTGTTATATGTGGTATCAAAGCGGTTGCATGAAAGTGGTATACATACATTAGAGTTTTCAATTATTTTTGATTCGTTTTTCAGTTTTTTAAACGTATATGATTGCGTGAAAGTGGTATACATAAGGCTAGCTATGAAAAACGGGTCATGAAGTGCAAAAAATGACTCTCGGGGTTGCCAAAAATTGCCCTCCCTGTCAGAGGGCGATTGCATAGTCAGGCGCGTGCACTACATGCACCTGACGGTGCTACAGTAACCTCCCAGCTATAGCCAACCATGTGACACCATGCACCTGACAATGCTACAGTAACTCCCAACTGTAGCCGACCACGTGACACCGCGGGTCTACAGACGCATGTGCCTCATGCGGCCCTGCACTCCCATGAATAGGACAGGCCGACGTGTGAGTCGCATGTGCTTGCCACGCGTCCTAATATGTGGACGACGAAGATGACAACACGTGGCAAGCATGTGCATTGCAAATGCCATATAGTAGAGGTGCATATGCGCGTGGTGGCTCGAGCATTGCATACGCTAATAGTAACCCATGCACGTCGAGGCGCGTGCTCCGTACATGCCAGACCCATCTGGCCCGTGTTGACGTGCACGCGTGCGATAACGTCAATGCAGAGTAACCGCTGACGTCAACACCAGAAAATAATTTCAGAATTCCCTTAAGGGTGCCCTAGGTTGTTTTGGGTCAATTTCCAGGTCGGCCAAAATTTTCAAGTGAATTTTCAATTTTTCTGGATTAATTACGTTGGTAATTGGATTCTGGATAAGTTTCTTAAGCTAATTTTGAGCAAATTTTCTTACTCCGAATTGCATAAAGGAGAGACACTTAAGGTTTTGTGTCTTGTGTGGAAGTTCAGTGTTCGAGAAAGCACGATAATCACTCTGATTGAGATTTTTTGAAATAAAAGTCTCAAATAAAGTTTAAAGACAATGTTTTTAGTACTAGTATGTGATTATTTGACTATGCATTTGGTTTTTGCATTTATTGCTAATTTTCACATACATAATGCACATGTAGAATGTGAGGATAACATAAAGATGTATCCCTTGTATTTGTGGACCTTTCGGGGTATTGATGAGAATGTAGTCACCAAAGTGGTCTTTCAAGTCAGTATTTTGAATTATTCTACTTATATGTCTGGGGATGTCTCTAGTCTTATGTTAAGTTAATTTGCCCAAAAGTGTTGGCCTTACAAAGGATTTTGAGATGCACAGAAAGGCATTAGATGGAGGAAAGTCGTTGCTTAAATGATCTATTCACCTAATGGTGATAGTGTCATAAGATTTGATGGTTTGTACTCTAATCACTTTTATGTGTAGGTCTAATTGCATATATTATATATTCAGCCCAAAGGTGTTTCATAATATGTGTTATTAGATTCTCGATATAGATATTGTTTAAATGCTTTAAGTATCATTGTTATCGTGCATTTATACTGATCTTTACATTGTCTTTTTGTTTTGCAGTCACCTTTTCTGTAAACAACCATGCTGTCACAATTGAGACCTTGACTGGTTTCAATTTCAAGAAGTGGAAGAAGGATGTTAAGTTTGCCCTGGAAATGGCAGACATCAACATAGCGATTCTGGTTGAGAGACCTTCTCCACTTACTGATATCAGCTCGGCAGCTGATAAGGTGGCTATGACAATCTAGGAGCAGTCAATTAGGATGTATTATTTGACCATTAAGAAGTCGATCCCGGATCATCTACTAAGTGGATCACCAAATACAATCATAGCAAACGAGTTAATGGACAGTATTTCTTAGAGGTACAAGGTATCTTCCCATGCAGAGCAGAGCACCTTGATTAAAGAGCTATTCTCTATAAGGTACATAGGAGAATGAGGTGTCAGTGAGTATATCATTAGGACGATTTACTTTCAAAGTAAGCTGAAGTCACTGGATGTACCCATTATGACACACTCATAGTGCATTAGGCGTTTAATGCTCTTCCACGAGAGTTTGAGATGTTGATAGCGTCATACATCTCTCAGGATGAGGCCTGGGACATCATGCACTAATTTCCTGGTCTGTTGTAACTAACGAGAAGCTTAATGGTTCTCCTTATATAGCCCTATATGCAGCTGCTAAAGGTAAGGGAAAAGCGAAGCCCCAACAGTTTAAACATAAGGATAAGAAATCCAAACCCTCCACAGATTCAGACTGGACAATCTAGCATTGCCAAGGGATCATATGATATGAAGAGTATAAGGTGCTTCTTTTGTAAGAACAAGGGGCATAGCTACATCAAGTTCTTGGTAGCTAGATAGTGGAGCTTCTAATCATATTTCTTGCACAATGTAGAGGTTCAGATGCACGAGAAGGCTAACTAAAGGAGAGGAGAAGTTGATGGTCAGCAACAATGAAGAAGTAAACGTTTTGTATGTAGAGGATGTAAGTTTTGTTAGTAGTGTGCCCTAGGCCAATGAACATTTGTGATTCATGTATTAACATTATGATTTGTTAATAATATATTAT
>JAOTAX010000006.1:1775608-1791093 GCA_025629825.1 Erythroxylum guanchezii | reverse complement strand
GATGCGCAACTATCCGAGTATTCGTTTCGCTCCACTGATTCGATTTGTATTCGATTAGCGATCCTTCGCTTTCCGTTGTTTGCTATCCGTTCTTTCCGATTTTTTTTCGTTTTTCGTTTTCCGTTCCGTTTTCTGGTTGGGATCCGGTTCCCGGATCGGGTCCCAACAGATTATGACAATTGTAGCTCATTATGACATAGAGCTACATCAGATAGACGTTAAAAGCACTTTTTTTATGAGGAGATCTATATGAAGCAACCTGAAGGATTTTAGGATCAAGGTGTAGCTGACAAAGTTTGTAAGTTGACTAAATCAATATACGGTCTGAAACAAACTTCCAGACATTGGTACTTAAAGTTTGATGAGGATTTGTCCTTTTTCAGCTTTGTGGAAAACAAAGTTGAAAGATGCTTATACTAAAAAGTCAGGAGGAGTAAGGTCATCTTCCTACTATTATATGTGGATGATATATTGCTTGCATCAAATGACTTGACCATGTTGCATGAAGTTAAGCAACTTTTGACCAAGCACTTTGACATGAAGGACCTCGGTAAAGCATCTTTTGTCCTCAGTATACATATTTATCGGGACAAATCTCAATACTCATTAAGCCTCTCACAAAATATCATACATTGAGCGAATGTTACAAAGGTTTAATATAGCTGAGTATAGACCTATTATAGCACCTATCTTTCATAACAAGAGATTATCTTTGACACAATATCCAAAGAATAAAGTTGAGAGAAAGGCTATGAGGAATATTCCTTATTTTAGTGCAGTTGGTAGCCTGATGTATGCCCAGGTGTGCACTAGACCGAACTTTGCATTTGATGTTGGACTACTGGGTTTATATCTGGCTAACCTAGGTGTAGACCTTTGGAATGCAGTTAAACGAGTATTGAGATACTTAAAGAGTAATAAGGATTATACATTGATATACAAGAAAGTCAACGATTTAAACCTCACAGGGTATACAAACTTCAATTTTTCTATGTGTTCATATGATCGCAAATCCACTTCAGGGTACATTTTTATGTTGGAAAATGGTGCAGTATAGTGGAAGAGTGTCAAGTAGACACTAGTAACTTCCTCGACTTTGCATGCAGAGTTTTTTGCCAGCTATGGAGTTGCTACACAGGAGGTTTAGCTCAGAAACTTGATTTCTGAGTTGTCTATGATAGATTCGATAGTTAGACCCATTCGGTTGTATTGTAATAATCTTGCTGCAGTGTTGTTTAGTAACAACAATAAGAATATCATAGGGTCTAAGCATTTGGAGATCAAATACTTGACCATAAAGAAGTTGATTCAGAAAGGTGATGTCGAAGTAGAGCATATCAGGACTGAGGAGATGTTAGCCTATCCGTTGACTAAAGGACTTCGCCTAGTAATGTTTGTTAAACATGTATCCAATATAGGCGTGTTGAGGTCCTCAAACAGTAGTAGTTAGGGATAGTTATATTTGCTTCTTGTATGTTTATACATTTTGATGTATTATGACGTTATGATCATTTATTAATATAGATGATCATCTTTTTATCCTCAATAATAACTGTTCTTGTGTATAGTCATAATACATACAAAAGTCTTATGATTTGTGTCAATCTTAAGCATTTTAAAGGTTATTGGGCATATATATAGATATACCTTATGCCTATGTCATTTAGACACATACAGTCTAAATTGGATATCCATACGCTTAAACATAACATAGGAGGATGTAAGTTTTTAATCTTATAAAAGTTCTCTAATGCAGTTTAGCATTCGGTCAAATATCATAAAGGCTCTCTCTAATGTTGTTTAGCATTTAGTGAGAGAAAACAAGTTTTTTCTAATGTTGTTTAGCATTTGGTGAGAGAAAATAGGATTTCTATGTTGCGGTTTAGCATAAAGTTGGAGAAATCAAGACCTACAAACGAAGATGATACATATTAGATCATACAAGTATCATCTTGGTTTGTCACACTCCATTTTCTCATTCATATTAATAAGTTATTAGATATGCATGATTATATTTGACTGTCACACATGACACATGTGTTTGATATTTTTCGATATTAAAGCCTTGTAGGACCAAATGTTAGACTTTCATTATCTTTGGATCAAATGCTTTTAACTTTTAAAATTGGTACCAATACAGTAGTATGACTTAACTGAGTTTTCAAACTATTTTAAACTTGAGTCAAAACTGCAATTGATGATTGTCCAAGGGAGAAAATGTTAGATAATTTAGTCATTTCCCATAAAGTTAGACAACCATTAATTGTATTTTTTGTTTTTCAATAACTTATCGGTTAAGTTACGTAATTTGATCCAGATAAAGGTAATAAAGTGACCAAATAAATTATCTAAATTAATGAGTCGAAGTTTAGGAGGAAAATGGATCTCGATTAATGTAGACTGGACCCATATCGGACCTGTGATGGAGAAGCTCGATATGAAAGCTATATATAAGGGTTAAGGTCTCCTGCAATTGCTCATATCATTCGTAAGCATACAGATTTTTAACCTGTTAAGAGTACTTACGTTTTGAGATAACTGTAGAAAGACGTTAATGAGCTGTTTGAAAACCTTCGAATTGAATTCATTAACAAATTAGATTCAATTACATTAATGAGATTGAATTGAATTCAATTTACATTGTTTGGAGACAAACTCAGTAATATTATAATTGAATTCAATTTCATTGTTTGGTATAATCAAAATAAATTCTACTATTTCATATGACATTTTTACCCTTGACTAAAAAATAATATTATTAAATAATAAACATTCACACTTACATAGAGCAAGTTATAAACATCAATTTCATTATAAGTGATATCATCAAAAAAGTTCATTATTAAAATGAAAAGAAAAAATTGAATGCAAGTGACTTTAGGCTAGACCAAACTATGAAGACAATAGAAAACTATTATAATTTGGAAGTTTAAAAATGCATGAACAAGCAGTAGTTCTTTTGTGTTGACAACTACAAGGCAATATCAATATTCACTTAAAATGCAGTCGAAAACAAACAAACAAAAAAATCGAGAAATGCAAAAGAATATTTACAGGATCAGTAAATGAAAGGAGAAGCTAAATCGAACGATGGATCTAAAAGAGAACGATGATCATAGAAAAAAAAACGAAAAAGGAAAAGACACCCATGAACAAGGAAAAGGGAAAACCTGGATATACTGGGAGGTGCTGATTCGTGGAGAAGGTATTGTTGTTCCGTTTCTTGGTGGGAGGGACTGCTTGAGATGAAGAAATACATGGTAGGATTAGATGGGTATTATTGGAAGGATAATTTCAATGTTCAAAAGAAGAATTGAAGTATCAGTGTGTAATTCAATTCCGATGCTTTTTCAGGTGAATTCAATTTATAAAGGATGATGGGGTTCAATTTATAATTGATACTTCAATTTCCGATGTTTTTTCAGGTGAATTCAATTTATAAAAAATGATGGGGATCAATTCATGTATGAATTGAACCCATCCCTTTTTTCTGTTTCCAAACACTTGAATTGAATTCAATGCTGCAATTAAATTCAATTCATACCATTCCAAACACCCTGTAAGTATTTTGGAGCTCATTTTGGCCTCAAAAATCACCTCGGAAGTTAAAATGAAACCGAAATTAAGTATTCTGCATTTCCTTCGTTTATTTCCTTTCATGAACGATCTAAGACACGTAATAAAGTTCATGCTACAGGTTACGTAAACGTGGTTTGAAGATTAAGTTGATTGTGCCTATCATGTTAACTTAGAGCGAGCTGAATCTAAACCCTTTTGCTAACCTTAGATTCTTTCAAAAATAAAAGAGGAGGAAAAAAGGACAAACAGATCAAAACAAACAGAATTCAAATGATTGAGAAGACTTGTTCAGTTGTTTAGTGAACACATCGAGTTTGGACTCCTTTCGATCTTTGGTTATATCGACATGACAGTCAGATATTTACAGGTAAGTTTAGCTTTTGGAATTAATGGAGGACTAAATACGATGGCCTTATTTGGTGAAGAGCTTATAAGCTCTTTTTTAGCTGATTGACTCATTTTAGCTTGTTAACTTTATAAAAAGTTGTTAGGGTTGTTTGGTTATTAGCTGGTTGGGTTGGCTGATTCAACCCAACCAGCTAATTTTGGATAAGCTCCTAGAAAGGAGCGTTTCAAGTAATCAGCTGAAATTATGTCCATTTTGTCCTCTTTACTACAGTAAGCTGAAATCTTCCAAATTGGTCATTATTCATTGTTGCCACTTGACGGTGGTGTCTTCAACCTGAGTGCAACGCAGCTGTTGTCCTGCTTCTTGAAGTTGCCTATTCCTTTCCCATGTGACCACAAAAATTGAAGAAGTTTACAAATAGGCTATAGCATTTACAAAATGACAAATTATTTTTAAAAATATAAGTTATTCTTATAAATGTAAATTCCAAATTTTAATGTGAAAAATAATGTCTACACCTTTTTTATGAAATAACATTATTGATATTAGTACTCTACTTGAAATGATCATTTTGTAGAATTAAATATCTAAAATTTAAATTCCTATAAGAATATTCAACGAAATACTAAGATATATAATATCCATACCCTTTTTTTATAAGTTATGTACTCATAAGTTATTTTATACATAAACAGTTAATATAAACAACTAATTTTACCAAACATCTAGCTAATGCAATCTACTGATCAAATCAACTGATAAAATTAGCTATCAGCTAATAACTAATATAATCAACTGATTGTTAAATAGGCCGGTAAGTTCATATTGAAATGAAAGTGTAGGGTAAAGATAAGATAATACCGATGCCGTTCACATCAGCTGAAAGGAAAAGCAGTATTTTTAAATTAGAAAGAATCACTCTTTTTAAGTAAAAGGGCCTTAATATCTATTGTGCTTCCCAAATTGCCTAGTCTCTTTAACGATGATGTTCCCTTGGGATCAGATACAAACCTCGATTATCTGGATTCAAATTTTATGTTCCCGTCCTGTTTCATAGTTATAGGTGATCTGATCTTGATTGTCTTACTTGAAGTCTTGTCTAGTTTAGCTTTATGTTACAACAAAATAATATGCCATTGTTCATGGGCAGCACATATAAAATTTGATTGAATTGGCTTAACTAACGAGTCTTATAGTATTTTTAAGTACAAAGGGTTGGGTTTAAAGATGGAAGATTGAGCTTGGTTCCACCTAGTCTAAAATCAACTTATTTAAGTTTGAATTTAATCGAAATTTTAATTGAGTTCAGAATCAATTCGAACTTAGATTTAATCTATACTGATTTGAAATAAATAACATTAATTTATTAAATTATGTGAAAATAATATTATATTAATAAATATTTAAAAACATCATTTTAATTTTAATCTAATCAGTCTTTAGCATGAATCTAACTATGTCTTAATTGGGATCGAATGAGAAAAAAAGTTAGGCTAAACTAAGTTTTGTTTGACTCATTGTCATTTTTAATTTCAATTTGTAATATGTAGCTCATTTCTTTCTACACTATTTTGGATGTCTTGATCAAAACTTTGTTTTTTACTCTCTTAAATTTACATAATTTAGAATCGTGGAGGGTTGATTTTTATGCTTATTTTTGCTACTTAACCTGCTTTTATTTTCTTTTCTTTGCTTATAATTAAAGGGTTGCATTCTTTATCTATAGTTAGTTCTCCATAAAATGGGATTAATATCAAATAAAATTGTATTAACATATCAATACTCAAATATATAGAGTGACCTTGGAGCTTTAGATTCATAAAGTGCATCTCTCCTTTTTTTTTTTCTATTTTTATGTAGATCACACCATCATTTAGCATACAAAGCACTAGAGATTTGCATATTCATACCCTCAAATCTTGCCTTTGACCAAAAAGTAAGAAAATAGAAGAAACAAGAGGACTAAAAGAACTTCTCAATACACACTCTAGTCTTTTTGATAGTTTGTAGTTTGAAAATCTTGTTTTGCTCCGATGAACTGTGTAGTCGTCAAAAGTCACGATTTGAGTGGTCAGACGTGTTCCGTTGACTGGTGGAGAAGTGGCTGAGTGAGAGAGGTCCTGATGTGGCCCTGAGTCCTGTTGTGTACCTGGTCCTGGGGGGACTGGATTGCAGCCACTTCCTTTGATGCAAACTTCTTCTCTTCGTTTTTGCCCCAGAGAACAAGGTACAATCCTATTATGATCATTACAGCTCCAATGATCCTGTACAACCACAAACACACATACATCCCAGTCTCTTAATCCAAGGCTGGGCCGAGCACTAAATAGGGGTAAAATGGGCCGAATTTGGCCCAAATTCTTTAAATACTTGAACCCAGCCTAAATATGATTGAACTTAGAAACTTGTAGACTCAAAGTCCAATCTAACTCAAACTATGTTATGTCAACTTGGGCTAGGCCTAGTGATAAATGAAAATGAAGAGAAATGAAAAGGTCGGAAGGAGAGAAGGGACTCACCCTCCCAAATAGAACTCTTCACCTAGAACGAAGGAGGCCATAAAAGATACAATGAAAGTCTGAACAGGTTGATAAACAGCCACGAACACAGGGCCACCTCTGTCAATGCACCATATCTGTACAGCGAAGGCTATTCCAGATGCCACCACTCCCTGCAAAAATCAAACAATACAGACATTAACAACAATAATTACTAATCTTTTAAAACAAAATGATCGAAAGAAGCTTCTCAGAATCGAAAATTCACTGTAGAGAGTCACTAACAGCATAGAAAACTGAGAACACTTCACCGCCGGACGTGAAAATCCAGTCATGAGCGTTTCTCTCGGCAAAAGCCGAGATGATGAGGAACTGAATGAGCCCGAAGAAACATGTGTAAGAGGTCATAGAGAGGCGAGCCGGGTATTTCTTGAGAAGTGGTGCCTGGAACACAAGCCAACCTGACCAAGACAGACAGTGTCCAACTAGAAACAGACATCCAAGTGTCCAGTTCTTGCCCTTCGCATCTCCGAGTGAAAGATGAAGAAACGGTGTGTAAGGTTCCTGAAGAGGTTTGTTTGGGGTGTATACGGTTGGACCCTTGTAGAGAGTTATAACCGAAGCTCCTGCTACGCAACAGAATGTTCCCACTACTTTTGCAATGCCATCTTTTCTGTTTATTTTCACTTTCTCAATCCTGCAATAAGAATATCAGAACTTGTCCACAGGATTCTTCTTTAGCAAATGTATAAAATATACAGAAGATCGAGTCAGAGGCTTACCTGAGCATGGCTGCCAGGAGAAAAGTAATGGCTGGGACTGAGTTCTGGATTGCTGAAGCAAAAGTTGGTGAAGTGTTCTCCAACCCCAGCATGTAGAATCCTTGATTTGCTGTTACTCTGTTCACAAAAAGCTCGAGTCAAATTAAGAAACTATTATGTTTTATCTACTGGAAAACTGAGTTAGTCCATTTGATGGTACCCAACGAGCGCGAGGACAAAGAACTGAAAGGCAAGGTTAAGAGTAAGTGGTGGTCTCTCCTTCCTGAAATGATTAAGAAGCAAAAGGTTACATAAACTCTTCGATTATGAGTAATCAATCAAAGGGGTAAGTGCAGAAATGTGATAATTATACTTTTCCAGGAAGTATGCGAAGGGAACGAGCATAAGCAAAGCGATGATGTTCCTATAAACAATGAACACAAGCTTGCTAATGCCCATGTTAAGGGCAACTCTTGAGACCACATGGAAACCTGCATAGCCAAACTGCAAGGCCAACATGGCCAAGTGAAGCTGTACTCTTTCAGGGACTGAACACAACATTCTTCTTGTGGACACTGAACCGCCATTGTCAGCCATTTCTGAGCAAGACAAAGAACGATTGAGTTTTACTGCAAACAAAGGAGAAATGGCTGGAAGATGTGGAAAACTAAGCCGAAGGTGATGGTATAAGTACGTTGAGTTGAAGAAGGTAAGAGCAAAGTAAGGTTATGGTGTGGGACCCTTTAAAGAGATTATGTCCAAGTCTTTAATTATAGTCTTCAATTGTTATCGGGTTGTCCCCCACATTGTTCTCTCCATCCTTCTTGCCCCTCTGTGGACACAAGAAAGTTAAATCTGTTGAGTTAGGATCAGGTCGGGTTAGATCGGGACTTACTTGTCAAGCCTAATGATAAACACGGGGGAGAGAATGGGCCGCCATTGATAGATAATGTACACGGAGGGTGGAATAGGGTACTCCATTCGTTTTCATTCTACTATGAAACCTTCTTTAGCCCACACTCTATGCCTTTCCCTTCTCTTTCTATTTTTCTCTTTATTTCTTTCTCTTTACCTTTCAACTTACTATTTTAATTTTGAACGAGTTCAATGCAATTCTATAATAATACATAAATTAGCTAAAAGACTGTATTTAACACCTTTGAAATTACAATTATTTTTATCCGTCGCATAGAATTGGAAATGAATTTAAAATTTCAATATACCATCTAATTTCAAGGAACTTGTATATAAAATTTTAGTAACTTTAATTTTAATGTGTGGGAAATTTCAGAGCATTACATTTTTAATCAATTATATTATGAAATTTTTAAATTTTTGAAGGGTTAAAATGGTCTAAAATCTCTAATTTAGGTTAAATTTGAGTCTGAGTATCCATAAGCTTAAAATATGACTTAATTTTTTATCTATAAATTTGATTTAATTCGATCAAATCGAATTTTAACTATTGGCTTTAAATCCGATTGGTTCAATTGAAATTTTTTTTGCTAAGTCTACCCTATATTAGTTTAATCATTAGAGTTAGGAATAACAAAAGAGTTTAAACCCTATTCGGTGTAATATAAAGTTAACCAATTTTATTTTGAATTGATCAAATTTTAGAATAAACTCTTTTTTTTTAATTTTAGGTTTAAAGCAGAGTTTAAACTTTTTTTAAAAGTTTTAATTAAGCTAAAATTTAGGTCTTTTTTTAGATTTTAAATCAAACTTCACAATTAAATTCAACCTAAATTTTAATATTTTTTATATCGTTTTATATGGTGTATATTGATAAGTAATTACTTTCATACTTGTTAAAATTCGATTAGGTTCAAGTTCGAACTGAATACTTGAATCATAGCGCGAGAGGTGGAGGTTCTCTCTTGTGCTCTTTTGCAACTTCCAAACGTAGAAAAGATATCAGCTTCAATTTCAGACTGTTGTAGTCTTTTTTTTTAGGTTGCCCACGAGATATTTTAAGAGGGTCTTAATTATGAGAAGACACCTTTAAGCTATCCACATTCAAACTAATCCCTGCTCGAGTCGGGTAGATCCTTTACAGAAGGCAAAGTTCTGACCCTAAGCTTTAAACTACTGTAGTCTTTAGATACACATACACAAGAAAGTCAAGTAGGTTGCTTTATGTGTCTCAGGTCCACCGTTTGTTCATGAAAGATAGAAAAAGATCGGTACATTCACTTCAGCTCAAGAGTCAAGACACTCAAGAGTCTAAGACCATTGGCCAACATACAAGCAGAAGCCAGAAGGAGGAATCTTATCTTTTCACTTTTCAGTGTCCCGACCATAATAACTGAGATACGCACCGCAAGAAATATTTTCACTTTTCAGTGTCCCGAGTCCCGACCTTAATAACTGAGATACGCACCGCAAGACATTTTTTTAATTTAGTAAAAAAAAAATCAGTTAATGTGAATTTTTAGTTTCTAGTTTCTATTTTTAATTTTTATTTCTAACGGTTTTTGAAATTTATGAAAATACAAGAATTGGTTTTTGTATTCTATTTTTTATGATTTTAATTACTATTAAGAAAATATACATTAATTAATTATTTAATATATTAATTAGTAATAAGAATTGTGAAAATTTTAATTTCATATTACATATTTAATTAAGTTTAATTACTAACAAAAATTATAAAATATTTAATTTAAATCAACAATTTATTTAATTTTTGTAATTAAATTAAACAAAATTAAGTTAATAATTATTATTGAATATAATTAAATTTAAAATATATTCAAAATAAATAAATTTCAAAGAAAAGTTTTATTTAATGATTAAAATATATTTAAAATATAATTTAATTTAATTTTAAAACTATTTATTTTAATAAAATAAAATAATTATTATTGATAATTTATTAATAAATATTATGCAAGAGATTAAAATAAATTTAATTAATAAAAATGTATCTTTAAGTTTTTATTTAATATATAATTATTATTAGCAATAAAAATATAACTAAATTAACATTAACAATCGAAAATATTTTTGTTCTAATTAAAAAAATAAAAACAAAACAAGAAAATTAAAAACACAACAGAAAAATAAAAGTAGAGCCAAAAGGTCCTTAACATTTGCTTGTTAATCATAATTAAATTTAAGAGTTAAGTATACTATACTCCTTTACGAATTAGTCAATTTTGTTTTATTTCCTAAATTTTTATTTCAAAGAGTCACTAATATCAATCATCGTTAAATATTTACAAAAATTGAAAATTTATATATTTAAAAATTACTACATAAATAAAACGCAAGTTGTTTAAATAAAGGTAGACACAATATTTTTTATATTAATCAAATCATTTAAAAAATTAATTTAACTATTATTAAGTGTGCACAAACAATTATTTAATTTTTTTAAATGAAACAAAATAATTGTAAAGGTTATCTTTATTAATAATGTCTTACTTTTCACAATGTAAAGACTGACATTTGAAAATATTTAATAATTAAAAGATCTAACTGATTCGACTAGTTTAACCGTACAAATTTTGAATCGTCTAATTTTTCAATTCAGTTTTTAATTTACCAGTTCGATTTACTTTAATAACTCTTGTTGTTAAAAATTGATCAATTTATTAATTAATCGTTCAATTTTTGTAAATTAATAAATTTTTATAAACCAAAATAAGTCAATTATTTTTTATTTAATAATCTCTTTTTTGACTAAACTTCAAATTTTTTGATTAATAAGAAAATTTTATTTCAATCATAATTTAAATTTTTTAATTGTTTTAGTCTTTAGTCAATTTTAGACAGTCTAATATTTGTTGAGTATTTTAAACTTTAAACCTTTTGTCTTACTGATAGAACTTTCGATTCGATTTTTCAAACATCGGAAATATTAGATAACTCTTTGTCTTAAACGTAATTTTTAAACTAACTTTGACAAACATGATGATTATGTATATGGAGTATAGCCAATTATCTGACGCTCAAAAATTATGTTGAAAAAGATGTGATCACAACAAAATTAATTTTTTTACTTTAATTATTTGGTTTTTAAAAGTTTAGATAATTAAATAAAAATGTTAAATAGTTTAACGCTCAAATTTTAAAAATATTTAAAACTTTTGAAATTTATTATTAAATTGTTAATTAATGTTAAGAAACTTTTTTAAGTCAAGGGATATTTGAGAGTTTTAAATTTTAAGTTAAGTGAAAAATGAATTTACTTAATCATTAAATTAAAGAAAGATTAGTGCGAAATTGACCCAATGAAGTGTCTCCACTTCCAAAGGTTCCCTTAAATTGAGACCATCATCATTCTTATATTCCAAAAAAGGCGCCCTGACAACAAACACTGAGAATATATGTTTTAAGCCTTTTCCTCTCCTCTGACCGAAAGTCAAAGTGCTTTCTTAAAAGTTCATAAGTATGTTACTATAATTCTTAACAATTAATAATCAAAAAACTGGTCTTGAAGATGATGGTCCGACCATGCCTGTACGAACCGGTCGGACACTTTCCTGACCAGACCAGACCAGTTGGACCTTTTCGTTGCTTTTGCTCAGCTTGAGTCTCATTTTGGGTTGTAACTTGTAAGTTGTAACAAAGTGCATGCCTGACAGCTTGTGTAGATTTTGCACGATAGAATCTTCAAAGCCTCTGTCTGTTCGAGGCTTTGATGAGTCGAGAATCATTTTCAGTGTTTTTTTTACACATTGTAAATTAACCAATTTTATAAATTAAAATTAATTAATTAATTATTATTTATTAGTTTTATTTTTTAATTAAAATTTAAATTCTTTAATAATAAAGATAGTCTTCTTTAATCATATTTTAAATTCCTTAATTTTATTTAATTTTTAACTGATTTTATGACAGTCTAATATTGTATTCAATATACATGTCATTAAAAAAATTTCAATCTTACTTTGTTATAATTTTTAATAATCTCGTATTATTAAAAAAAGGTAAATCAATCATTTTGGACTTTAGTTGAATCCAAAATTTTCAAATTTAGGTCATAAGTTTTTAATGATGTTAAATTGGAAGCAAGAGTTGAGAGAAGGCTTTGATGAATATCAACTTGTATGATTTTATCTTCTCAATCAAGAGATTTGATGCTTAAATTATATGTGTGAAAAGAATAATATTTGTGTTCATGTTTGTCGGAAATTTCTTCAAAAGGGTTAAAAAAAAAGGTATGAGATTTCACATAATCAAAATGGCTGGGACAGTAAAGGGTGCATTGCCATGGACTTCAATTGCAGCCATGATTCTGCCTTTATAAAGAAGAAAAAGTGAAAGAATTCCACTCAGAAGCTAAAAACTATTTCCGTCCTTTATTTTGAGGTCAAAATTATACAAAAAGTTAAATCAGTAAGACAAAAATTTTAAGAAAAAAATTAGTTGATAGATTATAAAATTTCTTTAAAATAAAATAAATTTTAAATTTTAAAATATTATTAAAAAAGATTATCTTTACTTATCAAAAAATTTAAAGTTTAATTAAAAAATATTATTAAATAAAAATTAATTAATTTACCAAACTGTTTGATTAGTTAATAGATTAGTCGATTCAAAAATTTTAAGGTTAAATTGACTTAATTAATTGAGTTTTTTATTATTAATTTTAATGCATTAATTTCTTTAAATCAATTACGGTCCAAGTGATACCTTAAAAAGTTATATCTTGCATCAAACAGTGGTATTAACTTTTTTAATAAAAATAAAAATTGGAGTTATTATTTTCAAATGTGTATTAAACATATTATTAGATAATTCATCATAGAATAACTATTGAACAAATTATTAAGTAACTCGTTATAATCACAAATTATGTATTTTGATACTACTAATTTTTAATGAATTAGTGACTTAAAACTAAGTAGTACGTGGGATTCAGTTTATGCTTACTGGTTTCAATATATCTTTAATTTTAATTATTTATTTTTAATTACAAACAAGTTTATGATTAATTATGATCCCCGCATGCTTTATCCTTTTATAAATTGATATAATTAACAACGAATAACTTTGTTTTAAAGCAAGATTTCGATTTATTTTGTTTCCTTAATTAGGGAACAAGGTAGTCACGTAACAACAAATTACATGTCTAGCTCCGTTAATAAATGGGTGCGAGTATGATTAACAATAATAATGTTGGTTTAAAGCAAGAATTCGGTTTAGTGTGTTCCCACAGTTTTCAACGCAATCAAGTTAATAAGAAATTACTTACTTACCTGAGTTTAAATACTCATGATTATGAGTAAATTTCTAAGCGAAGGTTTCTTTAATACATAATACGGTGTTGATCAGTTAGTAGACAACCTAAAGCATGGGTTTTCCTATTTCTAGAGCATGTTTTATAGTATGCTATAAAATTGCCTTTTTGTAGGGGTTTTGTGCATCCGAAAGTATGAAACTTATAATTTTGTTTGAGTTTTAAGTTATACAGGAATAATTAGTTAACTTAGGTTATGTTTTGTTGGGAGTTTATTAATGTGATGAAATATAATGTAATATTATTCCATCGTTTGGAATAATGGTTTACAATATGATGAGATAGAATAAGGGAGTTTCATATTATATCACATTCCATCATAAAATAGTACAAATAAAAAACTTTCAATTTGAAAGGTTTAGGCTGACATGTAAAATGATAAACAACTTTATACTGTATTACATTTATAAACTCTTCATCCAAATAACATTTCACTATATTACATTATAAACCCTTACATCTCTTTCAAACAATAATTTTTTAATATTACATCCGTTTATATTTTATTCTATTATAAATCTTACATCTAACTAAATACAGCCTTAAATTTTTAAAAGACAGGTCTTGAGAGTTGGCATCTATTGAGAAAATAACAACTTATTATTGTAGATGGAATATTTTTTGAGTCTATAATAAGAAGAATTAATAGGGTTATTATAGATAATTGTTGGATTTTATATACTCATTAAAATAAACTTTGCATACATATAATAAGAGGTCTGTACCTTAAAATATATGTAAAAAATTCTTACTATTTTTTAACTGTTTTATAAAAATTTTAACATTTTAGTTAAAGATTTGCGAGTTTACTCAAAATTTATAAATATATATAACATATATTTACATTATTCTTTCAATCTGTATTATAAAAAATTAAATTGGATTGATCGGTTTATTCGTGAAAATTTTGAATTAGTCAATTTTTCAGTTTAGGTTTCAACTTTTCGGTTCGATTTATTTTAATAATTTGTATTATTAAAAATCAATGAGTTTATTAATTAATCGGTTGATTTTCGTATACTAATCAATTTTTATAAACTAAAATAAACTAACTAGTATTTATATTACAACATTCTTTTCTATTTAAACTTTAAATCAAGGACGATCTTCTTGAATTATATGTCAGAATTTTTAATATTATTCATTCATTAATCAGTTTTAGAATAATATAATATTCCTAAAAATTTCTAATGATGATATATGCTAATGTTTGATTTGAAAACATAAATTTGAGATGACAAAGGAGTAACTAACAAAAAAATCAAAATATCCATTATAGTCTTTACTATTATTATTATTATTATTAATTTTCTTATTATTATTATTATTATTAATTTTCTTGTTATTATCATTAATTCTTATAATAGTAATAATAAGAAGAAGAAAATTAAATAATAATAATAAGAAGAAGAAGAAGAGGAAGAAAATTATTAATAATAAGAATAATGATAATGATAATGATAAGAAGAGAAAATATAATAATTTATTAATAATAATAATAATATAGAGAAAGATTATCTTTGCTTATTCTAGGTTTTATGAAATAGGTAAAGACAAGAGGAAGGTATCTTTAATTATTTCTAAAAATAAAGAAATAATTAAACGTAAGATTAACTATTTTGTATGTTATTTTTTAACAAATCGAAAGAATAATTATATATATACATTAAGAATACATCGTAATAACTATTTCACATTCACTCGTCCAGAACATGCCATAAAAGTTCTCAAAATCATTTCTGCGATTCTATCATAGAATGACATGCCGTTGCATGCGGGAGCTGTAGGAAAGTACCAGCTTTTAGAGAGACGTTCGAGTGCTTTTGGTATGAATTGTCAGGCTTCGAAGATTGCTATGGCATGCCATGTTCGTTAATTGATGGCACTGATCAGTGATCAGTCGATGTTTGAAATAATATCATCCAGCCTCTGGAAACGGCCGGTTAAACACGGGACGTTATGACGTGTTACTTATAATTTATAAATGTGTGTGGTTGAACACTTTTTATCTACATTAACCTGTTTACCTGAATTCATGAAGCATCACT
>JAOTAX010000006.1:1762579-1775508 GCA_025629825.1 Erythroxylum guanchezii | reverse complement strand
TTATAATTTATAAATGTGTGTGGTTGAACACTTTTTATCTACATTAACCTGTTTACCTGAATTCATGAAGCATCACTCTGGTTCTGAAAAACGCTTTCTGATAAAGGATTTAGTACAGTAATTATAGCTTAAAAACATGCCGTGACATGAATAAAATAGGTTAAAACAGCGTGAGAATAACAAAAATAGAACAGTATATACTTTTCCCATGAATAAGAAAAGTTAAAACAACGTTATAACAGCAAAAATAAAACAGTGTATACCTTCCCCTCGTTATAGCATGTTTTTATGCTATAATTATTGTCCTTTATTAGAAAGCGTTTTTCAGAACCAGAAGTGATGTTTCATAAATTCAGGTCGACAGGTTAATGTAGATAAAAAGTGTTTAACCACACACACATTTCTCTCAACGAAAGAAGGATGCTAAGGAATCTAAAGTTTATATAATCTATAACAGACATATGGCGGGAATAAATAAGTTGGAATATCATTGAAACAATAAAGGAGCCCAGAACTTAAATAAATGTTCATGACCATATAAGAATAATAATATTAATAATTGTAAAAAAATTAAGAATATGCTTCATCTCAAAATAATGTCAATTTGAGAGTTAAATATGAAAGAATGACATTCGAACACATTAGGATTGAGCCGAAAAAGGAGCCCAGACTCGATCCAATCAAAGTCAGGCTACGCTTGAAAATTATATAATCTTTTATTTATAATAGGAATCGATATCATTTTTTAAAAAATGAAGAGGGTTAATTGTTTTACAAAATTTTTGCAAACTTCTTTGACACCAACAAAATAAAAAATAAGCGAAAACAAAATAACAAATAATGTCAAAAATTTGGTAACACAGTTTGACAGACCTTGTTTACGTCTGCGGGGCCCTCACCCAGCTTAATAACTTTCACTGAAGTACAATATATTTACTCGAGGCTTTACTGAGCCGACATCACTCAACCCTTGACACTATCCCTCAGCCTCACTTCCTGCGAAAGAATTTCACACCCAATAGTACAACCGCCTCGTACTAACCTCAACAGAGGATTTTCTCAATCAACCCAATAATACAAGTGCTTTGTACCAACCTCAACAGAGGTTTTGTTTAATTACTTTCACTTAAAGACAATAATAAATAAAATAGCTCAAGTGTTTAATCAACTGAAAATTAAATAACAAAAATACTTGAGACAAATAAGACTTTCCTATAAATTTGTCTTGTCAAAATTACCTAGCAAGAAACCTTCTTCATAGTTGATTCTTTCTTCACAAAAATAAACCACGGTATTGCTTCAAGTAATAACCAATCACTACATCATCGAAGATGATATTTTTGCTTTATAAACACACACTTTTAGTCACAGTTCTTGAACACCCGAAACTCACTTCGATATCTTCAAAAATAGAGAACACTCGCAACCCCAACTCTTGCTAACCAAACACCTCCACCGTGGCTCATCCAAACAAAACACGTTATTCAGCTATATTAAAAACATGCCTGTCTCTTCAATTTACTCACCTGTTGTATAAGTGATAGACTTCAATTGTAATTCCAAGACAACCATGGTAATAGACTTCAACTTTAACACCCACTGAATATTTTATTGTGCTCACACACCCACATTAGCTTGTATAAAACACCCACGTTCTTCTTTTGTTCACCTTATAGATAAAACGCACGTTGCAGTCCCACTATGACATCACCAGTTCAACGGCTTCATTAATATTTTCCGCGACAGCATCCATCCAATTTATTTATGTGTTCAGCTATATAATTAATTTCAATATCAACATATCCTACACGTCTAATTAAAATGTCAAAATTAAATAAAAGATATATATAAAATATATTTTAACAATTTTAATTAAAAATTAACTAAAAAATAGTTAGATTTAGAGAGCTTGAAAATTTATAAAAAAATTATATTTGGCCTAAAATTTGACTAACTTGAATCTAAGTACTTTGACTTTAGATCCGACCGAATATTGCCAACGCTACAAATATTTAATTATAAGTCAAGAAAGTGAAAGTTCCAATCACAAAATTAAAAATATTAGTTTTTTGGTGTTAAGAAGAATTTTTAACTTTTCACATTTCTCAACATTATATATAACAAAAAAAGAGTTCTAAACTATTATTTGCATGATTAGTACTGACCATTGTGTCCAATAGACTCTCAAACTTAACTTTACTAGCAAAAAGAGCTAGATCCACCGACCCTATTCTCAAAAATCAATGCTATTTGTGACAAAACAAGCAATAGCGACACACATGGAATTCCATATCTCCATTCATGCCCTGGTCGATGATTAATGACATATTCTTCAAACAAGCTAATTTATCTGTTTTAGTTTGGGAAGGTCCCTCCAGCTTTGTGTAAGTTGGATCTTTTCTGGGCTCCACCTAGCTTGTAGATGGAGGCAATAGGGTTCTGGCTCATTCAGTGATTGCACCACCCACCATTCTCACTATATCAGAGGGAACATTTTAGACCCAACATGCATGATTAGATTGGTTAATGTTTAATGGCAAATTAAAGTGCAATTTAAATCTTTAGACTTTTATCAAAATATAACTTTAACTTTCACTTTTTAAAGTATTTAAATTCAATGTTAACTTTATCAAAACATTTTAAAATAAACACTTAATAGATAAAAAATTTAGCGAGATTAAACTTTAGTCACTTAGGTGTCCATGTGATTGCTAACATTGTATTTTTATATATTTTTAAAAATATACTAGTGGACCTTATCATTACAATTACGTAAAATTATGTCATTTAGACTCTATTAACGTTAAATTTTTATTTATTGAGAGTCAATTTTGAATATTTTAAAAATATTATAATTAAACTTAATCGCTTTGAAACTTACGAGTTCAAGTTGTAATATGATGAAAACCTTAAAATCTAAATTACACCCTTTGCCTAATATAATTTAACGACTTGGTGTGTTGTAGTCCATCAAAATAAAGGGTTTCATGTCATCTTTATAGTGGATGTACACCTATTAGTTTACCTTTCTTTTTGACCAGATTTGTAATTATCGTTGTTGATTATCATAATAAAGGGTCATCAACTTTGACAAACTTGCTCATTTCCTGTGCTTTTACATGCTTTAAGACTTCTGCTTGCTTTTTTTACTTTTGTATAAGCTGAAAAGATCAGCAAAACATATGCACATTGATAATGTAGATTTGGATTCCTCTTTAGGTCGAATGTTGTCGCAAACTTACAGGACACTTTGACTACTTTTTGTAAAATAATGTCGGAAGTGATTTCGGCGTTAGTATATTCCCGATATTTAAGTTAATTTTTAGTTTTAAGAAGTTGAGAAAAACGTGAGAATTGGATATTGTAATTTTAATTATTCTATTACTTCAATCTTCTTTTTTGTTTAAGTGTGAAAGAATCATTCTTGCAAGTCTTGAGACCATCGTTATGAATTTTGTACTGCACTAATAAAAAAAAACGAAATTAATATATACCATCCGGGATAAAGGTAACAGTAAAAATAATTATGCATGAGTCATGAATTTAATTAATGAGAAAGTATTTCACTAATAGTAAGAATTTGTATCGTCCTATTATTACAAAATTTGTAACTAATTTTTTATTATTTTAGTATTTTATTATAATAAAGAATGAGTTGAGGTAAATATTTACGAGTGATAAGTGAGTTATATCTTAGTATGCTAAATTGAATGCTGGATTGGAAGTTTCTATAATTATAATTGAAGATCGTGAATTTTGATTTTAATATCAATTTGTCATACAAATTTATAAGTCTTTAGTAAGAGTACTTTGTTTGGCCGATAATGATGTGAAAATAACAATAAATTATTTTTATGATATCATAGAGAATGTGAACGAAACAATCAAGGCCAATCTGACAAATATATCTTCTTTATACCCTATCTTATCTTATAGGTCTTGTTTGATAAATCGGTTATTTTTTAGAGCATTCAAATGTTTTAGGTCAAATAAATGGTAAATATGTTTGGTAATCTGCTAATTGAATTTACTGATTGAACTCAATGGGATGATTTTTAAAAAGCTGCTAACAAGGAGAGCTTTGGTCTACAACGTTTTATTTAATATGTGAAAAGTCGATTGTACCCTTTGCAGCTAGAAGCATGCATAAACGAAGCCCTTTCTTAATTGAGACCATGCTTTTCGTCGGATTTTAATATCTTCTCACCAATCAATAACCGTCCCTTTTTTTTTTTAAAGAAGCTTTATATCTTCCAAGGATTCAAAGTTTAATATCTTTTCACCAATAAATAGAGATAGACGATTTTCATAAGTTGGATTGGCATGTGGAAGCTTTTTAATCCTTCGTAGCAACTTAGGTGGCATGCATAAGATTTTTAGAGATGAACACATTTCTGGTTATTATTATTATTATTATTATATTTTTTTATTAAAGTTATCTAAAATTTTATGAAAATATTCAAATAAATACTAAAATATAATACTCATGTCCTTATAATTTTTAAAGTCATGTCTTCATAAGTCATTTTACACATAAACAGCTAATACTAAACAAATTAATTTTATCAAATATCTTTAATAAATAGCTAATATATCTGCTGATTAAATTAGTTGATATAATCTACTATCAGTTAACTTCTAATAAAATCAACTAACAACTAATTCAATATATTGATTGCCAAACAAGGTCATAATCATTAATGAGAGGCAAAAAAGATAACTTTACTTTTAGTTGTTTGCAGTTAAGTCATTTTTTAATCTCAGTATTCATTTCAGACCAAGTTTTACAAAGACAACTAAAGTTAATATGAGAATACTATTAAATATTATAACAATTCTTGCCTATAAGATAATGTAAAACCTCGTAAGTTCACAAATAGAGATTTATAAAGATTTTTATGGTGATTTTAGGATGCTCATTACTATTCATCAAGAGGCAACGATTTGGTTTTTGTTCGATACAATTTAAAACTTTAAGAAAGGTATGTTATTGTCATTATTAAGTTAAACATAATTTTTGTAATTTTAATAATTTAATCCTATTTGTTTACAATGGTTCTTAATAGAACAAGTAATTTTGTAGATCCAGTTTGCCTTGAACATATCGATCTTTTAGTGGATTGAGAGCTACTTGGAAGATAATCTTATATGAGAAAATATTAACATGTCAATTAGTGCAATAAATTTGAATGATGGTGGTGATAAAACTAGCTCCTTTCAATGATGAAAATTTTATACCAGATGAAAATTATGGTCAATGTGATTTTTGCGGATATTTGATTGAATGACATTATAAGTTTTCATTTCTTTTTTTCTTTTAATTTTACTTATATTTGACGTATATGTTAAATTATATATATGCAATATAAATATAATTGTAAATATTTTTATTTCAGGTTTCACTTTTATTTAGTTGTTTCCTCGACAAGAAATTTTGTTGTAATACCAAAAAAGCTATGAATCTTTTTATTCTTTTTATTTAATTTGTTGATATAATTATTATTTATTATATGATAAAATTGTAAAATTTTAAATGCTTTGTATTGTCCATAATTTTATAGTTGTATGGTGATTAAATGTTTTTTCATATTAATTGTGATTATTATTTATATATGAAAAGTAATACAAATAGAAATAAATAAATTGTTGTTTTTTTAAATTTTTTTATTATAATTTTTGGAAACAAAGTTAGTGTAAAATTATAAATTATATAGTACAATATCTTGAGAAACTATTTTGTAATTTTTTCAAAATTCATGAAATATTTTATAATTTTAAAAAATTACATCAAATATTACCGATTATTAATTTGTACTAATACAATACCGTATCAAAACTTCTTTCGACGCCAATATCGGTTGATGTTCATAACATCTGTCCATACATTATTAATTAAATATGAGAGACTGGAATTATCAAACCTATTGAGAAGACGAGACTATAACGTCTATATTACATCATGACTTTAGATCGGCTTCTAATTAAGTGTTATTAAATCTCAAACTTACTTTTCATGATTATCATTTTGATTGTTTTATTATTATTATAGTTAATATTATCTAAAATATCTCTATAGACCAACGAATAATTTAAAATATAAAAAAGTAATTTAATAATTATTAGGGTAAAAGGGACAAGTTTTTCTTATAGTTTAAGAAATTTTAGAAAAATCTCTTGATCTTTAAAATTTTAAAAATAATAATTTTAATTTTAAGCTTTTTAAAAAACTATTTCTATTAAAATTTGGTAAAAAATTAACAATGAAAGACTACCAAAATAATAATTAAAAAAATTTCAACTAAAAGACGTAGATTTCTCTTATAATTTAAAAACCTAAAAAAATCTCATGATTTTTAAAATTTTTGTAAAAATTCCTAATTTTTAGTTGTTAGAAAAAAAAATCTTTCTCTTATATTTTGATTAAAAAATAATGACGAACTACATATACTTTGAACATTAAACGTGGATTAATCAAATGTTGCTAACATGATAATTCAACTTAACTTTTAAACTCAAATCGATATCAATTAAATTATACTTAAATTAATAATTTAATATAATTACAATAAATTATTAGTTTGAGTAGAATTTAATTAGATTGGTTTAAGTTTAATAGTTGAGTTGAATTATCATATAAACAATATTTTGTTAACCTATGTTTAATGTTTATATTGTGTGTGATTTATTTATTTATTTTTCAACTTTTGGTAAAGATGTTATTGGAAAAGAAAAGGAAAGAAAAGTCATCTACTTTCGAAAGAAATTGAAGAATTTCTTGAGGATCCTATAAGATCCATTCGTTCTTTTTTCTTTGATAGATGGTCAGAACTTTATCTGGATTTGATTGAGCGACTAAATTGGGTTGAATCCTTTTTCAAGCTATTGTTCTCTTGTTTAAACGAGATGCTTATCTAGTTGGACCGCCAACCTCCTGTCTATGGCAAGACGCCTCACTCTGACCCAATCTGTTATAGCAGCCCTCCCCGGTTATACTATGCAGACAGTTCGGTTGCTCCGCAGTCTCTATGATGAATTGGAAAAACTTATGCGACAATTTCTCTAGGAGACGAACAAGGACAATAAGAGGATGCCGCTAGTTAAATGGGAGGAAGTTTGCAAACTTAAAGATTTTGGGGCTCTTGGTATCCGACAACTTCGCGCCACCAATGATGCATTCTTAGCGAAATTAGGTTGGACTATAATTGCCAAGCCTAATGCCTTATGGGTGAAAGTCCTCTCCCAGAAATATCACTTTGATGCAAGTCATATCCCCTCTGCCCTCGCTGCTAAAGGGGGGTCTATGATCTGGCAAAGCATTAAGCAACTTGGCATCTCGTTCTAAAAGGAACGAATTGGATGATAGGTAATGGCCAGAGGACGAGGTTTTGGATAGACCCTTGGGTTGTGGGTGTAGGACCCCTTATCTCCTATGTTCTAAGCCCTATCCCTAAGTCCATTTGTAACCTCAGTGTTCTACATTATGTGGACGCAGATGGTAATTGGAACTGGAACACTTTTCAATCTTACTTCCCGCCTTCCATTTGCAGGTCTATAGCTGAGACCTTTCATCTGAAGACCTACTTAGGGGGGGATAAGCTGATCTTGGACATTTTTAATATTGGTCAATTCACTGTCGCTTCCACTTATTTTATAATCTTTGAACATGACTCTGACTCGCCTCATGGCGTCTGGAAGGTTCTGTGACAATGGAAGGGCCCACCACGAATTCGCTCTTTCCTTTGGCTCCTTTCCCATGATCGGTTGCTCACCAACTAATACCGTGTTTGTAAACCAATCACTACAGACGACGACTGTTATCATTGTCACTTTGAGAAATCATCGCTCCATGTGATGCACGACTGCATCAAAACCTAGTAAGTGTGGACCTCATTCCCTTCTCATCTACTTTCCAATGATTTTTTCACTATGATGACTCAGGAGTGGCTTCTTTACAATTTCCAAACCCACCGCAGAGGATTTGGGCACGACTGGTCGTGTCTATTTGGAATTACTTGGTGATTCCTCTAGCAATGGAGGAATTCGACAATTTTTTATGCCGGTTTACTTGGCCTTCCTCACCAATCTCTGTTATTTTGTCTTGTGCAGGTATTGTTCACTATTCTCTTTAGAAGCCCAGTGGAGCACTTCCTGGAGTTCGCCCTACCAAATGCAACGAATCGGTTGGAGCAAGCCCCTGACTAGTTGGATCAAACTAAACACGGATCGAGCATGCAAACGAATCTCGGTTTCAACTACAGCAGGGGGGGTACTACGAGACAATGGTGGTACCTGGATTGGAGGGTTCGTTCAAAACTTAGGCTGGTGTTCACCTTTGTCAGCAGAACTCTGAGACGTTTATACAGGACTAACATATGCATACAATCTGGGTTATCACCGGATCGAATTAGAAGTGGACTTTATCGAGGTGATAGATCTTCTCTCCTCTGCAGCCCACAGAGTGACGACACTCAATCCCATTGTCAGGGGCATTCATGATCTATTCACGAGAAACTGGGCTGTTGCTCATCGGTATATCTACTGAGAGAGCAATAGATGTGCTGACTGGTTAGCCAACTACGCAGACCATTTTGATGTAGGAGTCACCTAATTTGTAAATCTGCCTATAGGATGTCATCTTATCTTTCTAGAAGGTATATTCGAAATCTTTGTTCTGCGTTAATTTGTAAATTTCCTTTCTATCAAAAAATTTTTTTTTCGGAAGAAGATTCCTAGTTGATCTCTTTCAACCCAACCCTACTGTGAGGGTCTCAGACAACACAATGGCTCCATTTCATACACTCCCACAAGTATCCAATTCAGCATCCACTCAATGAGGCACGGCAGTATATTCATCAATAAAGCCCTAAACATCGTCAATAAAGACTCGCATGGTTGGAGTCGGATGACAATGGGCCTGGTCATCAACTATCTGATTCAAATTTGATATGAAAATTTATCGAATTCAAGTTCGTTCAGCTTATTCTAAAATTAAATCTTTTAATTTTAAAAATTTCAAATTTATAAACTAAAATAACATCATTTTAAAAAATTAAACTAAAATAATAGCGATTTAAATAATAGATTCGTCTCATTTGAGTCGGAATTTACAAATTTGAAATAACTTTCTCCTTATTTACTACAAATAATTTCAAATATTGAGTGAAAATGTAGATTACAAAAATTAAAGAATTAAATAAAAAATTAACATAATTATAATAGATAATAAAAATTTAATTTTATAATAATTGATAAAATTTTTAAAAAATTATCTAAAGTAATGTGTACTATTTTACATATATAAATACTTTATCATACTACTATCAAAATTCATATAAACTTCTGTGTAATATTCACAAGTTATTAGTAGACATTCTACTGTCATAGAAATCTAACTTATTAGTGAACTTGGTTTACAGATTTCATGTATATATCAATATCATACATTGGACTAAGCAAATCCAAAGCTTGTCTTGTTTTATTGGACCGTGACCCAAATCTCAGGAAGTACATTATTGCTTTGGATAAAGTAGTAGTCCTATTCAGCGATCCGTGTCACAGCCCTCTAAAAACTTGGACTGTTGATTATAGGAAACGTGTACTGTTAAGATTGAATATCCTAAAATTACATCCCGCCTGACAACTCACTCCTATTGGCCCTTCGAAGCGCACACGGATAGCTATCCGAAGCGCTCAAATCTAAGAACTATCAGTCGTCGATAGCTCCATCATCCAACGGTTCAAAATCCACTGTCACGCGAATCCCGACTGCATTTGAAAGCTGAAAGTTTTCAAATTCCCGCCTTTTTCAGCTCCATTCACCATAAATAAGCCCACATGTTCCATCTCTCTCCATCACTTTCCCAAGAAACGAACGGAAACTTGCATTCTTTGATCTAACACTCTCTCATCTTCAGCGAACAAGAATGGCCCGTACAAAGCAAACCGCAAGAAAATCCACAGGAGGCAAGGCCCCAAGGAAGCAGTTGGCCACAAAGGCCGCTCGCAAATCGGCTCCGGCCACTGGCGGTGTGAAGAAGCCCCACCGCTTCAGGCCAGGAACCGTTGCCTTGAGAGAGATTAGAAAATACCAGAAGAGCACCGAGCTTTTGATCCGCAAGTTACCGTTCCAGAGGCTCGTCAGGGAAATTGCGCAGGACTTCAAGACTGATCTCAGGTTCCAGAGCAGCGCTGTTGCGGCTCTTCAAGAGGCTGCAGAGGCTTACCTTGTTGGTCTCTTCGAAGACACCAATCTCTGTGCAATTCATGCTAAGAGAGTCACAATCATGCCAAAGGATATTCAATTGGCTCGTAGGATCAGAGGAGAAAGAGCTTAGATTGTTCATAGTTGAGATCAGCATGTTTGTAGTGATTTCAAAGCTGTTATTTCGCTCATTAGCAGCGTGTTAGTCATTCTGGTTAATCATTATTGAAATCTAAGATCTAATTTCACGTTTGAATGCCATTTTTGATTAGTTATTATATTTATCTTAAAATTAAATTAATTCAAATCTAAATAAATGGAAATAAAATTAATTTCATTTAAAATTAAATTAATTCATAACTATCGTTTTTATGAAATTGATATTTTAATTTTTTAATAAACAAGTTTCTTTGTAGTAATTTTAATATATTAATAAATTTTATTAATTAAAGCTATTTTATAAATTCTTATATTGAAAGCTACTATATAAACTTGCAAATTATGTACAAACTGAATCAAATGGAGCATCCTACTCTCACTCCTCTTTCTTCCTCTAGCTAACTTCAGGTCTTGCCTCAGTAGAGTCGATCGTCGATTCCGAAGGTCAGCTCATCCGGGAAGTCATCTCCAAGGGAGTGGAGCATCTTCTATCGCCGACCAACACTTCACCTCCGCCATATTTTGCTCAACCAGGTGGTGGACTCCTCTGCCGTCCACGGCGTCACGAAGTTCAGGTGATTGACCTAATGCCTTGAGAGTCCACCGGCAGTTTCTAGGCTTGAGATGGCTCGTCTTTCGGCCGACGCTCACAAAGTGCCGATCCTTCCGACTAACGATCGCCCTACCGATTTCAAATGGCGCGCCCATGGCGCTGTTACAATTGTCAAATATCAGGTGTATGTTAACCGTTACGACACGCGTTTTTCCGACATTGCTCGACATACGCATGGTTTGTTGTATGTACGTCGAGAATTTAAGTTGTATCGCTTTATCTGGTAAGTTTTATTAGATAACTCATAATGATTTAATTATACTACCTGCATTTTAATGGTTATTATAATTTATATTGACTGAATTATTTTTGGATATGATATATATATATATAATTATTTTCAAATTAGCTTCCTTAATTTTATTAGGATTCGCAATATCTACGGAGTTAACAACGTGGTCTCGTTTGTTGCGACTTTTAAAAAGGCAGCTTGCTAGAGAGCATCGCTTTTATCTTGTAAGTTTTATTAGATAACTCATAATGATTTAATTATACTACCTGCATTTTAATGGTTATTATAATTTATATTGACTGAATTATTTTTGGATATGATATATATATATATTTGAATGGAAATGATGCATTTAAGTTATATTAGTAGTGTCAAAAAGTAAAGCATCATATAAAAAAGATGGTGGACATATTCCTTATTCCAAATCAGTCATAGAACCAGCAGCACGAGTAATACTTTGAGTCGTTTGGTTCGCTGATTTGCGAACAAACTGAATAGTTATTGCTGGCAACAAAGACAAAAGGTGTTTGTAATTTTGGATAATAGCACCGAAATAAGAGAAGTCAATAGTATCATACTGTAAAGTATTGGTTAAAAGTAAAGAATATATATATACATAATAATTTAGTTAATATGAATTATGTTGATCGTAAAAACCGTCAAATTCATCGCTTTCAAGTATTTTCGAGATAAAAATGGTGATGTGCTATCGTTTAATTGAAATATTGTATCGTATATAATATTTAGTAGGCTTGACAATCAAGATTTTGAGTTTCCCGTTAAATTTAAATTTAAGTTTACCTATCCCTTAAGTAGTAAAAGCTTTAATTGGAATCGCAATTTGTGCAAATGCTGCTTTCTGCATGCTTCTCTAGTGCTATTTTAGGTAACCTTATTGTTCTCAATATTTAATGTTGTGAATGATAATTGGGAATATCTAATTACTAGATAAGAAAGTAATTAAAAGCAAAAACATCTGAATGTGATTTTCATATCACTTTCCCTTAGAAGAGCGTAAATGAAAATCCTTATCCCATGCTTTATACAAATGTTACATGTACATTGCCTTGGATAACCATTACCAGCTTGTTAGATTATAGATTCTTTCGTTTTGTATTGTCTTGTTACTTGTTGTCTTTTTGCATAAAAAGATACCTCAAGATAATTTCATAAAATATTATTGCAATAGTCTATTTTTGATGGGTAGAGAAAAGAAAGATGGACAATCGATAGTATCCATTGAAACTGAGCTAGGACTGACGGCTACATTCACGCATGAAAAAAGTAATCGGCTTATTTTACGGGCCTAAGATCAATCAAGACACCAAAATCTCTAGTCTATATATTCAATCGGCTTATTTTACGGGCTACATTACGTGCATTTTACACCCTTCGGTTTGATGTTAGGCCTTGACTCATCCTCCGTAGATGAACTTTCCGAAAGTTAGTTTTTCGAGGCATTAGATTCTCACCAATTTTTAGGGAGTGCTTGGTTGGAGGTAACGGAAAAAAATGTATGAGAATGGAATAAAAATTTGTGTTTGACATCAAACTATTATTGAAGGGGTAACATTTTCATTACCCACTTCTTGGCAATCCTCCATTCCCCTAATAATTGAGAGGAATAGGAATCATTAATTTAGGGGGTGCTAATTAATAATATTTTAATTAATTACATTATATTTAATTAAAATATTATTATTAATTAAAATATAACTATTCAT
>JAOTAX010000006.1:1740489-1762479 GCA_025629825.1 Erythroxylum guanchezii | reverse complement strand
ATAATTCATTCATTAATTAAAATACAATTCATTTTGTAATTAATTAATTACAATATTTTTTATAAACCAACCACTATTAATGACAATGGTAATCATTCCTTCATTTTAACCAACCATCATTATTATAATGATTATATCTATTCCCATTCCTCACTCTATTCATTCTCATTCTCATTCTCATTACCTTATATGAACCAAGTGGCCCCTTAATCTGTTACCTGGTAATCCTCTATAGAGCCTTTTGTTCGCTAAATCAGATGTGAGTCTCTTAGTAAAAGTGTATTTAAACTTTACTGCTAAAATACTGTTATGTGCATTTGGACACCGAGATCTCTAGTCTATATATTCAATAAGAAGCGAATTCATAATGTTTTCAGTCAACTTAGAATGAGTTTGGTGCTATGTTAACCATTTTATTGCATATACAATCATGCAAAAAGCAACTTTAAGATCGAACATATAAAATTAATTAAAATAGAATATTATTATATATCGTTAAGTTAAAGCAGGAAATATTTAGAATATTTAATCACAATGTAATTGATGGGTTAACATTTGGAAGTTTAAATCTTACTTCATTGTTATTTATGTTTTAGGTTTTGTTTTTAATTTTCAATCTTTGAAAAATTTGAAAATCTTCAGCAGTGATTTTTCACAAGAACGAATGCACACTTTTTTTTTCCTAAATTATGTTTTAAAAATTTTATTTAATAAATATAAAATGATAAATAAAATTACTTTTAAAAATTAATATTATGCGATACGCTTTTATATATAAATATAATTATAACATGAAATCTATAAATTGATTGGTTAATTATTAATAAAAATTGAATAGGTGCTTATAAAATTATTTAAATTAATTTAAATATTAAATGATTATTTAATAGATAATATTATCATGGCTATAGCTTTGCCTTAGTTGTAATTTACGTTAACAAGATTTCGCTTATTTAGTGTATTTCATTACAAAAGACATTTGTAACCACATATGTATTCACCTTCTAAAATCTTTTTTATATTCAGTTCCACTTTTTGTTTTAGTGTTGCAAGTTTTAACTTTAATTTTATTTTTAACTTAATAAAATCTTTTTATTAATTAATGACAATGTAATTAAAATTTGATTAATAAGAATGTAAAACATTAAGTAATATTTGACATGTAAAATCTTTGTAAGAAGATTTATTTAGTTTAGTTCTATATTTTTATTGTATATAATTGCTTTAGTAAAGTGTTTTATTTATACAATGATATTTTTAAATTTTTAAATTTTTATTCTCTTAGAACAATTTAAAATTTTAAAATACAGTTTTTGTTATGATAGTTTTCAAAATTGAAATAAGTAAATATTATTATTTTTGAAATATATATTTAAAATTTTAATTTTGAAATAAATTAGAATACTTAGTGTTCGATAGCTAAATCACAATAATTAATAAAAATATATATTAAATAATATTAATCTAATTAATAATAAATTTGAACAGTTTTGAAAAATTAATCTCTTAAATAAATAAACAACTAAATAATATTTTTCTAATTGATAACGAACAGAAATTGTTATAATAATGAAACCCCAATTTTCTTGAGTTATAAAAAAGAAAGACAATAGAATTATAAATTGAAATAAAAACTCAGCTAAACATATATTCATTTATTTAAATTTGAAATTAAAGTAAAAAATCAAAATTAGAATTAGAACCAAATGAAACTTAAATAATTAACTAAGACTAAGAGAAGATATCAATAACTATTATGATTAATATAGATGAGGTTTAGACTCTCTTGTCCTACCTGTATTACTGTAGAACGGCATTGCACAATGTAAATATCAAGAAATATTTACCTCACAAATGAAACACAATACAAATACAACAAGAAATATTTACACCTTAATAATGACAAACAAATGATACAAATGAGAAGCTGAACACGCTACTACTTCAAAAATAGTTGATGCTGATTTGCATGTCGACCGGTTCTCTAGTTATTACTCTTCATCGAATTTAGTATAATCTTCTTTTCCTATCCTAAAGTGTGTGGTCCAATTTCAAAGAATGTTTTTTCTGTACCATTCAACACTTAAATGTGTATTCAATCATAAACTTTTTATATATACCGACCAGGATATGTGTTAATTAACTTCTTCCTCATCGCCCAGTGAAGCAAATGAAAATGGATAGAACTTGTACCCATCTCCCTCATAGAACTTGTTTTGGAACTCTACCCAATGTAACCTTAAGGCATGCAAAAATGCACTTAGGGTTTCCATCACAAGCAGGACACCAACAGTAGCACATACAAATACTACTATGCCAATTATAAGGATTATGATGTTATTGAACCTGCAATGATTGTTATGTGTTAATATAAATCTAAAATATTTTGCTTTTACTATATAGCAAGGATATAGACTAAACTCACCCCCAGGCTAGAAGTAGAACTTTGTCATAGAATACACTTGACAATTCTGAATGGGCTAGACTGCAATTCAGGTCAAATAAAGACATTAGATTCATCATATTTCGAATTGAATAAGCATTACAATTAGGGTTGATAAGGGCCAGGGCAAACTCAGGTCCTATCGAATTTTAAGCTGAAATTTGGGTTTTAGGGTCAGTTGGGTTATAGTCCTTGTTTGTTTATATAATCAACAAGTGGTAATGGCAATGATCTGACCCTTTTTCCTTGACCAAATTCGACCGAGATCACGTTTTAGGTAAAAATAATATTATTTTGGAATTGGTAGAACTGACATCAGGATCATATTAAATCCTCTAACTCATGTTTTGTTTAAAATCCGATCAACACGGGCTTTTGTCCGTTAATTCAGGCCGGACTGACTTCGTTTGCCAACCCTATGATAATAACATCTAACCATCTGACCAAATAGATAAAAGATTGGAAGGCAGCTTTCAACTAGTTAATAACCAACCTGAGAGCCCATAATCGTAGATATGAAGCTGTATTAGATACTGCTCCAAGCACAAACTCAATGGTGTGTATAAGTTGATGTACGAAGACCTCACTGAACTCAAATTCCTCATGTCCATGAGAATCGTCCTGCTCCATTTCAAGAATGTCATCAGCACTGTCAAGCAAGGTATACGATTGACCTCGGTGTCTCTGAATACGAACATGAACATATTGTTTAAGAAAAATATTGAGATACAAACTAAAATTGCATGAATTTGAAAAGCAATTTCTGACTTACTTCCTGGTGTTGCTTCTTCAAGAGAAAAGGCTTTGGAAACAGCATCCACGGTACAGCAACAAGGGCTGCGAGTAATAACAAAATCTGGCAAAGGAACAAAAACATTAAAGAACCGGCTAACTCTGATGTTCTAAAAATAATAATACAATCTCCTTTACGAAAATATTAAACCTGCAGAAACTTCTGGCCAGTGAAAAGCTGATTGTCGCCTAAATCATCAGTAGGACTCAAAAACATGTATATCATTACATGGTAGAGATCAGCTTGTGAACCAGTGCACCACTTGACAATTATGAGAAGTGAAAGGTAACCAAACAAGCTGTTCAAGAAAATAATCTGGGGAACAAATTGGTACCTACATTAACATAATTATTCGGTCAAAAAAAAAAATGAAGCAGCAGAAAAGTAGTACATCTAAAACGTACAGACAGTGCCCCCTCCGCTGAATATATCTAAAGATTTTGATAGATTATTATACTGCATATGGGATAATCAGTTAAAAGGGGTATTTTCTTTTTAAAATATTGGTCTTTTAAAACTTAGACAATTCAGTTCAAAATCAAAACATTGTCTTTATTAATATTTTAATGATTTAATTTATAAAACACCTAAAAACTGATATTTATAAAAACTATATAGCTTTTGTCTTCGTCAAAATAATTTTTTTATGTATTTCGATAATTACATCATTAAAATATTAATAGAGACAATATTTTAAACTGAATTATCTAAAATTTAAAAATCTGCAAATTTAATTAAAATTTTTAAAAGATTATATATTAAAATAAAAAATCTAATAAATTGGCACTTCTTAATTCATTCCCCCGATTAGATATAATTGCACTTTGAACAGCAATTTGCTAATCTTTATGAAAGATACATGTTATAAATGTGAGGACCAGAAAGGATGAGGAGGATTGCTCACCAAATGTTCAGTTCATCTCCGAAAAATTTTGCATTGAAGTAGCTGATTATGATCCCGAGATTCATTTGAGTCACTCCTAATAGGATTGACATCTTCATCTTCAAGGAGTTCAAAAAAGGGAGTTCGCTTCGTGTACCATGCCACTTGGGATCAACTCCAAATGGATAAGTAGCGCGCACCTTGATTAGACCCGCAGTAGAAGCATCCCTGCAAATATGAATTGTGAAGTTACTTGCAAGTTGCAACTGATGTGCTATGAAGTTATAACGTCATGCGTTTATCAAAATAGAGCCTTATTACCTGCAGGACATATCACGGCAACTGTATGCAGAGGGCCCAAATAATTCAAATGGGACTGAGAAGAATTCATTATATATCAGTCCTGTGTATATTGAAAATATTGCCATCATCATTATAACATTGCGGCCACCAAATGTCATTTCCATGATGTCACCGAGCTTCTGTTATTAGCAAAATCAAGTCAGCTGAATTATATAGCAATTAAGAGAACGGTAGATTTAGCTCTACCTTAATTACTAGTAGGAATGGCATTAAAGTTGTTCGGACCTAAAGTTAACGGTTCAGCTTGGTTTAACTGAACATCATACCTAATTTGAACTTTTTTAAATTTATAAGTCGGCTTGATTGGAAACTCAAAATTTTTAATTAAATAAAATTATTATTTTTTAAAATGAAATAATTTGGCTCTGACCTTGAGTCACAGGCCTCTGCTCGTACACTCATTTCGGACCCAGGTTGAGTTTAGCCTGACCCACTACCAACCTTCCTAATTAGGGATGACAACAGATCTTTTTGTTTTCTTACCCAAGCCTATGCCGATTAGAACCGGGCATAAACTATTCTAAAATGAGAGCTAAAACGTTATCATTTTAGTAGATTAGTTCTTAAGTCATTGAACAAAAAGTCATTTTGTTAATTTTTAACAAAACAAAGTCAGGTCTAGTTCTGGCCGAATATGAGCTCAAATCGAAACATAGCCAACTCAGAATTTAATCTGTTGACTTCGATAGGGCCGGTTCAAAATATTGTCATCCCTACCCTAACAGTAAGGCGTGGAGCGTTTACCTGACCGGAAAGTTTCTTCTCTCGGGCTATGAGATATAATGCTGCTGCCAGCAGGCAAATTCCATGACCCCAATCACCAAACATTACAGCAAATAGGAAAGGAAACGTTATAATTGTGTGTACACCAGGATTTGCTTCTTGGTACTTGGCTATTCTGAAACAATACTTTTTGGTTAACAGTTCTGAAATGCGATTTAAGATAGGTAATAAGTAAACGACTATTCAAGAAAGTGATATACACAATACAAAGAGTATACAGTAGGCTATAATGTTGCAATCAGTGTTTTGAAATTCGGACCGGACATCGAACCGGAGGTTTTATTAGTCACCGGTTTGACTGTTTCAATCACTGGTCAAACCGAACCGATCGAACCGGTGTGACGTCATAATTATGCAATAATTATATTTAATTATATATAATATTTAAAATACAATAATATCAAATAATAAAAAATAAAAATTTTATTGAACTAGTTGTCGAATCAGTCGAACCGAATGGTCGACCGGTCACCGGTTAAATCGGTCGGACTGACCGATCCGATCCGATTTTTAAAAGAGAGGTTGCAATGGATATAGAGAGACAGTTTTGCTCGAAATGCATGAAACGTTATTAATTCCCATCAATTGAGAAGCCCGAAGTCAAAACTACCATTACCGCAGACGTTTTAAATAGAAATGTGGCAAAAAAAAACAGAGCTCGAAGTCAAAGGGTTAAGTATGATTCAATTGAAATCATGTTCGAGCTTGGGTATTTGGACCCAGTTGGGCTCGGAATCCGACTTGTTAATTTTTTAAAGCTCAATTAATAATCGCAAACCAGGTTGAAGTTAATGAACCAAATTACGTTTTACCCAAGTTCAAACTTGGGACCGAACAACCCTAATTTTAAGACAATGCTATATTTTTATGAACATCTGTGAACTATACATATCTATTCACACAATAATGGTATATGATTCACAAATAGTCTAATCTAGTTCTTCTCAGCTAGAATAAACTATATGCAAGTTATTTGGCATATATAGATGATACATTAAGAAAATTCAAAAGTATGCAGAAGTTATTGTCCGGTTATTTAAGCATATCGTCAAATAAATTTTAGCCAACTATCAACAAAATGACTTCGGAAACTAAATGAACTGCTTAAGTTAATTAACTCACCCATATGCATCTACAATTTCTTGAAATGCCGAAGTAAATTTATTTGTACGGAAATATGTAGGTGGTGATTCCTTTGTTTGCAAAACCTGGAATATGGTTCCAATTTGAGAGCTACTGTCTAGGGCTGCTTGCCTCAAAGCATTCTGAATCTGTACTGAGAAAAAAAAAAGTTTACGTAATCTGTGCATAGACTTCCCGCTTTGTGAGGATCGGAAGAGAGTTGTCAATGTATGTAGCCTTCTCTTTGTAATTTTTACGAAGAAACTATTTCTGTTATTCGAAACTATAATCTTATGGTCACAAAAGTAACTTTTACCGGTAAATTTGAGGTGGAAAATAATGTTTGAACTAAGTATAAGTGGACAAATCAAAATAACATTACCTGATCAGTTGCAAAAACAGGACACCATCCTTCAGCGACAAGACACTTCCTTGTGACATCCATATTGAGCATATTTAAAGTGTGGTATATTGACTTTTCCTTCTGCACCTTTACAAAGGGAGCAAATTTTATGGCTCAAAGATAGAATATGAACTCCATAACGACAATGTCAATAAGCAAACATGCATTCTTGTCAAAAAAGCACTTTAAGAAATAGTATTAGTTAGGAGTGGAACTTGCAACAACTAAATAAAATGGCTCAAGGATACCAGAAGGTTCCATTTCTGAAACTGAAAGCCAATTGTCTGTAACAGATTTGTCCTGTGTGCCAAGCCAATCTCTACTGTAGTGTTCAACTCAGAAAGTCTTCCAGATACCTAGAAATCAGGGAATGAAGAAGTTTATATCACAGAATGGACTAACGATTACTGCCAACTCAATATCAAAGGTATATGACACGTCAAAGGCATATTGTGCACCTCTGTCATCATCTGAAACTGTTTGCTTAGGTCCTCAGAAAACGAATAACGATTTGCTCCAAATGCATCGCAAATTTTCAGAATTTTACTCTTTGCTCTTTCACCCGAGTAGAAGACCGCAAATACATTTTTCTCAACCTGAAAATTTAATTCCTATAAGCTTCACAACACAAAAGGCCAATAACATTTTACTTTGTAGAAGATACTAGCAATGGCAGCTTGCAAGGTAATACCGTTGCTCCCGAGACAGGATCAATAACAGAGTTTTCAATCACAGCTTGCTTCAGAAACACATTACCCCTTGTTGCACGAAACAGAATCCTTTCAAACGCCATTGATTTTTCTCTCGGAACAAGGCCAGTGACAAAGCCCAGTTTAACTTGTTTCGATGGATCCGTTGTCATTTCCTACAGAAAATTGACTTAGGCGTTATTCAGTGACGGAACAAAATTTTGAGCAGTTACTAGAAGAGGAAACAGTTAAAATGTTCTACCAGTTCCAACAGTAATGGGCTGTCAATGGATCCTTCACCATTGCTGTGCCCCTCAAGTTCTCTCTGCTGAGCTGCAGCACTGCTTTGAGCAGAATGAAAGAATTCGCCAGCCTAAGATTAGGAAAGTATCAGCTGTAATCCAGTCAACAGCTCAAGTCTTTGAAAAAGTGAAGACTGTAATAAGATGCCCAAGCTGATTTTAACTTCTACAACGTTAACTAACGCAATCTTAATTTAAAATGAAAAAATGTGAAAGAAAGTTAATGTGAAATCCAGACCACGATCGGACATTCTGGGTGCATTCATATGGAGCGTCCAAGACACCCACAGGCACACACAAGAGTACACATGCACGTTCCAAACTCTAGGAAGCTATAAGGAAGACCAGGAATTGAGTGCTGAAAAAAGAAGCTTGTTGTTCAGTTCATCAACAAGTTCTGTGGCTATACAGCCTATAACCACAGAAGTGGTCCTAGAGAGCAGAGACCATAGAAGCAGACAAGCATACCTTTTGCAGAACAAGCTGATATTCTAACAATTCATAGTAGGTATGCTGTAACTTTTCATTGTTTGCATTTATCTCAATCAGCTCAGCTTCAAGTTCTCCAAGTTTCACCTAACCAAATAACAATTAAGTTGCTTCAATATATAGTGAGTTGTCACTTTTAACACAAAAAGTTTAGTGAAACTAAGGGACTACCTCCAAACTGTCTAAGTCAATATCATTTCCTACGCCAGACCTTTTTGAGGGTGACAAGTCAGCCTTAGTCATTTGTTCTTTGAAAAAACGCAGCTTACGAGCCATTTCTACGCATCTCTTCATCTGTACATTACAATGGCACCCACAACAAATATAGAATAATCAACTTAGCATATATATAACTGTTTCAACATTTTAAGCTAACCACTTAAATCACAATGTGGAGCATAATAGATGCACCTGATTGGCATATGTCCTCTGAAATGGACTCTTTTCGGCATTAAGCTGTAAGAAAGAAACAACAAACCGAACAGTAGAATTTTAGTCTAATGTTCAAGATCTTCCAATCATGTGAACAGATTCTGAATCAATTAATGAGATGAGCACATTAAACGTTAAACTGATCCAATCATGTACGTCGCAGATGCAAAGATTCAAGCTCGCAATAATCAAATTAGACCTTCAAGTCTAAATCCGTTCAATTCACAGAAGTACCGTAAAAGCATGAACAGATCTGAAATATCTGATTATCCTTTTCATATTTCATATTGCAGACTATGATATACAAGCATTTATCAAAACAACAATACGCAAATCTCAACTATTCCCGCCAAATTTCATGAGATCACAGTACGCGGAAAGCCTCAAGCAGATAAGCAATCAACAGAGCTACATTTTCAAATCCGATTCAAGGAAATTAAAAAACGAAGGATTGATTAAAAAAAAAAAAACTGAAACGTTCAACCAATTTCCTGTAAGTACTGTAGAAAAAATTTTCAAATAACAGAGAGCTCACGTCTTTGAATTGGAATAGGCCGACGTCACCCATATACGCGACCGATCGACGAGCCGATTCGATCGGAATAATCAGTTGCACTAACTGCATTGGCTCTGATCGCAACAGATCCATAGTCTGAGAGCTCAACCGCTCCAACATTTTCCTATCACCTACTTTGACCGATCGATCAACAAAATGTGTGCCTCAACGAGAGCGTATTTTTCATACAGATCGGCGAGATCTTGCAGCACGTTCGACTCTCAGGCAAATTCTCCTCGTTTATTTCTGTTTTCTGCTTTTCACGGGACCGGTGGTCCAAATCAAATACCAAACACGTGAACGCGACTTATTATAATATACATATATACGGAGAGGTACACACTACGGTAGTTTGCGTCTGGAAATAATTTTAACGCGCCAAAATTTTTCTTTTCGTTTCAATTTATTTTAGAAATAATTATCAAATGAAATGAAATTGTCCCCTTGTAACCTTTTTAAACTCAGGCCACTTGTTGTCATCTCGTTGGACGGGTCTTGTAACAGCTATATACACGGGATAATCGACAATAGTTATATTATAACTATATTTTGAATTTTATAAAATTAAAAATAAATAATTATGAATTAACCCGTAGTTTTATTTTATAAGTTGATAAGCTATTTATTTCCTTATTCTTATTTAATTAAAAAATAATACTCATGTATATGATAAGTGCCCCAATGTGACTTAAAATCAAGTTAAAAATTAAAATTACGATTACAAATAAAATAAAAGTTAATTTTGAATCATTTTAGCTAATTTTTAAATTCGAATTCATTACAAAATTTATTTAATTCAAAATTAATTTGTTAAATTCAAATTTAGGTACATACTTTTTATTAATTGCGTAGACATGAACGTATCTCGTTGGAACATATATATGCTACCTAATAGCTTAAAACCCTACGTGCTTGTTTGGATCAAAGGAAACATAGCTTCTGCGTAAGGATAGCCGTCCTCTTATTTAAATATTCCGCACAGTAGAATCTTCGACCTTATTTTACAATTCTTCTTGTATGAATTAAATCTGCTGAACATGATCGTAATTTAATAAGGGAGAATTTTAGCAACATCATAGTAATGATTTTCTAGGTAAAAGATTATTTTATTCCCCTTTTTTAACATAAAAATGTTGTTAATTTTGATTAGAAAAAAAAAGTTTAGTTACATGTAAGGGTTAATATAAAAAATTAAAATTGACTTAATTTTGTAATATTAACTTGAATTTTAAAAAATCAGGTTAAAATATTTTAAATTTTAATTTTTAGCAAAATAGTCCAATATTAAATTTTTTGTTAATGTAAATGATACAATAAACTACATCAGATTAGTATTTTTGTTAAATGACTACTATAATATGTCATCAGAAACAACCTCTTTATTAAATAAGGATAAGATTGCATATTATTGGACTTTTCAAAATCTCGCGCTTCAACAAGATTTTCACTAAGTGTTATTGTTGTTGTCATTGACTACTACAATATGTCGTACGTTGTATTTTTACTACTTATAAAATTTATTATTTAATAAAATAAAAATATCAACACCTTTAAAAAAATCGAGCATTCTTTAATATGTTTTACTGCATAATTGTTTTACATAGTAATGACTCTCTAGGTAAAAATTACATTTTATTCCTTTTTTAAACACATGAAGGTTGTTATTTTCAATTAGAAAACAAGTGTAGTAACTTAGACATCCATCAAACATAACCCACTCCATACATCCAGGGTATGGAGATCTGAGAAGGCTCATTCTCTATTTTTATAATATTCATGTCTTTATAATTTTTTTTAAAATCATATTTTTATAAGTCATTTTACACGTAAACAGTTAATGCTGAATAGTTAATTCTACCAAACAACTAATATTAAATAGCTAATATTATTCGCTAGTCAAATCAGCAAATATAATCCGCTATCAGCTAATTGTCGATAAAATCAACTAACAACTAATATAGTCCTCTAATTATCAAACCAACCTTAGCAATTTACTTCTTTAGTAAAAATTAGGAGAAATCAGGCAGATTATTATCATTTTCTAATAATAAGACTTGATGATTACCTATATCAGCGTAAATAAACAACGAAAGAATTTGAAAGTTCATAGAAATATTATCAAAATTTATTAACACTAAGGACGCTATAAGAGAGCTAATGAATTATATATATTTATGATATAATGAGAGTTGAGAAGTCTAAGTCAAATAATGAAAGAACAAAACATTTTGATGCTTTATGATCTTTTAGCAAAAGAGATGAATGTGTTCCTGTCTCTTAGTACAGATCTAAGTTTTCTAATAGTATCTATAGTAACCTTACCTGTATTATATGTAAATATTTGCATTTCCTTTTGCGTGTGGATCTTATGAATGCCTTTTGTTGAGGGAAAGTAAGTTTGTCTTATACGGACAACTTAGCTTGATGCTTCCAAAATTTGGTGAAGCTCATTACTACTTCAGTATGCAACTTTTCCATATCATGACAGGAATCCATAAAAGCCAATTGAGTTAGTCTATTGTTTAACTCAAGAAGTTACTTTTTAGTCTATTGTTTAACTCAATAAGTTACTTTGTTCATGAACCTACATTATTACATGTGACTAAAATGCATAGATTTTCTATGTAATTTAAGAAACTCTAAAAAGATTACGTAGTCATTAAACTTTTTTAAATTCTTATAGATTTTATTTTTTCAGGATTTTTTTCTTAAACTTCGATTAAAAATAATGACTAAACTCATACAATATAAACATCACGTGGATTAATCAAATATCACTAATACTAGTAATTAAATTGATTATAATAAATTATTAATTTGATTTAAATTTAATTAATTATGTTCGATTGTAAGAGTTAGATTTCATTATCATGTAAATAATATTTGATTTCATGTGTAATATTTATGTTACGTGTTCTGTTGTTATTTTTAACTAAATTCTATATAAAAATTGTTTTTAGAAAATTAAAAATTATAAAAAAATCAGACTTTTAAAGATCAATTAATTTTTTAAAAATTGATTAACTACAGAGCAACTCCACATCTTCTATCCTATTTAATATTCTTCCTTTGTCTCCAAAGTATAGATATAAAATGTTTATAATATCCAAGAATGAAACATGAACACTAACATAAAGAGAGTATTGGAGCCCTAATCCATAGAAAGTATTAAATTTCATAAATTACAGAAGTAGAAAAATCTCTAAGGCTATATTTGATTAGACATAAGGTTTTTAATGAAATAAAATACAATGATTTATAATGGAATGAAATGTAAATGAATGTAATATTAAAAAATATTAATGAAATGAAATATAAATGGATGTAATATTAGAAAATTATTACTTGAGATAGATAAAAGGGTTTGTAATGTAATGTAGTGAAATATTGTTTGAAATAATAGTTTATAATATAATATAGTGAAAAGTTGTTTAATATTTTACATTATATCTTAAACCTTCCAAAATTAGAAGTTTATCATTTTTACTGTTTAGGATAAAATGAGATGTAATATGAAACACTCATCTCATCCCATCTTATTCCATTTCATTCTATCATAAACCTTTATGTTAAATAATGAAATAATATTATATTATATTTAATTCCATTAGTAAAACCTTAACCTAACATAACATAAATGTTTCTGATTCCATTCCAATGTACCAAACCTAGCAATCAATTCAATGGAAGCATATTTAATCGTATTTACTCTCGTGTACTTTTACTATCCCATGAACATCAAGTATAGTACGCATTTGACCTTCCAAGCTAGCTAGCTAGCTAGTAATTATTAAAGCAAGAACTTAAATTAGACCGTTAAAGTGACAACCACAAAAGTCTTTTTCAGTACCCAAATCCTCTAGTTCTGCAGGAAAGGAATACCCCCAAAGAGTATCTATTTGCATGTACATGTATGTGTATTGAGGTATTATTAGTAATGTTTTTAAAATCGAATAAAAAATTAAATTGATAAGATAAGAAGTTTAAGTTTTAAAAGTTAAATTCATATTAAACCGTTATAAAATTATTGCTCGGTAAAAATTAAAAAATTGAAATAAAATTAAAGAAAAAGATTGTCTTTATTAATCAAATGAGTTAAAAATTAATTTAAGAAATATATATTAAATGAAAGCTAATTTATTTTTATTATAAAAAACTAGTTAGTTTATAAAATTGATCAATTAATTAATAAATTGACCAATTTTTATAACAAAAGTTATTAAAACAAACTAAACGAAAAAATTGACCGGTTTAAATTTTTATAGTTTATAATTAACCGAACTAATTCAATTTTTTAATCATTATTGGATAGTTATAGAAGAAGAGAAGAAAATAAGTTTTTTTCATAAAGAATAAAAATTAAAAAGAGAGGATCTTAATAACATACACTTTGCATCACCTCATACTATATACAATATTATAAGATCACATTTTAACTTGATATTACAATACTCTTATCATATTTATATATTAACACACAGTTAAACATATGCAATTCTTAAATTTTAAAATCCATCAGTTTAATTATTTATACACTCAACTTATTTAAATACTTGATCTTTATTCTTAATGTTTAAATTTATTACTTCTGAATCCATAGAAAGGTTGAGTGCTGCACAACTGTTAATGCTTTCGCTTAAGAACAGAAGATGAGTTTGATATGGGTCAGTTTTGTGCAGCCGTAAAAGGTTTGAAAATTCTTTGCTTAACCATTCACGAAACCTATTTCTTCCCATTTTAATCGGGCAAGGAAACTGAGAAACTGGGGAAAAAAAACAAAAAAAGTGGCTTCGAGTCCAACACCAACCAGAAAGCAAATTCAACATCAGCCGTAAAAGAGAACAAAAAAACGATAAAGTAATCAATGAGAGGAGAACATGTTAAAAGCACACAGCACGCACGCAACCATATGCAAAAACCAAAACGAACAAGAAACTGGGTCATCGATAAGATGAATAAGAGCAAAATCAGGATTGAAGTTCCAAACAAAAAGTACACCACCACTCTCTAATCCCATGGCTTCCCTCCATTTTCCTTCTCCAAATTCTAAGTTCCTAACCCTTTTTTTTCAACTTCAATGGATGCATGTTAAAACTTGCAATGAACAAGAACAACATTAAGAGCAACGATTCAGAAAATTTTTGTTTTTCTGGACCCTACATTGAGAAAAGCGTGCCTTGAACTGAACTAAGACCTTGGTGGTGGGAAGAATTGCGTACCAGCAATGAAAGCATTGAATGGAGGTTGATATAGAGAGGTTGGATCAAGTAAAGGTCCTGAATTTGGTTCGTTAACGTTTGATGTACTAGTGGTCGCTCCTGTTAGGAAGTTCAGTTGTTGTGCTGCTCCACCGGAAGAGCCCTCGCCTCGGCCGGAGTTGTAACGACTGTCAGGGCCGTGATCGTAGAGAATTCCCTTGAAAACATGACCTCCGATGTGAACTGCTGTCTGATACGCAAGTTGGTCATCGGCATCTTCCATGGAGCTTACTTTAACGCAACGGAACGTAGCTGGTGAACTCATTTGTGGAGGGAATTGTCCGAGTTCCAACCCTAATGAGTCGAAAAAGACAAAGTGATTAAGGACAAGAATCATGAAGTAGAAGAAGAAGAAAACACTTGCTAAACTCTACAGTCTATACGTGACTTTCCTTGGTCAGTTTACTAACGAACAGTGATCTAATGGAATCATAGAAAAAGGAAAAGAAAGAGATAAGGAAAAGCATGTGGTGGGTGGAGGGTGGCTGACTATGGAGTAGACTTGATCACACGCAAATGGTACGAGTCTGGTTGTTTGGGTATTAAAAGCTTCAAATCAAGCTCCTGAGACCATCTCACCATATTTTAGCTAGTTCTTCAACAAAAATTTCAAACTTTACCTGATGTAGTACAAGTAAGAGAAGGATTGGCACTTCGATTCTCTCTTTGCCTTTTTGGATGCTCTCCTCGAAACTGTTGTTCTTGTTGTTGTTGATGTTGTTGCCTCTCTCGCCTTTTAGTTGCAGGGACCCAAGTGCTCTTGACGTGTGTTTGGCATTGAAACCCTCGGCTTTTACAGCAAGTTCTACACCTCAAATGTGAACAATCTTTCTTGGCTTGGTTACCACAATCTTGACAATTCATACCACCACCTCCTCCTCCTGATCCTCCTTGTCTCATCACAGTAAAACCTGATCTTGACGAATCATCAGAGAAGCTACTTCTTCTTTGACTAGGACCACCCACTCCAAATGTTGAGGAGTAAGTGTTGTTGTTTTGATGTTGGTGTTGGTGATAAAACTGTGGCCATAACTCAAATCCTTTGTTGTTGTTGTTGATCTCTTCGTTTCTGTATAAAAATACACTGTTCTCTTCTTGTCTGCTTGAGGCTACTCCTTCTCTCCCACCACCTAGATAGAACCAACCAGCCATGTTTCTGAAACCAATCTCACTTCCATATCAGAAACTTAAGCTAGCCCTTATGAGGAATTAGCAAGATCAGTCTGAATTTTGCTGCTGATGTTCTTGGCAGCTTTTGAGGTTACGAAACTCAGCAGAATTCCAAACGAATTTCTGGGTTTAGGTTAAGAAACTATAAGGAGAAAAAGAGATAGACCATGATCAGCTTTTACTTCAATTCTCTCTTCCGTTGTTGGAAGCAATAATAATGGCACAGAATTAGAGTTCTGCTACGCCGCCATGGGAACTGCACACCTTACTCTCTTTCCCTCATTTAAGACAAACCTACTCTAGATCTCTTTCTCATCAATTACTTGTTTACTTCGGCTTCTTTGTTGTTGAGACTTTGTGAGCGAGTGAGTGAGTGAGAGACAGAGAGACATTTACAAACAAAAGAGATTGAGAAAAAACAAAAATTGTAATAAGGAAGAAGAAGAAAATCTATCTCTAGGCACTTCTCTACAGTTCTCTTCCAGTTTCAATGAATCTAATGTAAGATATCATAAATCACAGCCGTCTGTTCGTTAATCCAACGGTGGTAATGATGGCCCACGTGGCAGTGCATCAGCTTCTGTTTATTATTCGTCCTTGCACCGGAAAACCCGCCTATTTTTTATTTTTTATTTTTTTTCTGACCCTTCTTTCCTATAATGAAGTTGATGCGTGCTTAATTTTGTACAAGCAATATGGTCAAAATTAGAAAGTCTCCTGTTATCAACTCGATTACAATTTTTAGATGAATGACAAATCTTGCTGAGACACGTGGAGTTTGATCTTCGAATCAACGGTCCTAAAATATCGTTGATGTAGAGTCTAGACGGACCTGAAATGTCTATAAGCTTAGTATATAAGGGCAAGGGGATGAATAATTGAATAAACCTAAGTTTTTATTATTCATGTATAGTGCCACATAATGAAAACGATGTCATTTTTAGAATTTGTAGTTAGAATCTTTCACAGACTTTGACGACGGTAGAGACGAAATGTTATAAAACCAAAATTATAAAAAAGCTATTGATAGTTTTTAAAATCAGACAATACATTAATAATATGTCAAACTATATATAAAGATCCGATGAATTAATTCAACAAATTAAATAAATCTGTAATATTATTTTTATAAATTAACCATTGCTTAAATAGAAATTAATAATGAATATTTTAAAGATAATATTTATTATTCAAATTTAACATGTTAAAGATTAATATATAAGTATTTAATAAAAATAATTTTAACATCTAAATATTTATAAATGTTAAGAGTTTGTGGTACTTATAATTTCTAGGTTATACTTCATATGTTGAACTTGTTGAATCTTTAAATTCACTTTAGTAATTTAACCATTGAACTAGGAAATAAGCATTAGTGTTTAAAAAGTAATTGATTAGGTCTCTTAGGAGTGGTTGAGTTGATAAAGTGGAGGGGCACAGGGTAAAAAGGTCTTGTGTTTGATTCCTCCTATTTACACTCCCTTTATCAAACCTGTTGTACAGGGTTTATCTAGTGTAAAATACTCGATCAGCATGATTTGCAGGTTATTGTGTCAATTTGGAGAATATAAAAACTACTGCTTCTACACACTAATGTGTGTAGTATCATCAATTCTTTAGTGGGTAAAACTACCACACCATATTGCAAGATATATAATTTATTGGAGATTCTATAAATAGCGATTTGAGTTTGTTAAAATTGATATTTCGGTCCAAGTTTAGTCTACACTTTATTCGATTTGACTAAATTTTAATTAACTAATAAGAAGTAGGTTAAAATTTAATTTAATTTTAAATTTCACATAAAATTTTAAATTTAAGAGATTTAATCTAATTTTATCTCAATATAAGTTTTAAGAAATTTAAATTTTAAAAAATATATATTTAATCTTATTTTAAACCAAATTCAAATTTATAAGTGTTGAAGCATTCTTGCTTATATTTTGATACTAGAGTTTACTGTTCTAAAAAAAGTTACATGATATATGATTCGAGCTCAATGGATTGGAATTCTTTGGCAGATTTTGACTCAAAGAATTAATAACAGCAACAGCAGCAGCAATAATAATATATAAAAATGCATAAATTGTAAAGAAAAGCAAGTTTTCTTAAAATTAATATGAGCACTATTAAAATTATATTATTCCCATATCAAAATATGCTTTTTTTTGTCATTGCAATAGTTTTTTAAACAATATATCCTTTCTAATTCTTTATTATTAAAAATATTGTATAATTTAAAATTATACAAAAATATAATTTGTTAATAAAAATTCAAAAATTATTAAATTTATATTGAATTATTCTTGTAAAAAATTAATTAAACTCTGTCACATGTGAAACGGTAAATAACATAATAATTTTTGTTAAATATTCTTTTTAAAATTTTCTAATACTATAAAATATATTAATAATGATTTTAAATTAACAAAAATATTTTTTAAAAACGAATAAAATCACATGAGAACTCATATTTTTCTTATATATCATAAAACATGAAAAATGAGGGTCAAAATTGAATAAAATTTCATTATCCATATTTGTAAGGAGACAAATTAAGTGTCAAGAAAATCCCATCTTATAATGTTGTCTGAATTAAACCCTATGAGGTCATTTCTACAGCTCAGCAGCGTGGACTAATTAATCATTGATTTTGGAGGTCTGTTCTGAATTAAGGGGACAGTAGGTGAGTAGCTTAGGAGCTAATTAAGCTTTGTTTAAAATGACAATCACGTGAACCGCAGATTATTAGCCGCTAATAATTGGATTTTGATTAACTTAATACGCAAACTCCCTCGAGGGTAACATGGTTAGAAATGTCAGAATCAAAAGTTCCACCCAAAAAAAATGCGAAATGGAAAAGTCTTTGAAAAGTTAGATGTTAAATTAATAATTAATTAAGAAAACTAAAAATTTTCTTAATTTAATAATAATATACTTCAACTATTAATTTTTAGCCAACATAAAGCGACATTAAAATTTTTATTAATGTCAATGATGAAGCGATCCACGTCAGGTTAGTATATATATTATGCGACTGTCACATATTATATTTGTGTTATATGCAAATTTTATTATTTAATAAATCACAAAATCAAGCTCCTTAAAATAATTATGAAATTATATATGAAAGAGTGTATACTTATTTTAAAGTTTTTAATATTTTTAATATATTAAATTATAAAATTTATACATAATACAAATATAATATATGACAATTACATGACTTAAATACTATTTTGGCGTGACAATTACGTTTTTTTTTTAAGTTTTGTCTAGTATTGCAAAATTGAGTAAATTTTAAGGTTTTTTTAATAATTATCATTAACATTAATAACATCAATCAAAGGGATTAACAAGTTTGAATTAATAAAAATTTAAAATTTTTGAAAATTAATTATTAAAAATTAAATATATTACATTTTATAAATATCAATTAAATCCAATTTATTATTTAATTTTTTTGGATCCAAATGAGTGAATTCAATTGCATAACCTTTATTAGTAGTTTTGTTTATGATGATCTATTAAGAAATTATATAAATACATAATTAATAAGATATTTTGTATATTAAATAATTTATTTAAAATTTATAAAATTAATAAGAAAATTTTATTATTGTAAAAATTAAAAAAAGTACGGCCAGTTTAGGGGCCCGAGGGAATTTTTGATAATCGTTTAGATATGACTGGATCGAACAGAATCTCTGTCCAGACAGAGTTTCCATTTGTTTATTAATCGCCGGCACCAAGTCTCAGAGTTCCATGCATTTCTCCGCCATGATTTGTGGTCGCTTCCAGGATGGGAATGCTTCGCAGTCATGTATAGGGTTGGGAACTCTGTTCTTATTAGCCTATTTTAACCACGTATTTGCCCCGATAAGTCATTTTATGTTTAAATATACATAAAACGACGTTATATTAAAGCAAAAACATGGTTGAGACATGTTAATAAAAATAGAAGATTTCATGCCTCATATGTAGGCTTAGCATCTAATCTGAGTCAAGTTGGTTCTAAAATTTTATATTTAATTTTAAATTATGTAGGCTTATCATATAATCGAGTCATAAAATTTTAAATTATGTAGGCTTACCATCTAATCTGAGTCAAGTCGATTCTAAAATTTTATATTTAATTTAAAATTCAATCATACTTAAACTTGCAACTTAAATTTAAATTTATTATGTTCAAAATAAATTTAATTCAATTTTTATTTAAAATTATAAAATGATTTGATATATTCAAATTTCAAATAAAATTATATTCGAATTATTAAAAAAAAACCTTAAATTAACATTTCACTTAGATTTAATTACAAAACAAGAGGAAAAATGATAATCATTTTATTTTTTGAAATAAATAATTTTATTATCATTAATTTTACTATTAAACTTTCAAGCGGTCTAACTAACATTTCAAGAGAAAAAGATATATATTATGTACCTTACTTAAGAAATTAAAAAATTAAATTAGTTGATTTGATTTAATTATAAAAATTTTGAATTTGTCAAATTTTTAGTTTGATTTATTTTAATAATTTTGTTATTAAAAATTGGCCAATTTTTGTAAATAAATCAGTTTTTATAAATTTAAATAATTAATTTTTATTTAATAGTCTTTTTTCAATTAATCTTCAATTTCTTTGATGATAAAAAACAATTTCTTGCTTCAATTATATTTCAAAAATTTCAATATATTTATTATATACTAATTTTGTGAAAGTAATTGAACTTATAATATTATCTGATCAATTTTCAGTCTAATTTTTTTAATATTGAATTTATGATGTATATGCTTTATAAACCATCCTAATTTTGAAGAATTGCTTGAAAACACATACTCTTTCTATATTAGTTTATTCCATATGAAGACTACAGTTTGAATTTCTAGATTCAGAACACAAGTTTAAGTACTTTTTAAAATTTTACGATAACACATAACTTAAAATTATTCTGAAGCACTTTTATGAAGTTAATAATAAGCATATACTAAAGCAATAATAAAAATTAATATTTTCCTTTATAAATGTTAAATATTATAGGTTATAAATATATTAAAAAAATCAATAACTCAGTAAAAATTTCGTTGAAGTGTGAAATCTAGAGAGTTCTGTTAGTACACAGCTTTATCTTTAATTAGTATAAAAGTCGTGTAAAATTGAATATAAAAATGTATCACAATAATTTTCACTAAAAGTTGGTATTAATTTAGTTTAAGGAAATGTTTCAATCAATAAATTTTACTTCTTAAATATATATTTATTTTAGGAGTTTAAAAATGATAAACTAAGAATAAAAATAACAAATTTATAAGTATCAATTAAATCAAAATAATCACGAATTAGTAGACTTAATAAGATAATTAAAATAAAGATGGACTCATGCAGCCCATGATTCTCAATTTGAGTGAAAGCAAAAACTAACCCTTTTCCAACTTAAAGCAAATTAACCTTTAACTCTTTCACTTTGTTATTTTCGGCCGCAGAAAGTTAAATTCCCATGTTTTAATATGTGTAATACGTAAAAAGCAAGTAATAGAGGTTTTAGATAAATGGAGCTCAAAAGGGTTTCCATTTCAGTGATGGAATGATATTTGGAAGTCTCAAAAATCGTGTCCTTGTTTTTCACCCTCGAGCCTTGTGCTTTCTTTTGTCAGGTTGACTCGAGTATGCATTAATATACACACGCTCCTTTGTTTTCTAGGTATTGTCTTCTTATGGTTAATTTTTTATCAGGATCAAAGACACGTATTTTTTATAATTCAAGACATTTTAAATTTTTATTTTATTTTTAAAATTTAGGAATTTTTATTTTTAATAAAAATTTTATTTTAAATTTTGATTAAAAAATAATGATAAATTATGGGCAATATAAATATTAAATATGGATTAATCAAATATTACTATTAACCTAACTATACTATATTTGTATTAAATCCTTAAATTAATTTAAATTTAATTAATTTTAATAGAGTCTAATAGTTACGTTTATGTTTGATATTCATATTATGTGTGTTTTATTTTTAAGTTAGTGGAGTGAGGAGTATGGGGTCAAAAGGTCTTGTGTTCGAATCCTTCTACTTACGCTCTCTTAATTACACCTATTGTATAGGGCTTGTCTAATGTGGAGTATTCAGTTGACGTAATTTATAGACTATTGCGTCAATCTGAAAATTTAGTCAGTGCACATCTAAATGATAGTAGTTGCTAGTTCCTTCGTGTAAAAGAACAGTGTTTTATTTTTAATAGAAGCCTAATAAAAGAGATTATTTGGGAAAAACTAAAAATTAGAAATAATTTTTTGA
>JAOTAX010000006.1:1709252-1738754 GCA_025629825.1 Erythroxylum guanchezii | reverse complement strand
AGTTTATCTAATATTGTCTATCGAATTAGAATATAAACTTTTCAACTTGTTACAAAAAATCTGAATGTTAAGCACATACGAAGAATGTGAAATTGTTTTCGAACTTCTTCTAAGTTTCCTTTCAACAAAACTAATATAGTATAGTTTGTATACATATTATTGTCATTCGAAAATAGTCTTTCTATTAGTTAACGGTAAGACTTATATAGATGTTAAACACTTATTTAATATTTAGCACAAAAATGTGGATAAAGTCAAAAATTGTGGCATGCAATGGTTTGGTTTTTTCAAAAAGGTAATCTATGTTGATTGAAAAGAGGACAAATATCACATGGGAGCAAAAATGTTGAATCAATAGCAGTGATATTAGCAATGCATTTGATGACAACAAGAGGAGCATGATCTAATCTGTTGTGCCAAAGTCGTAAGTTCCTCTCTAATTCTTTATTTTCATTTTCTGTGAATGTACAAGCAAATTTCTTACGAGAAATTGTTCCTTTGGTAAAGGATTTAATTGTATCTTTCATGAAGCTCAACTTGTCTAGAATGTAAATTAGATTCCGAGCTATTCTTCCTATTGCTATAATTGTCTCAGTCAGCAGATCCTGAAAAATGTAGAAAGATGGATGAAACGTGATTTTAATATCAACTAAGTTAGTGAGTTTATGGTCTGAAAGCAAATTAAACTTGAAGCTAGGAATATGAAGAGCATTAGTAAGTGTAAGAGACTTATTGATGGTTATATCACCTATGTGATGAACCATTTTGATTGAATCGTCAGGTAGAAATACCAGTGTCTTTTGGAATTTTAGGTTGACGAAAAAGAGAAAAATCTAAAGTCATGTGGTTTGTGGCTCCTTGATAAGATCTCATCTTGCTATATTACTTGATATTATCTTATTTGTTTTGTATTTATTTTGATGCTTAAATATGAAAATTAATGTTTGTTTTGTTTTAAGTGATGAAACATGGAGATTGCATTAAATTGAGACTTTATGGATGATAACCACAAATTTTGGATAAAGTGAAGAGATTGTTATAATGGATAAGGCTGATCACTTGAAGAGTTAGAGTTTAACTAAGAAACTTCTTCTTATCCCTATCATGTAAGGGTTTGAGTTTGAGTTTGAATTTGTTTTAGATAGACTTTTTTACAAGTTAGAATTAGATTATAATTATATCAGAAGACCTTATAAAATGGACGCTCCTCGTAACAGAAAGAGGTTCTCTCTTCTTACCTTTTTTTTGCAATTTTCTGTCTGTCTTCCATTTTTGTTATTGGAGCAAAATTCATATGTGCCTAAACTCAATCGTTCTGATTCAAAGGGATTTGATATTCTAGTTGTAACTTTATGAGATTTTGTATTCCAAGCTTTTATTCAAGTATTTCTTATTTTGAGTTCTCATATTTCATGAATGATTAATATTCGATTAATCTGATAATTTAATATAATATTGATTATTCTATCGCTATTCAGGAATTCAATGATCTGTAATTGGCATGAAGGATTGGTACAAGTAGCAAATAAGTTATTTATGAATTCCTATATTTAATTTATGATTAACAAGAAAAACTAAATTGAATAGTAGCAGCTATCTCGATTATTTAATTTAAGGTTTAGTCTTTTTTACGAAGCTTATTACTATCATTTATTTGATATGGAATGCTATCACACTTAGTCAATAGATGATAAGTTTTGATTTGGATGCTAAGTTTGAACCAATTAATTTAGGAAAATTTGAGACTTATTACGACTATCCTAATATCTTTCAGACTAACTACTTGAATCATGAAAATATTCTCTTTAAACCAATGCTCAATGTTACAATTAGATGAGATCTTTCTCTTGAATTGGAGTTTAATAATCTTGACTTTCTTATTTTTAAATTTAGTTGATTTAATTTGTTTTTCTTATTAATTTTAATTAATCAGTTATTTAATCAAAAAACCCTCCCTTTACTTTTATTAATTGAAATTAAGAAGCTAATGTTTATTTCTTTAGGGATTCGACTTGGTTCCACGACTACTACAAAGAGTTTGAAAAATCTGAATTATTTTGAGGGCTTCGATTACCCGACCACTCCTATGTCAATGAACAAAATTAGCATGTTGATTCTTCTCTTCATCGGTCCTTCCTTTCATGTATTTTATAACTTCTTGTTGTATAATGCTAGAAAGCTCGACAGTCCATCCAGGCATCTTTGGAATCGTGTCATATTTATTAGCTTTTGCAAATGGTGCATCAGTTAAATTAGCCATCATCCTTTGTTGCTTCTTTCCCTTATGTTCTTTCGATTCCTCTAAACCATTCTGGATATCCTTTTTCCATCTTTACTTTTTTTTTTTGTCACTTTATTAGTTACCTTCTCTGTTACCTTCTTTTCCTCCATCCCCCTTAAATCCATAACCTCTAGCCAACAAAGCACTATGCTCAGTAATATCTTCCATGACATGTACTTCTCTTTGTTTCTCAACTCTTTAAACCATCGATTATGCTTTATTTACACTGGGTATAGGCTCCATCAGCAGAATCTGGTTCTTTACATGATCAAAGGAGTCATTTAAACCCATCAGAAATTGAATCAATTTATGCATTTGATTTGTATCAACTGTGATTTTTGATGAACCGCATGTGCATTCCGAAATTGGTAACAAACATCCCAATTCATCTTATAATTTCTTCAACTTTATGTAGTATTTAGCAACGTTCTTATTTCCTTGTGAGATAGAATTTATCTCCCTCTGAATTTGATATATCATAGGCCCATTGCTTTCTCCAAATCTCTCTTGTAACTGATCCCATAGCTCTTTAGCATTTCTTACGTTGATAAATGCATCTACTAAATTCTTGGAAATAAAATTTAGTATCCATGACGTTACCATATAATCCACCCTAAGCTAGTGCTTATACTTAGGTGATGTTTCAGTCAGCATGATGCATTTGCTATTGATAAATCCTAGTTTCACCTTAGCTCTTAAAGCGATTCTCATAGATCTTGACTAGGACATGTAGTTAGTTCCAGTAAGAAAGGACAAAACGAGAAGCATACCAGGATGATTTGAGGATTAAAGGTGGAAAGGATCTTTTGTAAGTTGATTTATGCATTCCTGGTTGTGATTATTTTCTCCCATGGTTGACAGTGATTAATTGTAGCAGAGTAAGCATTTATCAGTGAGCCAATGATTGATTTCTTTGATAGCATGTATATAATACCCCACTCTCGCAATACACGTACCTGACATCCTCAATGATGTCCGAGAACTTTCCCTGCGAGGGTGACATGCTAGCACAATCAGTCAGTAAAATCTCATTACAATTAAAAAAAACAATGCACACATATGCGGAAATTAATAATCAAATTGGGCCCATTCTTTTCTTTCGTAACATCAAAATCACATTTATTATTATTATACTCACAATCAATCTCATTTACAAACCTTTCTACTTTAGAAAGTTATTACATACAGAAATATTCAAATACACATTGTACAATAATTACGGAAGACTCAATTCGATACACAAATAAAAAAATACAAATGCAGACATGAACTGATCCCGACCTCTGTCTCTTACTTGAATGCAATGGGTATACTCCCGTTTGCTTAACGAGGTAACTCTTCCAAGCCTGAAAAAAATATTGTAAATTTTGGGTGAGTTTTTGTAAACTCAGTGAATGACCATCCTCGATGGTTCACTCAATCATATAACACATACAGTTCATCAATTCATCATATTGATTCACATACATTGCATGTTCACTTAAGCATAAATCACATTCAGAAAGCATTCAAACTATTAAACATACATATCGATTTTATATGCAATGCACACGAGACTCACTTTCAATTATTATTGTTTTGACCGAGTGCCTATAACTGTCCCGTATCTATTGTGGATATCGGGCTTATTGATAACTGTCTCGTATTCATTGGAGATACTGGGCTCATTTTATATAATGAGCCTTTGGCTCTTAATCACTTTCTGAGCTCTAAGCTTTTTTTCACTTTCTGAGCTTTAAGTTCTTTTTTGGTGGCTACTTCGGTTACAATAACCTTTATGTTTCATGCATTCATGTAATGGAATGCTTCACATTTTCATATTCTCAATCAATTACACGATCAAGCAGTCACTTTCACATATCATCGGACCGTAGTCTGGCATTCAACATTTAAGTTGATAATCACTTTTTCATTCATCACATTTTTCTTCAGAACTAGGTTTGACATTTAACAATCAAGTCATGTATCACATATTTCATCAAATTCACATACAAAGAGCATTTCAACGTTCTCACATTTATCAAACTCCTCTGACATTCAATATTTGGAAATCAGAACAATCACATTCACATTGCAAAATCATTCAATACATAATACAAACAGAACAATCAGTAAGTAAAACCATCTAGGTTGACTCTCAGTACGCTTTAGATTAGCATTAAGTTCGATGATCCGGAAACGTCTGGATGCGGACGTTCTATCCTATGTATCAACACACATTATTAATTGCACAATCATATGAACACTCAATCACACACATATGTATATGTGTTGTGTATAATGCATGCTCAATGACAATCCTAGGTATATTATCTAAATTCACATCTTATGCTCATTCTTATTTCATAATTTATATATGTCTAATTGAACTTAGGTTTACATTTCATTTGTACATGATCATTCTAAGTTCACCATTCAATCTTTACCTTTATATGTGTCTAGCTTATTCTTAAGCTTACACCTCAAGAATACTTAGTTCTTCTAATGTCATAATCCAATTTCTTGTCATTTAGTTTCTAACATTATATGCTCTCATCATACTCAATTCTCATTCACATTTACTTAATACATATTACTCAACTCCTTTGGATCATAACTATAAGCATATGCACATCTTCATTCTCATTACACTTATATACCTTTTGTACTTTGATATCATCCATTCATTCACTAAGTCATAACCCCAATTATCACTTCAAACAGGTCACACTTTGTCACTTAATCAAGGCATCATTCTAGGTTCATTCCAAGTCCCATTTAAGCCTTAATTAAGACCAATTGACCTAGGAATGTCCGTCACTTTCAGAACAATCATACAAATAATTTAATCTATACGAAATACACATATCAATTTTAAAATGCAAAGATGTGACATGTGTGATGTGTTGCATGAATTGAGTGAACCATCGATGATGGTTATTTCATTGAGCTCGCAAAACTCATCAAAATTGCAACGTTGATTTTTCAGGACTGAGAGAGAACATTAGCTATTGAGAGACGCTACAAGAAGCGTAGTCTTGTACTTTTGGGAGAAGAAATGGCTCAAAGGTTGGTCAGCTGAGATTGGAAGATTAGATAGATTTTTGTGTAATTTCCTCTTTCATGTAGTATATTTTGTATTAGGATATGCTGATGTACTTGTATGGATGTTTAAAAGCTTTAATGTATATACGTTCGGATTTATGAAATCAAATGAGGAAATTTGGATTTTTAAAATATTATGCCTTCTTAATAATGTCTTATAAGAGAATAAAGAATGATGATGCCATGTTTAAGTGAATGATGTGAATGCTCTAGTGTGTCATTATCATGAGTTATGTATTGGAATATCCTCAGGGTGTTCCGGTATGTATCCCGTGATAATAGGGCGCTACAATGTACATATATTAAATACTTATGGAGTAAAGCTAATAAGAAGCTAGAAATGAAGTAATGAATGTATCTCCATACTTTTGTATTCATTCTTTTCACCTCTTTATATTTACAAGTTTTGTTAACAAAAAATAACTGTTCATCTAATTGCTTAACGAACTTTAAACCAACTAACTGCCTCTGTGCTAACTGTACATAACAACTTGAACAAAATATAAGTTAATACATATATTTATAAGATTGCGTATTATTAGACCTCCCTAAACTCCATGTATTAGCGAGATTTTTACTAGATTATTGTTGTTATATACATATTTTACTTAAATTTAGATAACATTTGTGTGAAAGGAAATAGCGTTTTATTTAATCTATTTCAAGTAAATGGTGAATTTACTTAAATAATATACAAAATACAATTAAGATTATTTCATTTTAACTCAATTATTTCATTTTTAATATTTATAATGGAAAAAAGCTAAAATTGTCTTATAACTTTTATTTTTGTCAAAATTTCATCAAAATTTTTAAAACTTTCTCTTAATACCTCCATTTATCTTATATTACTCTAATTCCTAGTGTTTTAAACCTTTAATAGTCACTAGCCAAATAACATCTCCTTCTATTTGATACAATTAGTCAATTTTACTCTAATCCCTAGTGTTTTCGACCTTCAATAGTCACTGGATCTTGTTATGTTGTCACAATGACAGGGACATAAAGTACAATTTAATGATGTCCGTGAAATAAAGGTCCTTGAGATATTTAAAAAGTTTTAAGATTAATTTAGTAAAAATAAAAATTCAAGACCTTATGTGCACATAAAATAAAAGTTCAAGGACCAATTGGAGAATTTTACCAAATATTATTCAAGTTTTTTAGGTGTTAATTAATAGTCTATGTATCAAATTATTCAATGAAATTAACGTTATAAGATTTATTAAAATCATTAAAAATATATTTAAATATTTTTTTCAATGCTCTTTTAATTATTTGTTTTATTTATTTTCCCAGTTCATCCATCGCAGAAAATAGTTTGGCTACTCATGGATCTCTTTAGTACAGGCTTGTCTCCTGAAAAGACACGACATCTTTAGCTAACTGAGGGGGTTTGAAGAAGTTAATGTCCCAAGAAAGCTTTTGAAGAAGCACTAAGGTCCTTTCGCTCTATACCAGGAACGCTTTCCAGGCTTCGAGGTTTTGCTTTTTGTCTCCATACCTCGACGCATCACCAACCAGTGAGTGCATCCCCCTTTTTTTCTAAGTTACGTTTTGCCTTTTGTTCAACGAAAGCTACCAAACTCTCCATGCTTTTTCTTACATAGCACTTGGCAATGCCAAGCTTATGGGACCTCTCGAATCTTTCCGTGTAGTAAGTGGATGAGAGATGCCCATCTCAAGCCCTACGAATCTGAGTCATGTGGCATGAATATTTGGAAGTTTCTTCACCGTTCAAATTAGCAATGATAATGGGTTAGATCAAATCCGAATCATTCTGAAATTTTGTTAGGTTAGATTCAAAATAATATTATTTTATCTGATTTAATTTGACCAGAATCAATTCTCTTCGACTAAAAATTAGATCAATTCTAATTTTACTGTTTCATTTAAGCCAAGTCGAACTAAAATAATAATTTGTAATTCAAATTTGATTTATTCAGTATATGTACTCAATAGTTAATTTGGCTTGCATTTGAAATATAATAATTGTAGATTTTGTTGATATAAAAAATTGAGTAATTACTAAATCTCGTGATTGATGAATAAAAGACTTATTATTATTATTATTATTTGGGATAACTCATGAAATGTTTTGGATGGGCCCGAACTATTAGTAACACCTTACGGCCATTACCACACTCAGATTAATCCCTACTCGTATCTATTAGGACCCTGAGAAATATGAATCAGTGCTACTACCAAATATTTAATGCTACTATATTCACAAGTGGGAGTCGAACTTTCAACCTTACTTAAGCGAAATCTTGAACTTCGGTGCTCGGTGGTATGAGTTCTTTACTATTAAACTTGAAACTAAATCGAACTAAAAAATTACTCGATTTAAAGTTTTTATTATTAAATCGGCTCAATTGGTTAAGTTTTTAAAACATAATTATTAGCATCTTTTAAATAATCAAGAGATGGTAGTTTTAATATTACGCTTTTGACCCTATACTTACCATTCTATTAACTCGACCACCCTAAAAGACTTGAAGATGCTAAAGGAATAGCTTTATGAAGTATTTAAAGACTATTGAATTTATATTTTAGGGTTTTTGTTATTAAAAAAGCAGTTCTATAAACTTTCTAGATACTATATCTTTTCTTATGAAATTAAAAGTCCCATGAATTTTCAAAAAATTATTACATATACCCTTACTTTAATATACATTGTCATTAAATATATTTATAATGGACATTTTCACTCAATTTTAGATAAACCATTATAAGTTTCTTCACTTGTTAGCTCAATTCACTTAATAAATTTATAAAAGATAAATATTAATAAATATGACAATGTATTAAATTGAAAATTTCTCCATTTGTATTTTGAGTTTAATTTGAAATTTGATTTGAATGAATTTGAAAAGTCCAAAATTTGAATAATATGAATAGTTTAAGAGAAAAATGAAATTGTTTTGTTTAAATGAATTTATATCATCCCTTTAACTTTAAATTTGATATAAAATTTGATCAATTTAAATATAGCTTGTTCACTTCATATTAAAACAAATCGGATTCAAGCAATTTATGAAATCTGATTAGGAATGACAATGGGCAACTCATGGGTCAATCTTGTTAATTTTTTAAAATTTAAAATGTAAAATAACGTTTTTATAATTGAGTCTCGGTTTAGATAACCTAACTCAGGTCTATCTAAGACTTAATTATTTTAAACAAAATGATGTCAACTTAGAATAATTAAATTTCGAGCTTACTTAAGCCTAGACTTAATTTATACATCGACGTATTAAAAATAATTAAATTTAGACTAATGGATGCTCATGGCCATCCTTAAATCAGATCATGCTTGAACATAAATCTTGAAAGATTTGAATAGTTTGAAAATTAAAACAATGTTTTTTACTTATTTAATCCATATTTGATTTGAGCCGACTCTTGTACCTGAATTCAATATAAAATTCTCAAGTCCAACGTATTTACCCTGGGTCAGATTAGATGGAGCCTAGCAAATTTTGTCATGCATACACATCAATCATTATGTTTGGCACAAATAATTTTAAAATTATAAAATTTAAAAAGGTATCCTTAACTTATTAATATTTGCATGTATGCCACCTATATTCCTAACCGTAGACAAATCCATCGGGGATTGGTGGTGGTCCTGACCGTAGAATTCATAGGCTGGGGTCCCACTGGCTCTGCACGTGAGGGACATGATGAAGATATGGTTGTGAATGGACCATAGGCTGAATTTATAGAGTGGCATAGGTCGCCCTTTAAGCATATTATTATTCGAGCAATGGCCATTACGATGTAAAGATATGTCTCAAGAAAGGTGGTAGTTTTAAGTGATGAAATTAAGTTTTTCCACTAGCATTTAATTTAGAAAAATAAATATTTGTGTCATTCTACTGAAGAAATATTGCAACTCATTTTAATTTTAAAAAGAATAACTAATTGAGAATAAAAGAGTTTATAAACACTATTTTTAGATTGTGTTTATCACTTAAATTAGTGATTTATAATAATTATAAAATTTAATACTGATTTAATCATAAAAATTTTGAATTGTTCGATTTATTCTAATAACTTTTATTGTTAAAATTAATTATTTGATCTATTGTCATAAATTAATAACTTTTTATAAACCAAAATAAATCAATTAATTTTTATTTTTAATTAAAATTTAAGCTCTTTAATAAGTAAAGATAATATCTTTAAATTATATTTAATCTTCAGTCAAATTTATTACAGTTTAATATCAGTTAAATCTTTTTAACCTTAAATTTTTTATTTTGTTGGTTTAACTTCTGGTTTAGTTTTTTAAACATTGGCAATTTATCTAAAAATATAATTTATGATTATTTAACACACACTTGAAATGTGATAAATTGTAAAATTTTTACGGATATTTTTACTTTTGGTACGTATTACAAATAAATTAGGAACTCATTGCTTCAATATATAGTGATGTTATGTAATGCTAGTGATAGTACGGATGATTGTGACCATATTTACCGTGATCTTGACTTGGAACTTTCGAGTGAATTAGAGAACGAGAGTAAGGGCCAAAAAATGGGCTTGAATTTGACTTGGGGCCCATCGGATTGTGTTGAATTGGGACAACCTGACCCTACTCAATTAGAGAGAGAATACATAACAAGTGACCGAATCAGAGACAGCCCTAGTCCGAAAGAGGTCGGATCGGGTTAAAGTTGGGTCCGAATTAGGAAGCATCTGCAATGGAGTAACTATGGCCGTCCTCTGAAGTTTCAGAGCAGAAAATATCTGTTTATGGAAAGAGTAAACTAGAACTGATGCATTCTTCTGTCCACAGTATATAGGCACGTACGTCACCCCGCAAACAATGAAAGGGTTTCTAAAGTCATAATTTAGATCACTTTGTCAAGTTCTTTTCAGTTGCTTGCAAGACTTATCGGGCAGTTTTAGGTTGGTTTTCGATGGAGGGATTGGTTTGTAATAGTTGTTGAATATTGTCTCAAAGTCAGAAATCTCAGCTTCTCAAAGTCAGATATTGTAGCTTGTTTTCGGTGATTGTTGAGTCAAGAATAGTGGCTTGTTTTTTCTGGTGGATTTCGGTGGTGCAGCTTCACACCCATTGAATTTTCTATAAAACAGAAGCAACAACAATGAAGGAGAGAAGAGAGCGAAGTGAGAAGAAGTTGTTTAGTGTGAGAGGGGAGAAATTTTCCAGGAGAGAGATGGGAGAAGAGTTTCTAGTGTGAGAGACTCTAGTTAATTCGAGAGGAAGGAGTGAGTTCTGGAGGGAGAGAGAGAAAAAAGATATTTATATTTTTGTTTTCTCTTTCTAATAGTAGTGTTTGAGCTTGGGTTAATTTGGCTCTTATGAGAAACTAAATGGTAAATCCTATTGTATGCTCTCATTTGATTATAGTGAAATATTCAGTCGTCTCTAAACTGGACGTAGGCATTGCCGAACCAGTATAAAAAGTTTGGTGCTCTTGTTGCTGTTTTATTTTTCACTCCGAATTTATTAGCGTTTCCGCACAAGTGGTATCAAAGCTCCAGTTTTTTCGACTGGGGTGTTGTAGGAGTGAAAATCTGTCGGTGAACAGTGTCGGTGTTATAGTGTCGGTGAATAGTATCGGTCGGTGAATAGTGCCAGTGAATAATATCGGTGAACAGTGTCAGTGAATAGTGTCGGTGCTACAGTTCCTGTGAACAGTGTGATGCTACAGTCCCCCCGAACAGTGCCATTGCTACAGTCTTCTGCTACAGTGTTGTGAATAGTATCGAGCTACGGTTCATGTGAACAGTGATTACAAATAATACGTATTTGTGAATAGTGGCAAGTAGATGGTTGGAGATAAAGACGAGCCCGTTAAGAGGGAGTTAATATCATCATCGTCGACACCTACATCCAATCGCTACTACAAGGTTAGAGGTTGATAAATTTAATGGCTCTAATAATTTTGGTATGTGACAGTGTGAAGTTATGGATGTATTGTATCAACAAGAGTTGGATATGGTTCTGGAAGATAAACTCGAAAATATGGATGACAAGCACTGGGTGCGAATTAATCTCCATGCTTGTGCCTCTATTCAATCATTCCTTGATAAGGAGCTGAAATATCCTTGTATGAAGGAAACTTCTGCTAAGGAGTTATGGACGAAATTGGAGGAAAAGTATATGACCAAGAGCGCAGAAAATTGGCTCTTCTTGAAGAAGCGACTCTTCCGATTTTAGTATCGTCCAGGTATTTCTATGCACGAACACCTAAATGATTATAATAAAATGCTTGCTGATTTAGCAAACCTTGATGTGAAAATTCCTGATGAGGATAAGGCACTATGTTTATTAAATTCATTGCCTGATGATTATGATCATTTGACAACTACTTTGTTGTATGGAAAATCGGAGGTGAAACTTGATGAGGTTTCTGCGGTATTGGTGAATCATGAGTCTCGTAAGAAGGAACCGAAGACTCACAATTCACAAATTGAGGCACTCACTGTAAAGGGACGAACAGAGGAAAGAAAACATGGAAAGCGGGGAAAATCTCGTTCAAAGTCACGAGGGAAGTTTCTTGCTAAAAATGAATGTGCCTTTTGTCGCCAAAAGGGTCATTGGAAGAAAGACTGCCCCAAATTGAAGAACAAAGAGAAGGAGAAAGTGGGTTCTGTAGCAAATGTTGCAAAATCTGCAGATGATGATTTCAAGTTTGCTTTGACTAGTTCATCTGCTGATGGTCACTCCAAGGAATGGATTTTGGATTCAGGTTGCACTTATCATATGTCTCCCATTCGGGAATGGTTCTCTAGCTTCCAAGGGCTAGATGGTGGAGTTGTTTTGATGGGAAATAATAATGCTTGCAAAACACAAGGGATAGGCAAAATCTATTTGAAGATGCACGATGGAACAGTGAGAGAATTGAGTGATGTTCGGTATGTATCGGATATGAAGAAAAATCTTATCTCATTAGGAGCATTGAAATCCAAGGGTATCAAGATCACTATAGAGGGTGGAGTTCTTAAAGCTGTGTACGGTACACTTGTGGTGATGAAAGGTATAAGACAAAATAACTTGTATTTTTTGCAGGGTAGTACAGTTACTGGTGGAGCAGCTATCACTGAAGCTGTTGATGTAGATAACTCAGATACTACAAGATTGTGGTATATGCGTCTTGGGCATGCTGGTGAAAAAGCATTGCAAGGATTGGTGAAGCAAGGCTTATTGAAAGGCACAAAGGTATGTAAATTGGAATTCTTTGAACATTGTGTACTGGGTAAGCAAGCTAGAGTGAAATTTGGCACTGCTATTCACAACACTAAAGGCATTCTAGATTATGTTCATACTGATGTTTGGGGACCTTCCAAGAATGCATCTTGGGGAGGTAGCCATTATTTTGTCTCCTTTATTGATGACTTCTCTAGAAGAGTATGGGTGTACACCATGAAGCATAAAGATGAAGTCTTAAAGATATTCCTGAAGTGGAAAAAGATGATTGAAATGCAAACCGGTCGAAAGATCAAGACTCTCAGATCAGATAATGGTGGTGAATATAAGTCAGATCCTTTTTTGAAAGTTTGTCAAGATGAGGGTATTATGAGGCATTTCACAGTTAGGGAGACACCACAACAAAATGGGGTGGCAGAGCGCATGAACCATACTTTACTTGAGAAAGTTCAGTGTATATTGTCTAATGCTGGTTTAGGCAAGGTGTTTTGGGCTGAGGCAATTACTTATGCAAGCCATATTATTAATCGGTTGCCTACTACTGCAAACAAGGGCAAAACACCCATGGAGGTATGGTCTGGTAAACCTTGTACTGATTACAAGTATTTACACATATTTGGTTGTCTTGCTTACTATCATGTCAGGGAAAGCAAGTTACATCCAAGAGCAAAGAGAGCTCTATTTATGGGCTTTAGCACTAGTGTGAAGGGATACCGACTTTGGTGTCCAGATGAGAAGAAATTTGTTGTAAGCAGAGATGTGACTTTTGATGAGACTGCTATGGTTAATCATAACAAGCATGAAGGGGACATTGAAGCGACCAAGACCATGAGTAGTTTAATGCAGGTGGAGTTATTAAAGACCTCAGTTGATCCAGTAAGGTCTGATGTTACAGACATTAGTCCTACAAATGATTTTGATGATGAGGATGAGGATAATGAAGAGGAGGTACCTATCCAAGAACCACCACAGCAACAAGATTCTATTGCAACCAGAAGATCAAGAAGGGAAATTCGAAAGCCTGCTCGGTTTACTGATATTGTGGCATATACACTTCCAGTTGTTGAAGATGATATTCCATCCACCTACAAAGAAGCTGTCAGGAGTTCAGAGAGCATGGAGTGGAAGATATCTATGGATGAGGAGATGAATTCTCTTCATAAAAATAAGACTTGGAAGCTGGTTCAGTTACCAAAAGGGAAGAAAGAAATTGGTTGTAAATGGGTAAATGCTAAGAAGATGGAATCTTTGGGAAAAGACAATGTAAGATTCAAAGCCAGATTGGTAGCTAAAGGTTATGCTCAAAAGGAAGGCATTGACTACAACGAGGTATTCTCTCCTGTAGTCAAACATTCTCCCATTTAGTATTTTGTTGGCTTTGGTTGTGCAGTTTGACCTTGAGTTGACTCAACTTGATGTTAAGACGGCGTTCTTACATGGTGACTTGGAGGAAGATATTTTTATGTCTCAGCCAGAAGGATTTACGGTTGTTGGCAAAGAAAATTGGGTTTGCAAATTGCAAAAATCATTGTATGGTTTGAAGCAGTCTCCAAGATAATGGTACAAGCGATTTAATAGGTTTATGATCGAGCAGAAGTACACAAGAAGTCATTATGATCATTGTGTATACTTTCGCAAGCTACAAGATGGAACCTTTATGTGTTTGCTTTTATATGTTGATGATATGCTTATAGCTTGTAAAAGCAAAGGGGAGATTGACAGATTGAAGACTTATCGGGCAGTTTTGGTTTGGTTTTCGATGAAGGGATTGGTTTGTAATAGTCACCTGGCAAAGTTAGTTGCTGTGTTAAGGTTCTGGGCCTTGTAACAAACAGACATTGCATTCAATAACGCAAGCCTAAAGTGCGGTAACTGAAGATTACAGTGGGTGAAGTATGTAGCTAGCTCCTGCTGACGTACGGGATTGTCCTTGATATCCCTCCTTTTAAGCTCCATTTGCAGACCTAGTAAATACTCTTTTACAATGATATCATGCTTTATTAATGAATTCGATTTTATCTTATTCATTTTATCAATATATGAACGTTTTATATAAAAAATTTTAGGGAAAATTTTGGAACAACTGGTAAAAGTTGTTCAAATAATAGAAACAATTTTTTTAAAAAAATTACAAAGGAAAGGCTGCATACATTGATGACCCTCTTCCGACCCTTGTAAAGTGGGAAGCCTTGTGCATTAGGTACGTTAACTTTTATAAAATTTTTATTTTTATTAATCAATTTAAATTTGTAAATTCAATTAATTAAATTTCTCATATTAATTTTTAATTAAATAAATATCTATTAAAAATTAAAAGTCGGGATATCTTGATCTTGTCTCGATTTTAGACTGGGCCTCTATCTTTTTGGTTGGAGCCAGAGCTTGGCTCGGCTCACTACTATCTCTACTAATGGTCATGAAATTTGGACACAAATTAGAAGATGACAATTAAAATTAAGAAAAAGAAAACAAATAAAAAGAAAATTGATTAATTTAATATCACTACAATTCCACTTTATTTATATGATCAAAGTTAAAATAAGCACTTTAATTTTATAAATACAAACAAATAATTAGAAATGTTAGTTGAGCCTGGAATCGACCCGACTGAGCTTGAATTAATAAATCAATTTTTATTTAATCAAAATTTGAATAAATGAGGATTAAAAGGTTTAAATAACCAAACCTCCAATTCAATACGATCATGTTATATTGGATAAAATTTTCAAAATAAAATCTATACAAAAGGGTTAAATTATACCCTAAGGTTTTAACCAAAATTCAATTTAAACCTTAACATTGCAATACTTACAAAAATAACCTTACCGTTTTACAAGCATTAACAAAATCTCGACTTAACATTTTTGTTAATTTTCCATTAAAAAGAATAAAAGTGTTATGATTTTTTTAATTTTTTATGTATCCTATGCCCCTTCCTCAATTCATGTGGTATAACAATGTCACCTACCTTTGATTGTTATCCTCGCGTGTCCTCCGACTAATGGTTGCTGGGATAGATTAGAGCCATGAGTGTTATTGACTGTTATTACATTATTCTTCATGAAAGTAAGTAAGGAGACTTTTCTATATGCCATGAGTGACTCTTTACTAAGTGACCATGTTCAATTGCAAATCTTCCTTCCAATGTTAAGAATACTCTTGCCAATAAATTAGAAAATCTAGTGGAATCATTCATCTCCCGGAAGAAGGTCGTACCCATGATACTTCCCTTCCTTTGGTAAGTTCATATAGTATATAATCTCGCAATCGCTTTTGGACCGGAATTATTTGTACTATCCTCACTACTAATCATCCAAAGGTAAAGGATATCATCCAAAGTTCTCGTTTAGAATAGTGTGGCTTAAAGGCAATAACAACATAGCAATATATTAAATTGGAGATTCCAAAAGAACCCATCTCTCTTATGAGAGACTAGAATCATCTTCATCTCCATGTTGAAGCTATCAGACTTATTCTTACTCTCCATGGAAGAAAAGGAATTCTAACCAAATCTACTAGGATATCTCTTCTTAATACTACCTATATGATGTACCAAAATGCATTGATTGGTACTCTATTGATAATCCTTAATAATGAGAGTGTTATTCTTACAATAACCCCTGATTTTAACATCAGATTAGACGATCCCACCTTATCTAAGAGACTTTAAGTCCATATCTAAATTACTGAAGTAGAGCAAGACCTTACAACAATTATGACCACTCTACACCACCAATGATCTATCAATTACATAATCATTCTATAGATCTTAACTTCCCCAATTCAACTTCTGACGCTTTATACATGGTAGAAAATCGAGCTTATGATCATATTACAGTCATTCTAATTAAAAAAAAACTATCACTAATAGAACTTGAAAAATCGATGCCAATAAAATACCAGAAGGTGTTCTATACTCATCACAGACATTCTTTCTACACAACAACTCCACCTATTCTCGGGACATTAAGAGATGGATATGTTAAATTCGTCTACACCAAGCCCAGTGAGGACCAACCTAGATCATCTAGCACATCTAGACCTATTTTAATGCTTCAACTTGTATTATCACACAAAGAAGATAAACATGGAACTCCTATTTATTATGTTAAATCTGATGGCCAACCTGTGTACGTCAGCCATCATCAAGGACACTTCACATGGGAAGTCGATCCATCCATGTGTGAGCTATATTATGAAATATGTCATACTCTAAATGATGATACCAAGAGTGAAGATGAGGCCTATGATCGAAAGAGTCAGGCAAAACTTAGACATAAAGGAAGGTAACAACCTCAAAGGGCTTAAGAACCTACGATTTAGACCTAAGACTCTTTTTAAATTACTCAAAACTGTTGGAAAGGAACATCTATTCCTTAAAGAACTAATTCTCAACGAACCTCAGCCTCCAACACCAATTCCTTGTATAATGATGAGGCCATATGAGGATGAATTTCCTCCCCTGGAGAGGTGCACAGATGATAATGGTAGGGTTATCTCCAACCCTTATATTCATTTAATATGAATCACTTCTCAGGGTGCCCTTGTATCCAATCCAACAGATGAAGTACTCAACTGACACATTGATAATGTTGTAGCTTAAAATAAAGTTCTTTATCGAATTGATACCAAGCTCGATGCTCTTAACTAATAAACTTGGGCAACTTAAAAAAGCGTACTTGTATCTTCTTAGATTTAAAAGCTATGTACATCTTTAAAAGAACAAATGGTTCAACTTGATGCTGCTCTTAGAAGATATATTGAAACACAATATTTTGGACCTAATTTCATAACCAAAAAGCAAGAACTTCAAAGAGTGACAGAAGTACTTCAACAAATGGAGGCAGATATGCAAACATAACAGTTGAAGACTATTTATGAGCTTACCCTCGACCTTTCTAGTTATCTAACCCATCTAGTCAACCCCAACCTATCACGAAGCTAATACTTATGAAAAGATCTTTAATATGAACAACCCTTTAAGAAGACAACATGTCCATCTTACCGCCAAACCTACAAAGCCCAACATTGAAATGACTTATAGTCCATCACCTTCATATACCAAGCTTATTAATCCATGGACAAAACCTTTACATATTAAAACTCCACCTTCTTCACCACCAAAGACTCAATCTGTTCGATCTATTAGAAAAGATAAAGCTCCTCAACAAGAGCACACTACAGCTCTTAAATCATTATCTGTCTCATAATTTGAAAGCCTATTATCTGTTGAGTCTCAAATTTATGAACAATCTTCTGAGACTTCTAAATAGTTTGCAGATCTATCTAAATTAGACTAGCTTATGATGACTTTGCCTAATACATCTCATCCAATTGAGGTAGAACCAAAAATTAGTGAAGTTGAATCTATAGGGGCTGAATCGTTCAGACCTTCACCACCACCAATACAATTACTACCAACCAGACCTACTTCAGGATCCTGATTTACTTTTGATGATCTTCCACCTAAGAAATGGAGCGATCTTCTCCATGAATTTGGTGCTTGGATTAATTTATAAATGACTCAACCAGATCATCTTTTTTGAGATATCTTGTCTGAGTTTACCTCTTATTTTACTGGTACTTTATAAGAATGGTGACAAAGTCTAGATGGCTGTTGCAGACTTCAGTATATTCAAGTAGCCTTTACAGAAATTCTTCTTGGAGTTATCTAAAAAAAATTCATTGGATATTTTCAACTTATTGACAAACAAATCAAGTAGGAGTATTTTGAAATGAAGTGTTATTAATTAGACAGAAGAGATCTACAGAAACATTTTCGACGTATGACGGAAAGATATTATCTGGTTAATGGTTTTAATGACATCAATCTCTGTTACACATTCATTTCATCTTTTCTAGAAGAATATCAACTTGAACTCCAAAGTATTATTATAGCTTTACAACGAGATATAAGGGAAATATCTTTGGGAGAAATCTATTAACTCACTTTAGCTTCTCTTAATGAACTTTATGATCAACAAATGTTTTTCAAGAACATGATTAAAGGTAGTCTTATATTAGAAAAGGCTTGCAAAAAGCCTTATCTGAAGATCAAGCGTAAAGAGAAAAAAGATTGTTAATATCCTACTAAAAAGAAGTATCATCACAAGTTCTCCTACAAAAAGTTTCACAAATCCCACATTTCAAATGAAGGTTATCAGAAGCCATTTAGTAGAAGAAAACGACAACAATTTGTTTGATTATTTAAAAGACGAGTTCCTTAAGCAAGAAGGGCATATCGATGTTTCATTTGTGGGAAATTATGACATTATGCTCGCCAATGTCCTAATAAAACAAAAAGAGATTTGAAATTGTTGGAATCCATTGAGGTTATAATGCCTATCCATGACAACATTAATATTAAAGATTTCATTGAAAAACCATCCAATGAAGATGAGGAAACCAAATTTGGTTTTCCAATTGACTCTTCTAATGATGAGTATGAATCCTCTGATGACCTAATTAATGAAGATAATAAGGATGATCACTTATACATGATATAACAACCATGCCTAAAGGTAAACTCAAAGCCTGTTACTATTTATCATTCTTATGTCCAAATCAAGTTATTACAACAGGATAAATATGATTAGCTGATCAAGGCTATTGGATATATGGATAATGGATCTTATCTTAGTGTTATAAAGCCTAACATCTTACCTCTTGAAGTACGGATATCATATGATGAATATTTCACTGCTGCTGATGGTAATTCATTCAAAATTAGACTTATCACTTAAAGAAAAATAACGATAAGGTTTTTCACTAACTGTGATGTGTGGACTAAAGTTCTTGAAAGTCAACTACCTTGCCCAAACATTATAATTGGTATGGATGTGTATTGCAAAGCATCTCCATTACAAATTATACCTAAAGGGATTAAATGTTGAGCCATCTTTAGTGCTTCCATAGATACATGCAACATGTTTGAACTCACCCAAGTCCTCAATATGAAATAATGAAGGGATCAATTCTTGGAATACTATCTTGAAAACCATGTATAGTTTTTACACCTCAATCCTTTTTAGAAAAATCCACAATTCTTGATTCATCTCCTCTTTAAAAAGAATGAGGATATTAGTCCTATTAAGGCAACTCACCCTGAAATGAATCTTGATGATTTAAAGTTAGCATAAGAGGAGTGTGTTATCTTACTCTAACAAGGATTAATTGAGCCCACAAAATCAAAGTGGGCTTATCAAGCCTTATATATGAATAAAAGAGTTGAACAGAAGAAAGGAAAAAAGAGGTTGGTGATTGATTATGAACCTCTAAATGCATTCATTCAAGATGATAAATTTCCACTGTCAAAGATTAATACTCAAGTCCTATTTCTCAAAGAAGCAACAATCTTTTCAAAATTTAAATTGAAAGCGGGATTTTGGCAATTGGGTAAAGATCCACAAGAAAGATACAAGACGAGTTTCTGCATTTCCAATGCTTAATACCAATGGATTATTATGCCATTTGAACTCAGGGTTGCTCCATTACTATTCCAAAAGGCCATGAAAAGAATTTATAAGCCCATTTTTTCTAGTACCTTAATCTATATTCCATTCCAAAGCAATATGGAATTATGCTTTCACCAAAGAAAAGTCATAATGGAACAACCCAAATAGAATTTTTGGGTATGAATTTTCATGATGGATTTTATCAGCCTGGTCCACATATAGCTAGCGAGCGACTACATTTTCTGGATGAAAATCTCAACACAAAACAGATTCAACAATTTCTTAGAATTGTTATTTACATCGAAGATTTTGTCTCCCATATTGTTGATTATACAAGTCCTTTATCCAAATTGCTAAAAAAAGAATCCACCACCATGGACCAAAGACCAAATTAGAGTTGTTTAGTACTTAAAACAAGTAAGTCAGCATCCACCCCCTTTAAAGATTCCTGACAAAGGCCAGCGCATCCTTCAGACGGATTCTAGTAACCATTATGGGGTGCCATCTTGATTAAAGAGATTGATGGGAAATGACATTATTGTGGCCATGTTAGTGGCCAGGTCAAAGAATTAGAAAAGCACTACCACACCATCTATAAGGAAATCTTCGCGGTAAAAAAGGGCATTGAAAAATTCAATTTTTGCCTAAGCCTTTTTCACTTTCTGATTGAAATGGAAAACACATCTTTTCTAAAGATTATTAAGCCTAATAAGAAGATATTGCCTGACAGCCAATTACGTTGTTAGCAAGATTAGTTTTCTTGCTATAAATTCACCGTTAGCCATATCAAAGGTCACCACAACATTTTTGCAGATTTTCTCTCTCGACTTAGAAAGCCAATTCAATTGCTCTCTCCCATCTTAAGAAAACCAATTCTCCTTATCCTCCCCATTATGGAATTTCAACTGTATGCTAGGATGAAAAAATCCTTCCCTCCTATCATCAGAACTCGTCTTCATAATCTTGAAGAAATTGTTATCCTCTTTTGAAAAATTCTTTTCTACTACCTCCATTTAGTTATTGACACCTTGAAAATTCCATCTCATCCTCATCTATTTGACATGTTAGCCCCCTATTGTACCTTACATCATCTCTACGATGGTCTTCCTGAGCCAAAAATGTGACACCTTTGGGCTTTATCTGCTCTGTATGCTTGTCCAATTGTTCTCTTTTATGGACATTCCTAGAATGGTTCTAAATGGCACATTCAACTTGGACAAATCCTCAACAAATATCAACTTTGGAGCATTCCCCTTTTTGACCAAAAAGCCCAATCTATCTTCATTGTCCACTGTCCCTGCAACATGACTAACAGTGGCTATGTTTACACCATTAGCCATTTCCAAATCTAGAAAACCTCCATTGAATGGCCAAAGGATCAGAAAAATCTAATGAGTGATCTATTTAAGTTTTTAGATCACCTGAACCATTATCCCAAATTCACCAAGCCTACTACTTGCACATCTCTAGGTCCATACCCTAGTGACTTTGCCCTTTCAAAACCTATCTCACCATCTATTGGCTATTGGACTTTATTTTATCATTTTGCACGTATGGGATTCAGTGTTATAGTAGGTGAACTACTATGTCCACCTGACTTTGAGCCCCAAAAGAATTATGAAAAAGGAGAAGTTTCCACTACTCCAAAGCCCAAACTACCAGACTACTTTTAAGATGCCTAAGATCCCTGACCTTCAGTTTTAACTGAGTCCGAGATAATCCATTTCATTAATGAAATGGATTATGGATGATGATATGTCACTATCAATTGATGATAGTGGACCCCCCCACCCCCCATTTGTTTGCACCTCCTTGTTAATAGATTCCCTCTTATTTTCTAAGAATATTATTGGGTCCCAGTGTTTTCAATAATTCTTACTTTCATTATTCACTTTTTATTTTAGTTTGAATTATTATATCATATGGGAAATTTTTTTCTAAAATTTGTTTGTCTTGCATCCTCTTGCTTTGTCTATAAAAATAATGTTTCTCTTTTATTATAGATCATTGGGAATTCAATAAAAATGAAGTGTGTGTTTTATCCTATGGTTTCTTTTTAAGTTTTCTCTCTCCTAAAAGCTTGTGTCTTGAGTAATGTATTAACAATCATAAAGAAAGACAAGGATGCTCTACACTCGCCTTTTCATGAGGATTCTATGTATAAGAAAGTCTTGGACTATAGATCCTATTTGATCATACGAGGATAACAATGATAAAGCAAACACATGCAAGTGGGGGGTGAATTGTGTTAAAAAAAAATTGCAAGATATTTTTAAAATGATAATATCCTTCTAAACAAAAATAAGTCTATAAATAAGAATGTCCTATCAACTTTCGCAAAGATCCTGCTAATTGATAGAAGCCTGCTAGCGATTAAAAATAAAAGGTGCCTATTAATCGGTAGGAGTCTATTAACGCTAAAAAACGAAAGGAACCTTTTAATCGATAGGAGCCTGTTAATGCTAAAAAACGAAAGGAACCTTTTGTGATAGAAAAATTGAAGGAGCTTATTGTAAAACTAAAGGAGCCTCTTGAAAACACAAACTTATAATGCGAAAATTTAAAAGTCAAGAAAAGAGAAAGAATGACATAATTAATTTATATTGGTTATAACGAAGCCTACATCTAGTCCCCAAGTATTCAATTCGAGTATTTAACTATAAAATCTAAGTAGCAAATTTTCTTGAGCCTCTCTAAGCTCACAAGTACATATTTTTCAAGGTTCTTCAACCTTCCACATTCGTAGTGTCTAACAAAACTTTACAAGCTCTCAACAAGAAATATATATAGGAATTAATAGTCTCTCTTAATAGAGTAATTTCACTTTCTAAAACACAAAAAATTTGATAAGACTTTCAAGAATATTGATGCTACTAGGATATTCTGCAAGTCTCATATCTTTTGCAAATGTAGTGGCTTTTTCTTAAGTAGACATTTTCCTCAACTAGCTATTGCTTAATCTACGATATCTTTCCTGCTGAAATCTTCGATATTCAGATGTTAATAAGAACGGTCTATCAAGTCTTTCGGTGCTGCTTATTTGAATTTGTGAAAAAAAAACTTCTGGATGTTATGGAACCATTTCTGAATAGGCAAGTTCATAAAGAAGCTTCCTGCAAGAAAGGAAGCAATTATCTTATAATTTTGTTTCCTTTTAAGAATTATACCGTTGCCCATATAAGGAAATAAATCCAATTTGAATTTTGAAATATTATAAAGTTATCTTCAAAACCGTTAAACATAACCTTTGAGCTAACAAGCCCTCTTTTTTGATGATGATAAACAATAATAAATATATTTTCAAAATTCAAATAAAAATAAAAGATTTCAAAAGATACCTGTAAACTTTATATGTTCTTATTCACAGTTATAAAAAGGAGGAGCCTTACTACAAAAGCAAGGAGCCATACTTCATAATTTCAACAACATTTTAGCAGTAGTTAGCAGAAAATATCATCAATAACATATATATCATTAAGGCAATTGAAAATATATCATCGATGCAAAGAAAGATGCATGCAATGTATATCATTACCTATTCTTCCCTTTGTCATTATCAAAAATATAGGGAGGAAGGAACTTAGACATTCACAAGACTATCACAAATAGGAATAATCCAGGCAAAAAATAGTAACAGAGTTATTGAAGAGATTCAAAGATTTTTCTGAGTAAAATCTGCATGTCAAGAAGCTGTTTTTGCATTCTATCTATTTGTTATCACATTTGTTCTTGATTGGCCTGAATGTCCTGTAGCGGTTATTGGAGATCTGCATTATTTTCATCCTGAGGAAGGACAGGAGTTTATTGGTCTGGAGCAGGATCTAAGTTTTCTACTACTCTTTTATATTATTTTTTACTCATATATTATTTTGCAATTTGTATCCAAATTGGTAGGGAATGGAAGGGTGAAATTTAGCCAGTGCATACCAATTTAGATTTGCAAAAGGAACTCCATAATAGGTGAAAATCTTAGCGAGCAACATCCCATAAGTAACCAGTGGTATTCTTATGATTCCTTTTATCCACCATGAACCTCAAGATCATTGCTAGAAGATTCATCATGTTCCCTTTTAGCAAATTATACACTACATAAGTGTCCACTAGGCTGCACCTTTCAACTGAGCTACTATTGGGAATATTGAAGTAGTTGATAATGATGCAAGGCATCGTGGTATTAAGTCTAATTTCTTGCTCAAGTGTCTCCCATCTTGGGTGTTCTCAGCATGAAAGCAGATGAATTTGACAATTTCTACTAGTTCCAGATCATCGACATCTCACTTATGACAGGAAAAATTGTTTCTCCCTATAAGAGCTACATTCAGTATATCTCCTAAGATTTCTTCAAGAATTAACATTTCACATTCACGCACCAATGAGACAATGGCTAGCTTTCCATCAATTTCTTCTTTTCTCATGTGTGTGTAGAATGTCCTGACTAGCTCATCACATATGGTCTCATCTAATTTAAAAATTTTTTCCCAATTGATGGCAACAAAGTAAGGAAAGATAGGTATACCTATGTCATCAAACATCATGGGAGGTAAGATCCGCTCAGCAACCACCTTTCTTTTTCTTGTACTTTATTTTATAACAAATTTCAGCTTCTATTGATTGAAACATTTTTGGTGGTGCTGATGTCTTTCCTTGCTTTTATGTAATTATCTTTATTTTCTTTGCTCTTTTTTCTTTAGGAATTTTCTCTTCATGAAACAACTCATTTATATCAATGGGGTCCTTAATAGTATCTTCAATCATAGGCGCTTTGCCTTTCTTTATTTCTTCCCTTTTTCTTTTTCTGGATTCTTCTTCCTCTTTCTTTTCAACATCAAGGGTTTCTTTTCGTTCAGAAATTTTCTTGGCTTGCTTTGCAAGACTTCCTCTGGTTCGTGATCATCTAATCAATTGAGCAAGTTCTTCATTTAAGTCATTGTCATTTGTAATTCAATGCACTTTAGGCACTTTCTTATCTCTAGGACCGGGTTTAGGAGGTGTAGAAGTTTTTGGAGTAGGAATGGGCAGAGATGGAATGGGTGTTTCTGATACTTGGGGCTTAGAGGAGATATGTTCAGTAACACGAGCTTCATTATAGCTGTTAGTAGAAATTAGGGTTTCTTTTTTCGTTTTAATTTTGTTATTGTCATTGTAAGAGAGCTTGGAGAGGTTTAGGAGTTTCTGAGAGAAAGCAAATAGTTAGGGTGCAAAGAGGAAGAGAATGACACTTCTGAGAAAAGAATAATAGAGAGTAAAAGAGGGAAGTCTCTTTCTAGTATATTAAACAATTCTTGAGCGTTGATTTCGTGTGAGAATGGGTAGTTGTACATGGAAAAAGAGGAAGTATGATCATCTGCATATCTTTTGTCAGACACGTATGAAGCATTGTAAGAATAGCGCACGCATTTTTTAAAGGCTGAAGCGACGCCATAAAACCTTCCTTTTTAGGACATATGTACCATATTCTGTTAGACAGAGAGGATCCTTCTAAAAACACGAGGGGCCTTCTAAACTAGAAGGAGCCTACTAAATTAAGAGAAGGTCTCAAAACTGAGAGGAGCCTACTAAATTAAGAGGAGGTCTTAAAACTGAGAGGAGCCTACTAAATGTTTGGATAAGAAGAAGCTTATCAAAATAAAGTATAATAAAAGAATTATACAAAAATAACGTCAGATAGTCTGCACATACCAAGTTCTTTTCTTAACACGCAAAATCTATCTTCAGATAATGGTTTAGTGAAAATATCAGCTACTTGATTTTTAGTATTAACATGCAAAAGATCGATGGTTCCTTCTAAAACATGATCTCTAAGAAAATGATGTTTGATTTCTCAATGAGGTCTTAGAATGATGCACAGGAATTTTTGAAAGATTTATTGCACTAGTAATATCACATAATATAAGAATATGATTAAAGTTTAGAGAGAAATCTTGGAGTTGATGCTTCATCCATAATATTTGAGCACAATAGCTGGCAGCAGCTATATATTCCACTTCAGTTGTTCAAAAAGTTGTGCAATTTGGTTTCTTGCAAAACCAAGAAACTAGACAACCTCTAAGAAATTGACAGTGACCATTTGTGTTTTTTGAGGGACTTTATCACCTGTATAATTTGCATCACAATAGCCAACTATGTTAAAAAATCAGTTTTTGGATACCATAGTTCGAAGTCTATAGTTCCGTGATGATATCGAAAGATCCTTTTATCTACTTGAAGGTGGCTTTTTCTCTTATTAAAAAAATGCGCAAAGGCACACATTAAGCGTAATATATGGTATTGAGCTTGTAAGATATAGTAGTGAACCGATCATTCTCTGTACTTTGTGTCATCTATAGCCTTGCCTCCTTCATCCTTATCAAGTTTAGTTCCAGTGTACATAGGAGTACCCATAGGTTTGGCATTTTTGAAGTGGTACTTCTTGATGAGTTCCTTTATTTATTTGTTTTGGCTAATAAAGATCGATTTTTCTGTTTGTTTGATTTGTAATCCAAGGAAGAAAGATAATTCTCCCATCATGCTCATTTCAAACTCCCCTTACATTAATGCTGAGAATTCTTCATAGAAAGATTGATTAGTAGCACTAAATATTATGTCATCAACATATATTTGCACTGTGAGTAAATCACTGTCCTTTTTTTTAATAAAAAAGGTTTTATCTACCTTTCCTCTTTCGAAGTTATTCTTAAGCAAAAAATTACTTGACCTTTCATACCAGGCTCGAGGGGCTTGTTTTAGACCATACAGGGCTTTAGTCAAGTTCATCACATAGTCATGATGGTTTTTATCTTCAAAGCCTGGAGGTTGCTTAACAAACACTTCTTCATTAATATATCCATTTAAGAAGGCACTTTTGACATCCATTTGGAACAATTTGAAGTTTCTATAACATGCGAAGGCAAGTAAAATTCTCAATTTCAGTCTAGCAATAAGTGCATAAGTTTCATCAAAATCAATACCTTCCTGTTGATTTTAACCTTGAGCTACAAGTCTAGCTTTGTTTCTTACTGCCTTACCATTTTCGTCAACATTGTTTCGAAAAACCCAACGAGCTCCAATGACTAACTTATTTTACAGACGAGATACTAGATTCCAAATTTTATTTTTGTCAAACTAATTCAGTTCGTCTTTTATAGCAGAAACCCAATTTTCATCAGTAAGAGCCTCTTCAACGATCTTTGGTTCTAATTATGAGATAAGGCTAGCAAACTTGTTCTTAAAGGATGATTTGGTTCATAGACTTTCAAGGGGGTTTCCTAGAATGTACTAATGTGTATTAAGACCTCTCCGTTCTTTTGGAATTCTTCGTTGTATAGGCTCTTACTGAGAGGAAGGAGCCTTCTCTATCCTTGCTTCAGAAGGACCTTCTTGATCTTGTAATTCCGAAGGTATTATGGGCTTTGTTTGAGTTTGTGATGTATTTTTAGGAGCTAAGGGATGCTCTTCATCATCTGAATCAGTTATTGTTGTGTAGGGTAATGCTTCATCAAATACTACATGTATTGATTATTCTATCTTCTTTGTTTTTTTGTTGTAAACTCTAAATCCTTTACTGGCGGTTTTGTAGCTTAGAAAGATGACTTCATCTAATCTCGCATCAAACTTTCCAATATTATCTTTTCCATTATTTAAAATGAAACACGTGCAACCAAATGCTCAAAAATAAGCGACATTCAATTTTCTTCCTTTCCACAACTCATAGGGGGTCTTTTTCAAAATGGGTCTTATAAGGCACCTGTTAAGAATGTAACAAGTCGTTAACATAGCTTCTGCCCAGTAACCATGAGGTAGACTACTTTAGTATAATATTGTTCTGGCCATATCAACGAGAGTCCTGTTCTTTCTTTCAACTACTCCATTTTGTTGAGGAGTCCTTAGGCATGAAAAATTGTGAGTCATACCATTATTATCACTTAAATCTTCAAACTTTCTGCTATCAAATTCTCCTCCATGATTGCTCCAAATTGAAGTAATGGTGTATCCTTTTTTTATTTGATTTTTTTTGCAAAACTTCTCAAAATATTCAGAAACATCATCCTTATATCTTTATTTGATAGGAAGTAAACCCATGTAAATATGGAATAATCATCTACTAAAACAAAACTGTAATGTTTATCACCAAAACTTTGAGTCCTAGTGAGATCAATTAAATCCATATACACAAGTTCAAGCGGTTGGTTAGTAGACACAATATTTTTTAGAGGAAATCTGCTTCTAACTTGTTACCTTTTAAACAAGCCTCACAAACCTGATTGCTTTCAAACTTCAAAATCGATAATCCTCTTACTAACTTTGGACAATTTTGATAGAATGCTCATGCTAGTATGTCCAAATTTTCTGTGCCAGATAAAAGAATTCTTTTCTATAGAAACAAAACACTTGACATTTTGTGAAGGCATATCTTCCAATTTAGCATAGTATATGTTCTGATTTATAGGACCAACAAATACAATATTGTCATTAAGATTATCAATAATTTCAAATTGTGATGCATAGAACTTAACTCTATAACCCTTATCATATAATTAACTTACACTCAACAAGTTATGTTTCAATCAATTAACATTAAGAACATTATCAATAAAAGTAGAGCTAGAGTCACCAATTTTACCAATTCCAGTGACTTTTGCCTTGTTTTTATCAACAAAGATAACAATACCTCTGTCTTTTCTTTCAATGTAGTTGAAATGTGATATTTCACTTGTCATGTGTCTCGAACGACCACTGTCAACTATCTATTGATTTTTTTTTCTTGTCTCCGTTTTGAAGTATATATGCAAAAAGTATTATCTCATTGTAAGTAACCACATTTTTCTTGGTCCTTTCAGGTTAGTAGCTTAACCTTTTAGTCTCCAAGCATACATTTGAGATCATTTCTCTATTTTAGAAGATTTACAAGAATAACTAATATGACCATGTCTATTATAGAAGAAGCATAAAACATATGAATGAGAATTGCTATAATTTCTGCCATGTATCAGGTTCTTGCTGTTTTGACTATAGCTACTACTGGATTTAACAAAGAAGTTCTTGTATGGCCTAACATTATTATTTTCATTGTAACCTATTCAAGCTTGATCAAAAATGCATTTACCACTATGAAGTAGTGCATCAAGGTTGTTCCTTCCATCAACGAACTTTGCAAGATCTTTTTCTAGAGATAAGATCTTTCTTACACATTTTTTGTAGCACCCCATTCCCGTAAGACACGTATTCGACGTCATGAGTGATATCTGACTTCGTGTCCCGCGACATTGGCATGTTAGAACACTCAATCGGTCAAAAATTGGTATAATTTTTTTTGATTAACAAACATACACACCTTTTTGCGAAAATCAACATTCAAATCGAGCCCACTTTATTTCTAAACTTTTTCAATCATAATAATACAATCAACATAATTTTCAATAGCCGTTTAAGGCCTTTCATAAATACAAAACACTTTAGTCATAATGTCTTTACATTACAACATAAATCATATACACATTTTACAACACTTTCGGAAT
>JAOTAX010000006.1:1657887-1668546 GCA_025629825.1 Erythroxylum guanchezii | reverse complement strand
CATTCAGATTCGAGACCAGGGACTTTTGTTCGCTCACAGTATCAATCAATTCCTCAGTTTCCAAATCATTCACATCACTGTCTGCAATCACTTCGACTTCCTCATTTCTACCCATTAGCTTGCTACTTGATCTCAAGCCCTCTCTCATCCCAAGAGAATCAGAAAACGCCAATTTAATCAAAATATCCGATTTCATCTAACATACAAGCAAACAACCTCCGGGATCTAGCATTGAATAGTCGCGAGCTGGATTTGGAATAAAGTTTCAACAAGGCCAACACTTGCAAGCAAAAACAAATAAACAAGCATATTAGAAGCAGAGTTGTTGCTGGTGCGTGGGAGAAGGCGTCCTCTGCTGCTGCGTGGAGAAGGCGTCCTCTCGTCTGCTGCTGCGTCTGCGGGTCTGCATTTGGAGTTCAATTCGTGCGAATTATGCGCGTGAGTTGAATTTACTAAGGGAGGTGGGTTTAAATTCACACATGAATTGAATTCATGCCCGTCTTTTTGTTTCAAACAAGTGAATTGAATTTAATTACATTATGTTCTAAACAGAGTGTAAACGGTTTAAACAGTATTAGACTATTATAAAACGACTAAAAATTAAACAAAATTAAAGAACTTAAAATATGATCAAAAGATATTATCTTTATCTATCGAATAATTTGAAGTTTAAATAAAGAAAGGATTATTAAATAGAAATTAATTGATTTATTTAATTTTAAAAATGTATAATTTATAAAAATTAACAAATTAACTAGTTTTTAATTTTTAATGATAACAATTATTAAAATAAATTGAACTAAAAAATTAAAAACTGAATTAAAAAACTGGTCGATTTAAATTTTTATAGCCAAACATATCGAACCGATTGTTTTTAATCATCGTTATTAATACTTAAACAATATATTGGCCGTGGGTGTAACTTGTCAAGCATGTCTCTGTTATTTAATTGGTTTAAAACATTATTAATGTATTATTTCGCATTGAATAATACCCCAAAAAGGTGCAATTATAACACCAAAAAGGTGCGGAATTAGGTAGACAAGTCTAAGGTTCCAAAAGGCATCTGCTTTATTAAATTTATGAGTTGTCACAATTAAGAAAATCAACTTTAATCGTGTTTTAAATTTTTAATTAATTTTATTACGGTCTAATATTAATTGAATATTTTAATTTTTAATTTTTTTGTTTTATTTAACTTTCAAAATGCTTTTTAAAACATTATTTATAATTATCACAATAACTTACAACCATAAAATATATTTAAAGTTTAAAATCTCACATTAAATCTATTTGAAAATATGTTATGCCTCTAAGGGTGGTCGAGTTGGTGGAGTAGAAGAGTATAGGATTTAAAGGTCTTATGCTCGATTCTTCCTATCTACGTTCTCTCTCGATCGAGCTTGTCGTACAAGGATTGCTTAGTGCGAAGTACCTGATTGATGTGATTAACAGACTATTGCATCAATCTAGAGATTTACCTAATGCGCATTTAAAGAATAATAGCGGCTGTGAATTTCTCTGTTTAAAAAAAAAGTCTTCTAACTAAATATTTTTATTATAATTGGTAAAGATTATTCGTTTTAATTATAAATGAATGAATTCAACTTGAGTTAATTAAATTTAAGTTAGGTTCGAGTTCGATTAAAAAATAAATTATTTTAGATTTTTTTAAATTAGAAAATATATTTAATCGAACTGCGACCCACCCATTGGGACATTGTTCCTTAATTAAATCGATACCAGTGGAAAGTGACAATTAAATAAAAACAAAAATTACTTCCATATTCCCTAAAATCCCATTATTTATTGTTGAATATGACAACAATTAATTTGTTTTTTCTAATTTGGTGACGAAAAGGACATAATAGTCAAAGGTCAACCCCGCAGTACACCGCCTGTGCGACCAGGAGGCAAAAAAGTCTTTGATTCACTTCCCACTAACACACAGCCGGCTTCTGTCACCTGAGAAAATCACTCGCCGAGAAATTGAATGCTTCTTCCGTACAACCCGCACGTGCCGTGTTCCGACACCGATTCGTAGATTTTCCATGAATTCGCCGTCACCAGAGAGCGACCGACACTGCTCACGCACGCACGCAGCGCACTCCCCGACTCCTATATTTGGCCACGTTTCGAACTTGGACTCGCTCTTCCTCGGGACGCGTCCTTTTCTTGGTTGAAGTCCTGTGTGCTGGTTTCTTCTGCGTATTCTTGGGTTTCGGTGATTGAGTTTGGTCTTGTTCGCTCTCTGGCGAGGAAGTGAAAAAGGAGGAGTTTGGTTGGTTGGTTGTTTAGTCATGGGAGCTCTTGCTCCTGTCTCTCCTTGGATACCTGAGGATGATCTTTTGTTGAAGAATGCCGTGGAGGTAAATTTCTTGGTTCCATTTCCTGTTTTGGGTTTCTTGATTTGGTTTTGCAGACCCATTATGAATATGTAGTTGGTTTCGTGGAATTGGGTTCTAGTTAGTCTTTTGAAAGCTTTTGGGTAAATTTCCTGAGATTAGCTGTTTGTTCCGGTTTTGAGATATGGGTGTTCTTTTATTGTTGCATATCTTGTTTAGAATAAAAGATTTGCCTTTCTGGGTAAGGAGATATTCTGAGAATTTTAGCATTTTCTTTAGTAGTGGGAGTTCTATTGTTGAATATTCTCCCCATTTATGCCCTGAATCAAGAAAATTTTTACTCCATTTCAGTGAGGTTTTGTGGGCTTTCACATAAATGTTATTGGTGGTTATCATAAAAGAATCAAAAACTCTATCCGTACTTTTCCGTGGATACAAATTAAGGTTGTTTACTTGTTTACAGTGACTCTGAATGCTTGTTGTTACTTTGCCTGGAACAGCATGCTAGTGGTCTTAGCCGCTGCATGGAAATGGTAGTCTCATCAACATAGTAAGATGTCTGGCTGTTATGTTGATGTTACTTGATTTAATTTATGATGATACCATGTATCAAACTCTGAAGGACGTGGGGTTTCAGAGAGTCCATGACAAGTGTACTTGAATTTCCCGACATCTAGCTATGTTGTGGAATTCAAAATGGAAAACAGATTCGTTTTGATTATCTATGGGCATTAGGTGTCTTAGGGTAATAACACGTGGCTTTACTTGAGCTCGTACACGAACAACATTGACATTATATGTTCATTTAATATTATCACCAGGTATTTTTTAAGCTACTTTTCGCTTCTAGAGAAGTAGTTGCTGTGTTGGTAGACTGAAAGTCAAATTTCTGTTGCCTAATGTGTTTGAAGACAAATGCATAAATAATGTGCTTTTATGTTGGAATGATTGGAGCTAGCTCTTTATAATCTTTAATGGCCTTTAAAGTATGATCGCTTAGATGTATCTTGATACTTGTTCTTTATCTGATTATATGAATGGAAAAGAAAAACCTTGGAACTCCGACTGAAGGCAATAAATGTGCAATGAGGATAATTTGTCTTTATGTTATGGCATGTAAGTTCAAGCATGGAGGCAGGCTTATGCTCCTAGTAAATTAGTCATTTTAAAGTGAAATTATTTACTGCTCACTCCAAAATTTATAACTGTGTTATGCAACCATTCTGACATTTTTTTCTTATGCCTTCCATTAGCAAGAGCAAAAAGCTCTAGCTTCTCTTTTGATGTTTGAACCATGATTTACTTACGTTCTTGGAGTCCCTGATGATATATGTCTTTTCTTCTGTTCCAGGCTGGTGCTTCATTGGAATCGCTAGCTAAAGGTGCAGTGCAGTTCTCTCGAAGATATACAGTTCGAGAACTACAAGAACGGTGGCACTCTCTCCTTTATGATCCAGTTGTTTCTGCGGAGGCGGCTTTTCACATGATTGATTGTGAACGATCTGCGTCATCTAGACTCCACAAAAGTGTAAATACAAAAGAAAACAAGAACAATTCTGGTAAGAGGAAAGCTGAGAATGTTCGTAGTTGCTACTATGCTCTACGCAAAAGAATTTGCAATGAGCCATTCAACCCCATGGACCTGAGTTTTCTGGTTGCACCTGGTAATGATGATTACATGTTAAATGATAATGAGCCTTTATCTGGGGACTGCATTCTCGGAGATTCAGTTCCCAATTTGGGACTTCAGGAATCTGATTTGGACATTGTGCGTTGTGCTTTTCCACAAATTGAGGAAGGTGATACTGACCATGTCTTCCAATCACAATTTCAGAATTCAACCCCGGAAAGATTCCCCATGGAGCAGGATAATACATGTGAAGAGATTCCTCATATGCTTGGAGAGAATCTATCTCATGCTGGAAACCAATCTGTGGTTGAGGAATTATGTCAACAGAAAGAATTGCAAGCAAATGCTGACCCTATTAATGAATGCTCCAAGTTTGACGGAGACCAGGATTTGAATTCTTCAGTTCCAGAGTATGGTTCTTCTTTTCCCGACTTGGCTTACTCGTCACCACTTCCTGAGATGCAAATGTGGAGAACAGATGAAGGCATTGCAGAGCCCAGCATTCCTGTTGATCTTGGCCTAAGAGAAAAGGATCTTTGTGCAGTAGATATGATGTCACTTCCTGTTAATGGTGACACCAAGAATGTATATGCTCTAGTCCATGCAGACTCTAACTTGAAACTAGAAATAACAAGTGAGGGACTGAAGGATGCAGCCACTGGTGCAGAAGGTTATCTGGCTGAACTTTCCAATTCTCTTCTGGATTTTACAGCTGATGATGATCTTTTATTCATGGATGTTGATGGAAAAGATGTGGTTGATAAGACTTACTATGATGGTCTGAGTTCACTTCTTTTGAGCTCGCCAAATGATGTTAACCTAGATCAGATGCATAATATAAACGAACAAGAATCATCATTAACAGCAGAATGTCTCGGAAATCTATCTGATCCTTGTCCAGGAGAGTCAGAAAAAAATCAGGGATCCTGCCAAACTAGTGACGCTGTTTGTAACACACAAGTCCAGTGTCTTTCAGCTCCAGCAGCTTTGAACCCTCAGTTTCCTGAAATGGGTGATGGAGTTATTTGCTGTGTGTTAAACACTGAGGATCCTGAGATCCCAAACAATGATCATGTTATTTTTCCTGATGAATTACGCCCAAAATCAAATTCCATTGTAGCACGGAGGAGCTTGCAAGATGCTGGTAAACTGAATTCTTATTCTGGTAAGGAATTCGTAAACAGTCAAAGACCTAGTGAAGTTGGTTCACTGCCAGTGCAGAGGGATTCACAAAATTCTGGACAGTCTCAGACATGTTCTCAGAGGATAAGATCACAGGTCCAGCCTGAAACTGTTTTATTCCATCCAGTTGGAGATCATGGTATTAAGCACAAATTACCCAGTAGTGAATCTGTTCACAAGATTGCAGGCAATGCTTACGTCCGTTCAACTATGCTAAAATCTGCTGCTAGAACTGGAGCATTGATGCCTACCAAACTAGAAGAGAATAATACAGAAACTGCACTGGTAAAGCACTTCTGCGACAACTCACCTTATGTTTTAGAAGAGAAACCAGCTGTGTTCTGATGACTGTAATTGTTGTTCCCAGACATATGTTAGTGTCATTAAAGCAGACATGGATGTTGCAGCAACAATTGGTCAGCAAATTCCAAAGGCCAAAGTTGATTCCACACATATATGTGCTCCTGAGCAAGTAGTAACTGAACCCATATCGAGTACAGAAGAGCCACCCATGGAGAGTGATGACGAAGTTCCATATTTTTCAGATGTTGAAGCAATGGTAGTTAGTTTCCAGTTTGACAGATTAATAGGATTGAAGCTATTTAATTAATTTTCCTGTTTCACTGTTTTTGTTAAGCTTGAATGTTTTGCTATTGTTTTTGTTCAGATTCTTGACATGGACTTGGATCCAGAAGATCAGGATATATATTCTAGTGAAGAAGGTAATACACTAGTTAACTGAATGTTTGCATGTATTTATCTAGCTCGAAAGGAATGTTTTACCCGATATTGCACAAATTATTCTGCCTCTTTATTATATTTGAATCTTGATCTTATATAGAAAGGATGAAAGTTTGATCCTGGGTTCCTTGCTTTTGGGTGTCCTTGGTTTCTCTTTTTTGCAAAGTTGGTATGTTGGTTTCTATTATTAAATTACTTTGTTATCTTGAATTATGATTCAAGTCATGCATCTTAATGAGTAAGAAATCTACATACCTGGTTATTAGAGCTTTCTTATGTGCATGTGCTCCTTCTTTATGTCTTGTTCACTGAGTTGATTATAAATATCTGTTCATATGAGCTCTGTATGATTTTTTTTTTCCCCATTACATGCTTTATCCCTTATGTTGAGTGACTGTAGAACATTCTCTGCAGTTTCAAGATATCAGAATGAGGAGACAAAGAGGGCAATTATCAGGCTTGAGCAGTGTGCTCATTCTTATATGCAAAGAGCCATTGCATCTCGCGGAGCATTTGCGGTTTTATATGGTCGTCACTGTAAGCATTATATTAAGAAGCCTGAGGTAAATAAGAGCTTCATATGTGTTTTTCTTTCTTTCTCATTCTTTTTCTTTTGCATTGAGGTTATTTATTGAATACCATGAGGGATATTTGTCTTTATCATTTGGAAATATAAGCCATTCAGAGTAGACTTTGATGAGCTAAGAACATGAGTTCATATGTGGTAGTGAGTGTGAAATTCGACGAAGTTGCTTTACCACTAATGTGTTGGTGATATTGATCCCATTTTTCTAGTTCCATCCCTTGTAAGATTGTGTTTATGTGATTTGTGTCCTCCAGCAGAATCATGACAATGAATTAGCAATTGTCTTCTAGGAGTTTCATTTTGAGGGCGTTACTGTCTGGACAAAATGTTAAAGTATTCTTGAAAAGTTTAATTCCTAAGTTTAGTTCCCAAAATCAGCATGTGGGACGATAGATTTATTTTTGATGCCATGCAGGTTTTGATTGGTAGAGGGACAGAAGATGTTGCTGTTGACATTGATTTGGGAAGAGAGGGGCGCGCTAATAAAATATCTCGACGACAGGTGAGTTTAGTTTTGCCATTATGATTTAATGTTGTACCTATGATAACCTTTTTCGCTTTTCCCTGAAATTTTTAGGATCCTTTTGAGGATAATATTGGCTTTACAATACTTTATTCTTTTCTGTTCCATACTCTTTTATCATTCCATTATTCTATAAAATCCAGGAATGTTAAGTTTATACCTCTTTTGTCCTTTTATTTTCAAAAAGCCATAGAAAGGTCTTTCGTTTTTAGTGGCAATATCAAACATGCCATAAGTTGTACCTACTAAATTTCTATCTTTTGCTGTTTACCTTCTTTGGTAGCCGATGGAGGTCATAAAGTGTTAGCTTTCTGTCAACGCACATATAACACTTTCTGCTTCTGTTTGTTTAGGCAATTATAAATTTAGACAAAAGTGGATGCTTCCACATAAAGAATCTTGGGAAGGTTTCTATTTCGATGAATGACAAAGAAATAGCTCCAGGACAGAGTTCAATCCTAACTCCTAGCTGTTTGATCGAGGTTTGTTTCTATGACACTTTCTAAGCATTGTCCTTTCTCGTCATAAGATTATAGAAATGCAAGTTTTTTTAGTATGTAATAAGAACAACTTGCATTAGAATAATTACTTGAACCCAAAGGGAACTTCATTTTGCTTAACTTGCAATGAAGTGTGTTGCTTTAAAATGAAAAAAAAAAGGGGCTCAAAGGGAACTTCTCCCTGCTGAAGTAGGTGTTTTGGCGTTCTTTTCAATAATAGTTAGCCACAAGTTGCTATTTTATGGATGTTCAATACTTCACTGTTTCAACTGACTTTCTGAAAGTGGTGCATTTGCAGATAAGGGGGCTGGCATACATATTCGAGACCAATCAAACCTGCGTGAAGCTTTATCTGGATACCGTAAGCCAGAACCATCAAGATGGGAACATCAAGCTTGAGCCAGTGCACAAATGTTGAGGGATTTGAAAACCATCAGAAGGTGCACCCTTTTTTATCAGCTGCGCTTTCTGGGTTCTTTTTGTAAGCCATGTTACAACTGGTGTATAAACTATAACTGCTGGTGAAGAAGACTGACTAATGTTCTGTCACCATAGAAAGCATTTTCCTTGTATGGAAGATCACTTTCTTTAACTGACAGAACAAAAAGTAAATAGGGATTACCAGTGACAACTGTAGAATAAAATGTTTTTCAAACTGCCCTGTGTTATACCAACGATCGACCATGTTCCAGATCTGAGTGGTAAAAAGCTGACCCGTAGGAATGACAATCGAGCTTCAGATAAAAAATTGCTTTCGACCCGAGTTTTGGTTGTGTACCCTCAAGCCCAAAGTTGCATTCTCGAGAAATGAGATGAATCAAAAGAAAAATACATCCGATCATTATCAGTAGTACTGTAGTAGTAAAATTATAGTAAGGACCCAGAATCTCAAGAAGTACATTCCTGATGTAAGATCCAACGGCTGCTACAACCTCATCTGAAAGAAAATAAAACCCTTGATCTATACTAAAATAGGTGTGCGACCACTAGATTGTACGTGTATGTCATGTTTAAGGTAATCCTAGACTTAGAGGGTCTGCGAATCTCACTATCATGTTCAAGATCCCACTCGGACAAGTCCCATTCTTGAGGTTAAAGTTACTTCGAGAGATGCCAAAAACGAAGTATACACTAAATGTTTCTATGTTTTCGGTACTATTAGTGATCGCTTTGATGGAAGTTTTGTTCGTCGAAGTTGATTCAAGAACCTATACAGGTGACATAAGAGTGCTTGAGGATCTAAAGAAGGGATTGGTGCCAGAGTCTATTGCACCTGGCTCATGCCTGAGCTCCTGGGACTTCTCGTTGGATCCATGCGACCATCTTTTCAGTTCCAAGTTCACCTGCGGTTTCAGGTGTGACCGTGCCGAGTCCGGATTGTTTCGAGTCACCGAGATTACTCTGGACCCGGTTGGTTACTCTGGTTCACTCTCTTCCACCTCCTGGAAGCTGCCTTACTTGCTGATACTTGACATCTCAGACAACTTGCTCTCTGGTTCTGTCCCTGACTCATTTGCTAACCTCACTCGGCTCCGCAGACTCGGGCTCTCCAAGAACTTGCTTTCAGGCAAATTACCTGCTTCACTTGGATCATTCTCCTACCTTGAAGAGATGTATCTTGATGATAATCGTCTAAGTGGAACCATTCCCTCAAGTTTCGGTTCTCTTACAAGGTTGAAAAGACTTGAGATGCAAGGAAACAATCTCTCCGGTGAGCTTCCTGATCTTGGTGTACTCAAAAACCTCTACTATCTCGATGTTAGTAATAACAAATTGTCTGGTCAAGTTTCATCTACACTTCCCAAGTCCCTTATTGAGCTCTCTATGCGAAACAATAATCTACAGGGAAATCTACCTGAGAACGTAGGAGATTTGGAGTTTTTACAGGTTTTGGATCTGAGTCATAACAAGCTATCTGGTCCAATCTTGTCAGTCCTTTTTGACCAACCTTCTCTTCAACAGCTAACCCTTTCTCACAACATCTTCACGTTCTTGCAAGTTCCAGGAACATTGGGTTACAAGAGTAAAATAATAGCACTTGATCTTAGCTGTAATGATCTCCGAGGCCTGCTGCCAACTTTTCTTGGTTCAATGCCAGAGTTGTCAGCTTTGTCCCTGGAACACAACAAGTTTACAGGGATGATACCTACTCAGTATGCCCTAAAAGCAGCTGTTCCCAGCGCAAACTCCTCCAGGCTTGAGAGACTCCTACTTGGTGGGAACTACTTGTTCGGGCCAGTTCCTGATCCTCTCATCCATCTAAAACCTGGTTCCTCCAATGTGAGTTTGGTCGACAATTGTTTATACAAATGCCCAGACACGTTCTTCTTTTGTCAAGGTGGGGATCAAAAGTCGTTAGTTGATTGTAAGAGCTTCTGGCCTATGATCCCTTGAAGACTAAACTAACCAGATTCATAGACAATAGCATCATCTTCTTCGCTTAGTCATAACTATTTCCGCTTTTAACTTCCTATTTTGTTGTTCGGCTTCATGCTTCACAGAGACACTGAAAGACTAAAACAACTGATGGTACAAAAGTTCACCAAGATCCAAATTTGTCTATTTTGATGCAATCACTTCCAAAGTTCAAGGAGAGTAACTTCAGTTTTGTTTTCGAATTTTCCTTGTCATTTTATGACAGTCTAATACAGATTAAACTTTTCAAATTTTAAATCTTTTATTATATGAATTTAACTTTTTGTTGAAATTTTAAAACATTAACAAAAGGGCATTTTTTTAAGCGAAAGTGAAACAGATACGATAATGTTAGTTTTTTTTCGTGAAAAAGACTTTTAATTTTTATTGAATAGAAGCTTATTAATTTATACCATCTTTTTCTAACCAAAATTTAAAAATCAGATAACATCTAATCTAAATCAACATAAAATAAAATCTAATTTATTTTATAGCTATCAAATTAATATCTCTAAACTGATTCCTAAAATCAAGAATTTGCAAATATAAGGGATTTTCTAACAAACTCTCTTTGCCTTAGGAGTTGCAGAGTTTTAATGTCAAAATAATTTATCTTCTTAATATACTGCTGTTGTCTCTTCATTTTGTGATTTGTAAATCTTTTCCATATGCCTAATTTGTTCACATTTTCTGCATTTGATATCAAGCCTCTACCAATATTTCTTTGCGGGTGATTT
>JAOTAX010000006.1:1620767-1635230 GCA_025629825.1 Erythroxylum guanchezii | reverse complement strand
CCACCCCCACCTCCACCACCACTACCACCTCTATATCTGTTCTTGTCGTTCACCACCACTTCAGTGTTAGTTGACTCGTTCTGGCTTCCTTGTCCCATGTTTAGAGAAGTGACATTAACTTGAGAATGAGCAGCAGCAGCAGCACCACCACCTTCTGTTGCTTCTTCACCTCTCAGTTGGATGGTCGTCACTAACAACAAGAGAAGCCATACCAATAAGCTTCTCGTAAATATCTCCATCCTCATACACATAACAATATTGTCAACTTCGTACTGAGGATTTATATAAGCCGTTACAGCCTACTTAAGTGTCCAACCTAAACCAATTAATCGAGCTCTCTTCCAAAGTGAGAAACGAAAACAACATACCTTAAGACACAATTTGTCCCCACCTACATACAATATAGTGCCTACCAAACGCGCCCACACATGCCCACTTCTATATCACGCGCTACCACCTACTGGTTTTGATAGGGATAGCTAGGAAAAATCAAATTAAACAAAAACTTTATTAGATTATTCAAGTAGTTAGTACAGAAATACTTGGGAATCACTATACTTGATGGTGTGCATTGTGAACCTAAACCGTTAGTCCTATCTTTGCTTGTCAATAACGTCTGGAAATGGAAGTGTATACAGGACGTTGTGGTCTCCAGAAGAGCTGGTGGGGGTGGTTCGATCTCTGTCACACATACATGAGATGAGAGGTTCCTTGTGAAGGTGTAGAAAGTTAATTGATTTTCCTGATATGTTGGTGACCATCTTGCCTGATGCTTCCACTCTACGTGGCGGGAGTAATATATTTCTTCGTACAATAAGCTTGTTAGGTTTAGGTTCAAGTTTTGTCGTCTGTTATTATATGTGTTATAACATTTTGGGTATAATTTTTAATTAGACATCTTTAATTAATTGTGGAATTTCACTATGATAAATATTTTATTCTATGTGAGATTCGTTGAAGATGGATGTTTATTTGGAATAAAATCACCATACCTTAATTAAGATAAGATGTAGATTTTTTGATTCTCCTTAACAACCTCTTTTGATAGTTTTTATCTATCTAAGGCCGTTGATTTTTAGTCATATTATCTACATTGGACAACTATGTTCTCTGCCTATTTGCGTAAATTTTTTGATTTGTGTTGTTGCTGTTTTTGGATGAAAAGTGATAAGTACATTATGACTTGACAACTGTAATTTTGGAGAATCTTAGGTTATCTTTGGCATATGATTTTAAGGACATTCCATCCACATCTAACAATTGTGTTTTCCCCTTGGATTGGGTGATTTTTCTAGACTATCTTCATTGTTGTTTTGTGGCGAAAAACTCCAGTAGTTTTCGTGTGTTTTGCAGCTCCATTGGTTAACGTTTCGGTGATGGAACGTTTATTTGTTCGGTGATTTTTTTGCTGTTGGGCTTGAGATGTTTCAGTGACAATATCAAAGTTTTACAGAAGATTTCTTAGTGGACAACTTCCTATTCTTTGGTTGACAAAGTCACATTGTTAGGGGAACTGTTTTCTATCTCAAGTGTTGTCGTTGTTTACGTCTTTATTGTTTAAATCACTTAAGTTGTTTAATTCTTACCTTTATTGTCAACGTTGTTGTGAAAAATCCTTTATTAAGATTAGCATGAGGTGGTAGTGTTATTGGGAGTGATTTATTTTTACAGGTTGTGAGGATAAGAGATAGTATCAAGGGATGAGTGAGTCGGCTCTGTAATATCTTAAGTAAAACTATTGTTTTTTTGGTGTGAAAGTGATTAAACTGAGTGAGGGGCCGCAGATGTAAATAAGGTGTGTCGAATTCCGTTACCAAATCTCCGGTGTTGATTTGTTTATTTCGTATTTAATTTTTCTGTTTTCATTTGTACTAAAAATTAACAGTTGTTGATACAATCGCTTTATATCAAGCAACCGACAAATAAAATTTAAAGTAATTTTGGCTGAATTAGATTTTTGCAAAACTACATTCTTACATAATTTTCATCAGTGTCCAAGTATCGGTCATGTGCTAGCTAAAATTGCAATTGTATGATCCTGTGACCTGCATAGATTGATAGATAGATAGAACTCTTCATTGTGGTGAGCATTTCGGGGTGTTGAGAAGATGTGCAAATGAGGTTGTGAATTGCTAGAAGACAATGGCAAATGTGCCATGAAAGTCCCTTTTTTGTAAGGTAGTATAACTTGTTAAAAAAAGTATCAAATGTAAAGCCACACCCTTTCACGCGCTTAAGCACCTTTAAGCAATTCTAGTATTGGCAAAATGGTTAGTTGCATACGATTTGATAGAGTTTGAGTTTGATTTAGGTTGATTTTCCAGTTTGGAAGTATTGACTCAACTTAATCTAAACCTTAATTTGTATCTTTTTTTAATTATTTTATAAGCTTAGGTATTGACTCAACTTGATCCAAACCTTAATTTTTATCTTTTCTTTGTTTTACAAACTTAGACTTTTTTATTCCACTTAAATCTCAATCAATTTTGAATCTTTTAAGTTGATTCAAAGTTTGATTAAGGTCACACCTACTTTTTCGAGACTTGATACTAGTTTGTATCAAATTGAAATTGAAATTAAATTTGAGTTATTATTTGAGTTTTACGAAATTCGAATCCAACTTCATACTTAACTTCACGAATTATCATGTTAGATCCCACTTTCGGAGCCCAATATTCGGAGTCATCAAAACGTGAATTCTGATACTAAACAATGCTGGACTCCGCTTCTGGAGCCTAACATTCGGAGCCATAAAACGTGAGTAAACACATTTCTCCATACTTTCGGAGTCATAAAATGTGAGTGCATTTCTCTCTAGAGTTATTTCAATCAACCCTCATTAACCATCATCCCACAAGGGTGGCGTGTCCACACCGGTTAAACATAAAAAACAAACTCATTTCTTCAACTCAACCATTTTAACAAAGAAGTCAATTATGAACATGCACAACCGAAACTACTTCAATCTATCATTTCATTATTAAAGCAAAAGAGTTTGAAAAACTTTATTTACATATCAAAAGTCACACTGTTGGCTTAATACAAAATACAAACTATACATGATACAATTGAATGCTTATGCTTAATATGATTCTAAATACCAAAAGTTTCTGAACTAACTTAATTACAAAAGTCTCTATTCTTGGTGTTTGCCAGACTTTGTAAGGATCAATGCCGATCTGCTTTTTCTTCACCTGTGGAGTGGAACGTAATGGGATGAGCTGCGAAGCTCAGTGGCTTATATATTTATAGCCATTGTCAACGAGCCATACAATTCAAGTACACACACACACACACACATATCAAAGTATGCATGTATATCCCATTTCATCTAGCAATTCTATCATCCAATGTCAACACATAAAACATATCATGAAGATTCATCCATCAAAACTTAGCACTCAATTATGTATCATACTCAACAAATCAAAAATGCAAATGCACAAATAAATGGCTCGAGGGTTTCATGAAAACATAATGGAGAAACCGAAGTTTGCACCATGAATAAAATGAGTCCATTTTCGGAGCTCATATGCCACAAGCGGGCAGCCAGGAGAAGACTCTTGTCAACGTGCACGTGACGAACATAATGGTTCCACTCTCGCCCAAACAGAAACACATAATCATGCTCAAAATCATTTTATCAAATGCTCAAATCATTTCATCATACTTTCATACTTTGCATGCTCTTTTCTTTCTTTTCATTTATACAAAAATGCCATGATATATTTCAAGGCATAACATAAAACACATCATAATGCATTTTCCATATCACAATATTTCACAATTTATCACATATTCACACATAAGACAATTAGCTCATATTACACAACAACTATAAACATATTACCCATCTAATTATCGTGCAAAAATCCAAGTCAAGGTTGTCTTTCCCTTTGCTCTTGGGTAGAATTCTCTTAGTTCCCTAAAACAAACCAAGTCTCATTCAATAGGAATCCAATTGAAAATCTCACAATGCAAAATCTCTAAAATTGATTCTAGAATACTTAAACCCAAGCTTTTCTAAACTCCATGAACTAAAATCCTTTCAAAAATTCAAAAGATTCAAAATGATCTTACCTTGATTCTTCACCAGATGAAGAGATCTTTGGCTCAAAGGGAAGCTTTTTTCTTCCTCTACCTTTTTCTCTCCTTGAACAGCTCCAAAATCTCTTTTTAAGACTAAGAAAAATTAAACCCTAACTCAACTCTCTTCTTTTCTCTCAAACTACCGAACTCTCTTTCTCTTTCTTTCTCATTTTTGTTATTCTCCTCTTCTCTCCCTCAATTCACATTTTTCTTCTTCATTTGAAAGTAAGACAACGCTTCTTCTTTCAATTATGCCCTTAATGATTGAGAATTGTCCGATTTTCCCTTCCATTTATGCCTTATGTCTTTTGTGCTTAAGTGTCTTGCCAAAAATACCCTTGAATATTCTAACATAACACTTTCTTCTAAAAAAATCTTTCCCATTGTCTTAAGTTTCTAATGACACCAAAATCATTCAATTTGGCTAAGAAATCTGAAAGTATTGCACCAAACATTTTCGGATTGTTCTTATATTGAAACGGTACACTATACTTAAATTCCGCCCAGAAATTGAAAGTCTTAAAGACTGAATTAAATTTTGATTTCTTCATACAATTTGTATCTCCATGTCTCTAGTTTATTTTGAAACAAGAATCATCTCATTCGAATCTCTACCGATCAAGATATCATCAAAATACCTAAGTATGTTCAGTAAAATATCCAATTTATTCTCTTCCAACCAATACCCTTATTTTGATTCAAATAATCTTTTTCGAATCCCCACCAAATGCTATCAAATTCTATGGAAAGATAGAGAAAAGTGTTAAGAAACTATTGGTCAAAGAATCACTTTCTTTTAAGGATGGATGATGAAGTTGTGGCCAAAAGAATCAAACAAGGTCTTGTCCTCAATCATATTAAACCTGTCTTGGGACAATTAGTATAACTTTCACTAGAGATGTCAGATTAAGATCTTCTTAGGATAGTTTCAAAGAGGACTTTGAGATCTACAACTTTTATGAAGACCTCAAAGAGAGATTCTATCATCTTGAGGTCAAAATTGGACCAGACCATAAGGTAGATGATTTAGTCTACAGTGGATAAGAAGGAAGGTTTTAGTCTAAGACCTATTTTGGAACAAATGACATAACTTTCTATATAGATGTTAGATCAAGGTCATTCTTAGACGATTTGAAAGAGGACTCATAGATCTACAATTTCCATGAAGACCTTGAAGATAGATTCTATCATCTAGAGGGTCAAAATTGGACCAGATGATAGGATAGACGATTCAGTCTACAATATATAAGAAGATGAACAGTGCATAAGAAGATGTTTCGGTAGAAGATGTTTCCATAGAAGAATGTTTCGGTAGAAGATGTTTCAGTAGAAGATGTTTCGGTGGAAGATGTTTCTCACGTCCCTACAAGTTCTAAATCATTAACCACACTCTCTAGAGCACCTCCACTTATAAAGATCATAACTTTCAATTCAAATGTCCAAATTTTCATACTATATACCGTTGAAAAGCTAGAAAGATAAGCTACAACTTTCTAGAAGACAACTTTGTCTAATTTAGCCTAGATCAATACAGTTTTTTTCCTGAAGTCAGAACATGAATTTTTGCCCCTATGGAAAACTTGAAATTTTGCATTGTATGGACTTGGGATGTCCTGAGTGTAACTATTCAACTACCAAAGTGACTTCATTAAACTCTTAAATCTCAACTCATTTGACTCATCACATTCAACTACGTCTCGTCATTCATAATTCCTATCTTTCTTTTCCATAATATCTCACTTATATATATATATCAACAATTCATGTTCAAAAATCATCATCTCAAGTTAATAACTTCTTCACATATACCTAATTTCAACTTAACAATCATCCATACCCAATTGATATTTCATTCATCATCAACTTACTACACATATTCAACTTCATTTTCGCTTTCATTTTATTTCTAACTTTCACCTTAATTCTTCCCATTTCATAATCTTTTATCTACCAAAAACACCAAAGCAAAAACATGAATCTATCCACACTCCTCATTTACTACTTTAATTTTGTCTATCATTTCTAATTCAAGAACTTTTCATTCATTTGTTCTTTACTCATAACTAATCGCCAAAATTTCTCATTTAATAGTTCTAACTTTTAAGAAATATTCGGGGTCCAACATATCATCTTTAAGCGATTATATAATTCAGAAGGTCGTCAACTCTTCATTAGGGATGTCAATGGATCGGGCTGAGCCGTGACCTGACAAACCAGAGCTAGCCAGCCTGTGACTTGACCCGTCTCATCCTTTTTTTTAATAAAAAATTACAAAATGAAGTGGTTTTTGACAAATGACGTCGTTTTTGTTATTCTGGTTGAGTAATGAGCAGGCCCGTGACCCGGTAGGGTCGAACTATTTTGACTCGTGGCCCGCCTATAGCTCGGTTAAGCCAGACTAAAAATGACATCCTTATTCTTTGTTGGGCTTCCGTTGCCCATGGCCCAATAAGATCGAACCATTTTGACCTATGGTTGCTCGTAGCCCAATCAACTTGAGTCAAAATCAGGCTGGGGCAAAATTGGCATCCCTATTTTTCGTTAGACTTCTGTTGCACTAATGCTACTTTGTCACCACACTTGAAGGCAGGGTGGCTACTGGGCATTAGTCCAGTTCAATTCGATTCGGATCAATCTAAAATTAATAAGTTTGGTTGATCGGACTAAACAACCTAAACCTGTTCAGAATAACATTGTTTTAGACAATTTAACTGAAATCAACAGTTTACGAATCCAATTGGGATTCAGGTCGGGCTCAGACTACGGGTTATGGGTCTGCTGGCGGCCGGTCCACCGTTGCCATCAAAGGTTAGAAGAAAGCTTTCTTTTGCATTTTTTTTTTCCCGTTGAACATCTGTGAATAGTTTAGCTACAATGAAGGCTAACAGAGGAAATTTTCATTGGACTGAACTGAAATTTCCAAATGCTGTAATGAACTAGCAATCTACTTGTCCGACTGAAACTCACTTGTTCGGTCTCGTCTCGCATAAATAAGATTTGACAGGTGGTCTTGGCAATGAGTTCGTTACCGAGTTAGGTGAGGATCTTCTGTTCTTGGACTATTATATTTGGCATCCTAAGAACTGGATAGAAGTTTTCAATCTCAAGTTTTTCGAGTATTTCCTTTGTCTTCCAAAGATACGAAGAATGTCCATCAATATGCTCCGTTATATCAACCTGCAAAACCAGTGAGATTCAGTTGAACTCAAGATTGAAAGAATTTGCAGACTACATGTTATTTGGCAGTTGCGGGAGATTATGACAATGAAAATGTTTTATAGAGAATTATTAGTGTCCATGATCAACTTTATTTGGCCATGTAGTTAGATTGGAATGACAATTGCAGACGATTTGAGCACAATTGCAAGAAATATGGCTGTAATTGCGAAAAATTATAGTAATAATCTAGACAGGAACCACAATATTGCAGCCACAATTTAAAACCATGTGAAGTACTAAAGACGGTTGAATCTCAAAATGAGAGATCTGAGTTCTTACATTCTCCACTCCAGGTACGATAACAGGTTGAATCCCAGCTAACCCTTCTGAAAATAAACTGCGCATATCAAAGCATTCAGAAACTCTAAAGGAAACAACCCAGAGTGCTTATGAAAATAGAAGGTTATATATATATGTACTATTTTGAAGCCTGTTCTACATGATCTTCAATTTGGAATTCTACTGATTCAAGATGGGAAACATTATGTATCAAAAGGATATGATCTTAAACAACCAAAAATATGCCACATGGAAGAGGTGTTCATTATTCTCAGAAAATGTTGGGGTTTTCAAACAATTTCAGAGTGCAACTTCAATCCACCATGGCTAATATGTAACGCCAAGGTAGGATCACCCTTACCATCTGTACTAAGCACAGAATTCTTGTTCAGTACTCTCTGATTTAATATGTCCTAAGAGTTCATCTTTTGCAAATGCTGCAAATAGTTATCTACCTGGCACGGAACGTAATTCCAAGTGTCCAGTCACTTGTTGAATAAGCATTGATAAATCTACCAGGAACCAACTACACATAAATATCTGGTATTAATGATATGTATTAAGAGATGAACAGGACTTGAATAAACTTGCTTGCATATTGCCATACAGAAGTCCTACCTGGCGAACATCCTCCCATTTTTCACCTTTTATTGGAACCGGTGCTCCAAGAAGAACAACTCTTTCCACCAATCCACCTACAGAAAAATAAAGAGGGATTGCCTTTACCAGACTACCCCTATCCTAATATATGAGGAACTGGATAGTTTACTACCTACCATTGTCTCCTTTTGTTTCAGCCAAACACTGAAGACATCTGAATATAACTCGGGCTCCCAGTGAGAAACCTACGAGTGTAACTGGTCTGAAGCATGCGCACCAAAACAAAGTAACCGATTCAAAACAATTGTGATGAATGAGTTGAAATTATGTTCATGACAACAGCGGATCATTTTACCTGTTCCCTTGGTATCCTTTCAGCAACACCTCAGCGAGCATCTTTCCAGCTTTATCAGATCTGGGAATATTTAGTTAACAACAGAGAAGTTTAATACAAACAGCACATGTTTCTTTCAACCAGAGGAAGATTCCCATGGATGAAATGAATTACGTGCTTGCAGTAACTAAAATATTCAACAACATTTGATTCCAACCTATCGACTGCAATTGCCCATTTGCTGTCTATAAGATCAGATGCTGTCAACAATGATGCTGGTAGAGCCAGTGTTGACAGAAGAGCGCTAAGCACTGCTACCATGGCGCCTTCTTTCACCAACTGCAAAGCAAATTCTGTAAAAGAGACAAGATCATCAATAGAAGTGTATAAACTTATACAGAATGACGACAGTAGAAGTTGCAGAGTTTGAATAGAGTACTTGAAGTAAGCCATTCCTGTATGGCAGTGGTAAGTGCAATCAAATTCTTAGTTTCCCACTGCAGAAGATACCTAGAAGTCGTACAATTATATCAGTAATGTTACTTAAAGGGGAAAATGCGAAGCAAATTAGTCAAAGGTATCTCATTTTAGCAACAGGAAAAACTTTCGATCCCATTTCAAAAGTAAGTTTAAGGTTCAGCTCCAAGTTTATCTACCGCTGGTAGTTTGAGTTCATGAGTAATAAGCTGCAGGAGAAGATTTCTGAAACAAAGATGCTCTAATACTTCACTTAGAGTTGCTCAATAAGCCCAATTGGGAAGTAAGTCCAAACACAAGACAGCGTCCCCATGAAAATGAAAAGATATGCCATGAGATCCCAAAGCTCTCCAAAAAGCTTACTTACCTTTCCAAGTTATTCATATGATCTTCCCAGGGCTTAATGGGATCTTCATTTTCTAATACAAGTCCAGGGACCATGATTCCAACGGCTAGCCGCTGACAAGAAAAGTCATCATCATCATAGTAAATCACCAACAATGAAAGAAGAAGCTATAAAGCCCACAAGGTAAATGCTAAACATAGAACTCCATTGATTAAGTGTTAAAAGTTTATGTAAGCAAATGGCACGAGAGATGAACTCACGCCTTGCTTATGATTGTCTCCAATTTCGATGAATTCAAACTCTTCCATGCTACCAATTCTTCTAGCCATTTTGGTCCCCACGAGGCCAGCCCCAGCAACTGTTAACAGAAGATGAGAAACAATATCTTTGTTAGCCTCTTAATTTATCCTACAAATAAGCATGACAAACTAGCTTGCTAATTTGCCATCCGTGTAGTATGTCAGTGTTAACTATCCCAGCTATAAATCAGCTTCTCTAACTGTATCTGCTCCATTGTTCACTCTATTTGCAAACTGTTCCTCTGTTTACAGTTGTCCATTTGACCTAGAAGCGTGCAGCTTGCTTAACAACGTCATTTACACCTCACCAGTTTCGGACGGTTTGAGTGCATGATTACCTTGTATAATGAAAATATCTGGTGGTACAGGCAATTCCGTATCCTTAAAACTTATAGAACTTCTATATGTAGAACTATTCCAAGACTGGATCTTTCTAAGAGACTTTTAATATTTTCACAATCCTGATAAGGAACTTTCTGAAAGTTCAGAGAGTTATGTAACAAGCAAATGGCATCTTTCCAAGCATATAAGCTCATTAATCGATTTTTTGAAAAGCTAATCCATCCTGCATATCAACTTTGCAAAGTCCAGATAAAAGTAACTCAGTGGCCAAAAAGCATGAAAGGAGACATTAAATGGATACGGTATTGTTTTGAAGAAATTGATCAACTAAGGTGCAATTGTATTCAAATGTCAGTTCAGAGTCAGAAAACTTACAAGTTATGGACATGAACACAACCATTAATTAGAAAGGACTTGAGCAGAATCACTTAAACTAGTTCCACCACATGAAAACCTTCAAAATGAATCTATACCTCCAAATGAAGCAGCAACTGCAACAGAACCATAAAATGATGTTGTAACAGTAGCCAGTGCAGGAGCCAGTATCATCAATCCTTGAGTAATTGCTGGGGCAGCAAGTCCTATCAAGATATAACAAAAACATGACGTAAAGCTAACCAGAAAGTCCAAGAAATCTTCTATCAGATGCAGATGGCGATTATACGTACCACCAGAAACTGCCATCAAGGTTCCTCCGGTTAATGCAGCAACGCCAACAGTACCCCCACGCTTCATTTTATCCCAAGTGCTCTCCGAGGGTACATCTTTATCATCAATGCCGTCTTTCTCTTTTTCTGAATCCATCAGAGAACAAGCAACCAGGATCTCCATGGCTTCCTACAAAAAAGAAATAGAAGTGGACAGAAAATTGGATTCACGGTCTTCTTCCAAAGAGCACACCGTGTAACAAGAGAAAATCATAAAACTGTTGCTTCATTCGAGATTGGAAAATGACAAGTGTTGCTAGGACACACCATTTCTGTCCAATTGATGTCCAGCCATGCAGCCAGTAGTCGCAGAGCCACACGGTGGCGAGCATCATAACCTTTTCCTGATTGTGAAGACTTACTTCCCCCTTTAGCAGTTTCTGCAACACAAGCTGCAAGAAGCTCATAGAGTACAGTCACTTTCCTCTCGTAACTCAATCGATTTCCCTCTTCTAGCGCTTTCATGGAAGTCCTATGTCCAGATCCGTTGGGGGATTTTGCGTCATTAGATTCTGCAATCGTATCACAGATTCAATGGTGACCCAATACTGATCAATATCAGATTGCAATTAATGTCAGAACAATTAGTCTCCTACCAATCCCCCCCGAAGAATCAGAGACTCCCTCCATGTTAAGTGCTGTAGCATCAACAGTTTTCGATAAAGCCCGCTCCTTGTCTTTTCTCTCTGAACAACTTTTCTCACTTTCCCCTGCCTCCGAGAGCAGTGTTAAGAGCTGTCACACAGAAATTCAACATCAAAACAAGAAAATTAACTGAAACATCCAAAAACAAAATAACAAATTCCATCATATTTCCACATTGCAAAGAAACAGTTTCATTATCTTTTCCAATGACATAAAGATAACATAGATCAAAAAACAAAATTCGATACCGCTCCTGCATGATGCCTCACTTGCGTGGAAGAACCAGCAGTCTCTTTCAATCCATCCCAAGCTTTATCGTCAACTCCTAACAACCTGTTATTAATCAATTAATCACGTATTACCTCATAGTCTTTCCCATTTGATTATTTTCATAGGATATTGGTTTCGATTTAATGTTTAGAATAATATTTGAGCCACTTCCTCGCCTCTTTCAATAACTTTAAGCTCAATGCCATTTGACGCTATACATATCCTTATAATGTAGCCCAAGAACTTCCGAGATCAAAATATTACCTGAAAACTGGCAAAAGCAAGCCAGAGCTTTCGTGGATCCAAAGATTAGGGTTATCAGAGACCGAAGCGGTTTTACCGATGGTTGCGCCATCACCGACGGGCTCCTTATCGAGAGAAGGGAGGGACTTGGAAGGCTGAGTGAGGTGGATCTGAGACTGGTGAAGAGCAAGAGCGAAGAGCGAAGCTGCTGCATATTTCTGAGTCGGCGTCAGTATCGAACCCTCCATTGTTATGATTCAGAGTAACGGTTTCAGAGGGGGAGAGAGAGAGAGAGAGCGAGAGTGAAATGCAATTGTATAACCGATTTCTGATTTTTTTTCTTACTTTTTAAAAATTGCACAGAATTCGCGGGAAAGTAACGGCTACCTCTCCCCCCACCACACGCGGGACACGTGAGCCAATCAAAGCCTTAGTATTCGCTCTCAGTCTTACTACGAAACAAATGGATTGGTGATTAACAAAATTAGTTAAGAATATATTTCGTAAATTACAAAATCTCCCTCTTGCTTCTGCTTCACCTTTTTTTTTCAAAGTTTTTTTAATTAGTTTTTTTAATTACTTCAATTTTTATAATTATTGTAAATTTTTAATTTTTATTTTTAAAATAATAATAAATATTTTTATTACTAATAATAATTATAAATTAAATAAAAAATTAAAAATAAATTATGTTTATTTAAATTTATTTTAATATTTTATATAATATTTATTAATAAAGTATTAATAAAAATATTTAAAAATTATTATTTATAAACTAATATTTATTTTATATATACTTAATTATTAAATCAAAATTTATTTTAAAATTTAAATTTAATTATATTTATTAATAATTATTAAATTAATTTTATAAATTAAATTAAAATTGTGATTATTATTTACTATTATGATTTTTGGAGTCAGGGTAAAAAATATATAGTACAACTGTATAATATAATAATGGACTATTTTGTAATCTTTGAAAAAATTCAAGGATTATTTTACAAATTTAAAAAATTTCACGAAACGGTACCCGATATTAACCGGCACCAATATAATACTGTACCAGAATTCAATCCGATACTAAATCCGATACGACATTCATAACGTTGATATTTATCGTCCTCCATCCATTATCGGTCTTGCATTTGAATTCTAATAATTAAAATGATATTATTTAATTTTATTATAGCATAAATAATTTCTTATTAGAGTTTGCTTAGAAAATTACTTAAATTCTTCGAGAACATTTAAAATATAAAAAGTAACAATTTAAAGTCCCAATAAAACAGTAAACAAAATCCTACGTACGGTAACTTGGTTGTGGATGAATTATTGGTTCAAAGCGGTGCGTTTCTAGGTGTGGGAAGCTGGAGAAAACGAATTTAATAATTGGTACGGCATAGGGGTGTCAAAGGCCTAATTGCCTGGGCCGAGTCAGCCAAGCTCTTGGCTAGGTCTAGCTTGGCTCAATTTTTAATTTTTAATTTTTAAATTAAAAATAATATTATTTTTATAAAATAAACATATTTTTTGTTCGGTTAAAAGATTTAAACCTCTTTATGTAATTTATTTTTTAAATATCTTAATCTTTAAATTTCTAAAAGATTGATTATAGTTTTCAATTTTTTTAAAAAAACTTTTTTTCTAAAGCTTTAATTAAAAAATAACGATGACATATGTACCATATGAACATCATATATAAATAAACAAAGTATCACTCCACTCCGTTTTTAAACCTAACTCGAATTAATTAAACTCGACTTAAAATAGTAAATAACTGATCAACTATTTTTTGACAAATTATAAAGTATTTGGCTTTTCAAAATTTTCTTAAACTACAGTATATATATTATGCCCATTATCCTTTGCTGGACACTCCTAATATTCTAAGGATGTACTTATTTGGGGGGGTATGGAAATAAAGGTATGGATATGGAATGAAAACTGATGTTTAATATGAACTTATCATTGAAGATTTAAGAGTTTCATTCCTTAATTTTGGGCAATTCTTCATTCCTCTCATGAGAATGAGAGTGATTGCTATGTTTTTTTTTTAATGTATAGAGGATAGATAAAAGGTAGAAATTAGAAAAGTACCAAAGTATAATATGAGCCAAATAACTTCATAAGTAAAGCTTTAATTTCAATAATCAAATTTATGGCGAAATCAATTAAATAATTAATTACACTATAATTAATTAAAATATAATTCATTCATTAATTAAAATACTATAATTAATTAAATAATTACAATATTATTATTAATTACAATATAATTAATTAAAATAGCATAATTAATTAATTAATTACAATATAATTAATTAAAGCTATTATTATTTAATTAATTACATTATCATTAATTAAATTATTATTATTAATTAAAATATACCTAATTAAAATATAATTATTCATTAATTAAAATATTGTAATTAATTAATTAATTACAATATAATTAATTAAAATATTGTAATTTGGTTCAGCTCGATCTTGCTGAGGTTGAACGTCGTTATTCTGATTCATGCTCCTTGCGATGCTTGCTGTGAAATACCTGCAAAATAAATAACGGCGGGCCGGGAGTTGATTCCCGGGAGGCCCCTCCGACGCTCAAGT
>JAOTAX010000006.1:1609280-1620452 GCA_025629825.1 Erythroxylum guanchezii | reverse complement strand
CAATATAATTAATTAAAATATAATTCATTCATTAATTAAAATATTGTAATTAATTAAAATATAATTCATTCATTAATAAAATATAATTTATTTTATAATTAATTAAGTAATAGTAATCATTCATTCCTCTTAATCAACCATCATAATTATAATGATAATATCCATTCTCATTTCTCACTATATTCATTCTCATTTTTATTTTTATTCCCTCGTGCTAACCAACCGCCTATGATATTCTGGGGTAATTTCATTAAATTTTATAATTAAAAAATATTTAAAATAATGATTTTTTAATAAAATTATATTTTTATCAGTTGTATTGTTATACGTTAAGTAGCTTTTGCCTTTTTAGTGGATGATGTAATTTTCAGGGTGCTAACATGACTTTCAGAAGATTAGATTTTCTGTTCCGACTAAATTTTCTGTTTCGATTAATCGGTTATTATAAGAAACTCTTTAACAGAACCGGTGCTCCCACCAACTTTAACGTGAAATGTAACAAATAAAAGTGTATTTTTATTGCTTGAAAAGATGTGAGATAACAATCATAACAAAACGTGTATCGATGATGACTAGTCAAAGAACAACATTATCACATTGCGACAATTCACGGCCATACAGGATGATGATTAATCAAAATTATAGACGAACCGGTTCAGATCCGACCGGCTTAAATAGAATTCGATGCCTCGAATTTAAGTTAATTGGTTTGAACTCGAGTTTAAATTTGTATTTAAGCTCAGAATTAGATTTGAAATTTAAGATAATCTTTTTAAGAGTAACTAATTATAAGAAATTGAATTACCTAAAATTAATTTGCCAAACTAAATTTAATTTTAATCAGAATAGAGATAAGTTGATACGCGATAATATCAACTTATTCGATTCAAAAATTAATGAAAAATTAATAAATTATCTTTATTTGTCAAATAATTAAAAGAGAATGTTAAATAAAAATTAATTAATTAATAAAAATTGACCGATTAATTAATAAATTAATATATTTTTAATAATTTAATTTATTAAAATAAATTAAATTAAAAATTAAACTGAAGATTTACTCGAAATTTTCAGTCATTGCTTGAAACACATAAAACTTGAGTTTGTTCCTAAAGCTTCTAAAGACCTCGTTTTAAAACAATGACTAATACTACTTCAGGAAAGCTATAAAACAGGACTTCATCAACCTCCATTACCAAAACTGAAAAGGCTATTATCTTATGCCCTACTCACCATTAAAGTCGTAATCATCATCAAGTACATGTATATATGGTCTAATTCGAGGAAAGTTAAAGACCAAACACAAGCATACCAAACCAAAAGCAACAAAGCATGTGAGGGACCAGAACACCACGCACAAATATAGACTTAAGTAACCAGAACACATAAAGATTATAAAATTGTAGAAGACCTACCTGGAAATGAGAATCAAAGATCCAAACTTACAAGATTCATCGTACACTGCACACATTAGTAAAGCTATGCTTGATGGATGATACAGGGGGAAAAAATAGCTTTCTTTTGAGTGTAAACAAAGGTCAGTCTTTGTGAGATTGCAATGTAAAACATAAACACTTATCTTTCATTGCTTCTCCTTCATTTCCATACTCTTTAAACGTGTACTCCTCCTGTTTAAAAGCAGGGGGGACCTTGCCCTCACTGTAGCACTGATTACATAGACTAAAATTGGATTTAACCTCCTTGAATCGGGATCCTATGATCGGGTAGCGGCAAACTGAGCAAACCCGGTTTTCATGTCGATTCCTATCACCCAATTCAAGCTTGATAAGTGTCGACATGATACCGAAACCCCAATCAGGATCATTAAACATCACAAGAAACTCATTAAAGGCTACCATTGAAGAGTCAGCTTCCCCATGTACTTCTAGCAATTCACTAATCCCATGAGATGGAATGTAAATAGTTCTGAGCAACTTGATATATCGAACAGCATCAACTTTTCTCACAAGAGAACTGCCATCTTCATTCACAGGACGCCAAAGAAGTGCATCGAAGGCGATCCGTTTTCTTTTATCAGGATTACCACTACAAATGGGGGCAAGAAAAGCAAAAAACATTCCCAAATCTACCCTGCCAGATCCAGTCTCATCCAAAACAGAAAGGATCCTCTCATTTATTGCCTTGACAGCCCCGTGAAATGTTTCAGGCTTTAAGAAATCAAGTAACCTCCTAAGGATTTCCTCTAAGTTCGGTTTGCGTATAGATTTTTCTGGGACACCACCACCAGAATACGAAACTGGTACACCATGTTCGCTCATTTCCTTCTTTATAAGCTCGACATCACACCTACTCAACCTAGTAATCCTCTGAAAAGCCCTGATCTTAAGAGCATCTGCCAAGTCCTGTCTCGCCGTTGTTCTCTCACCCAAGGTCTTAAATTTGGCAAGTTCCACAGATATAAAAGCACTCTCTCCAGTAGCAGCACCGTTAGTCTTCAATTTCTTCTTCTGAAGCTGCTTCAAATGTGATAGGGCATCATGAAGTTCAACCCTATTAGTCATTTTCAATGCCTCCTTCAAAGCTTTTTTCGCCTCCTCAGTCTCACCAGCCCCCAATAACGAGACAGCTTTGTTCAATTGTGCCCGCCAATGGTTCGGCCACACAGCTAACACCCTGGAATACATCTCAGAAGCCCTTTGGAACCTGCCCAAATCCATATACAGCCCACCTAAATTATACAAAGCATCAACATGACTGGGTTTCAAATCAATAGCCTTTTGGAAAACCTCTATCGCCTTCTCATCTTCACCCATGGCATGCAAAGCAGAGGCCAAATCACAGTGTGCATCAGCATAATCAGGTTTCATGAAAATGGCCTCTTCTAAGGCCTTAACAGCTGCCCTATACTCTCCAACACCGAAAAGTGCACTACCAAGCAATTTCAAAGCTCTATAGTGAGTTGGACAAAGAATAGCAGCTTCTCTATAGTACTCACAAGCACTTAAAACCATACCTTCCCCTTCCAATGCAATCCCAAGATTCACATATATCTGAGGAAGCAAATAAGCCCATTGATTCCCTGCTGCCTCAGCTGCCTCCATAGCCAACAAGAACTCCTCTTTAGCTTCTTTGCACCTCCCAAGAACATACAAGCAATTCCCAGCTCGAAAATGGGGTCTCACATCAACAGGCTGCAACTCACAAGCTCTCTTAAAACTCACCAACGCTTCCTTAAACAACTGGTGCTCATACAACACCCTCCCAATTGCCATGTGCCCATCAAAAGCTTCCTCTCTCGATCTGGCCCCATCAGCTCTGCTCCTCAAAACCCCCAATTCCTTGATGAAAATCGCATAATCATGTCCCGACTCCTCCCAGAACACCCTTTTATCGGAGATCTCCGAGGAAGGTCCCAATTCTCTCGACCACCCAGCATCAGAATACGAATCAAAGTTGTCACCTTTCATCTTTCCATCTTTCCCTTGCTTTGCCTTCAATCTCTTCACCAAAATCTCCAAATCGTCCACAATCTTCCACGTGTCGTCAAATACAATCCCATGATTCGGCGAAACAGCCCACGCCGCTGTTCTCTGCTTCTTCTGCGACTCCACAGCTCTCTCATCCACTATTGAAGACGACGAAGCCTCAGACGGCATAGAAACCCCTTTATTCTCATCCAAAATGAGATCCAAATCGAGCGCGTCGAAGTCACGGTCCACGTCACCAGCACCGTCGTCGTAGGTACGCAGCAAGCCCTCGTAAGTCAGACCTTTCTCGCCGTCGATAAACTCGCCGTACGTACGGAACACTTCGTCGAGAATCGCATTGATTTGCTCGTCGCTGAATTTAACCCTTGGGTTAACGGCGACCACAAGCGCCGCCATTTCCTCTCTGTTAAGCCCTCCATCACCATTAACGTCAAATTGCTGAAATATTCTCTTCACCTTCTCTGATCTGGTCCCTCTCGTCGCCATTTTTGAGAAGCTCCGAATTAAGCTTATGGCTCGACTGCTCCAGTTTACGAAGACTAGTAGATAATAAAAGACTGAAGCATAAAGAAAAAAATATAAAAAATAAATAATTTTACATAATGATTGTAATTATTACTTATATAAGTACTTATGAAATAAAATTAAATTATTAGTTATGTTATTTAATTACATTTATGTTAATTAATTAATCCAATATGCATCCTTTTGGGATGTGACTTTTTGGTGTGCCCGTGTGATGACCCACCGTTATGTGGCGTCCTTTTCTTTGCTCCGGTGGCCTTGCATGGTGGCGGCGGGTACATCAATTAATGAAGCGGTGTCTCTTCCGTTACCTAATTTTTGGATTTAAAAAAATAATTCTCTTATAAAATTATTAAAATGCTTTAAATTTATTTTCTTTTTAATCCTCTGCTAAATAAAATAATCAAAATAATTATAAAATGCATTAAAATAGAAATTAACATTTTAAAAATATTTTAATCTAAAAATTTTATTTTATACAATTCTATATTCCTAAATGATTTTAGTGCGGGTTGTTTATTTATGACTATTAAATCATAATTATTTATTTATATAAAAACATAAAAAAGGCTGCATATATTATAAGATTTTTCAAATCTCGCAAAATAGGAAATTTTGTATATTGAATGTATTAACTTTTTTTTAATGATTTTATTGTTTATTTTAAAAAAGTGACAAAGGAATTAAAGCATTTCCATGTTTGATTTATGATATTTAAAACACACAAGTAATTTTTAGAAAAATAGAAATAACAAAAAGTATTGCTCTAATTTTTGAAGTTTAAGAGAGGTTAGAAGCAAATAAAAATGTTAATATCTCGTTAGGTTTAACTTCTCAAATAACACGTTTCAAATTTGACTCGAAACTCGATTAGATTCAAGTTACAAATCTCAAATTATTCTTTTATCTTAAAATAATATTATTTTAGTTTAACTTTTTAAAGTCACATTTAGTATTAAATCTCTCAAAATTACGAAATAAATTAATATCATTTTGTGATTAAATTAAAATGATGTTTTTAAATAAGAATGTCAATTTTAGCCCGGTCTAACCCAATTTTGACCTGAGTTGACCAAGTTACGGGTCAAAAGTAATCGGCTCGACCGAGCCAAAGGTCGAGGTAGGCCCAAGCACAGGCCTGCCCGACCCTACCAGTAGCTCAACCGTTACTTCAAAAACAACATCATTTTAAAATTATACGATAGGTTAGGTTGGTCGGGCTCGCTTGTAACCTATCAGAGCATAATTTGAGCTAAGAGCTGACCTATCCAGACCCTTCAAGACACCCTAATCAGTGTTCGAACGGGGCCAGACTAGGAATAGCTCGGCCCAACCCAAACCATTGACATTTCTATTTTTCGATGGAAGTTTAATATGTTCCAATATGGTTGAACTTTTGAGTTGCCTTTTATCGAATTAAATCAAATTAAGTTAATAAGAAGTTATGTAAATTATAGAATTTAAAAAATCAAAAAGGGGATATTTATGCACTGCCATGCTGCCACTTGCAGGCCAGATTGGTGCAATTATCAATTTTCTAGTTGTCACATTCATGAGAAGATCATGATACCAAAAGGTCAAGTTGAGGATAAGATTACGTAAATTTGGAAAAAGCAAGAAAAGTAGCGGTGGCAATTACTGATTATTTTAATTCTTATGCGGTCAAAATTATTACTCACTCTATTTACAATAATTTGTAGTTATAATTATTTTATATTTTATTAATTATTTATTTATCTTTTAGTTAAAATAACAAGTTATAGTAATTTTTAAATTTTAATATAGAGTCATTAATAGATGAAAGATTCAAGAAATTTGACCAAAAAATTATAAAATAATTTTATAAAAATTAATTTTAAAATATAATAATAAAAAATTACCACACTTGCGTGTATAATGAAACAAATAAAAGTGAATTTTGATATTGAGAATTCTTGGATACATAATCTTTAGAGATGACAATGGATTGATCCGTGAGCTTAAATTAAGATGTTTTTAATGGGTCAAATTAGGCCCAGCATAATTTAAGGCCTAATTTTTTTTAATGAAAATGATGTCGTTTTGTTTAGAAGAGTTAAGTCTTGGATAAACCGAACTTAATTAAAAGAAAATGTTTTATAAGGCTGGCTTATAGGTCGGCCTAATCTTTCATAATATATGATTTGAAAATAATCATTTGTTGGTTCATCCTCCTAAAAAATATGATAATCACTTTTTATAAAAAAATAACTACAATGATATCTTCTTCGAAATTATATTAGCATACAACAAGGTGTTCTTACTTACGGTATTTGCCATAGGTCGAGTTGAGCCCCCAGTAAAATGGAGAAGTATGGGACCAAAAGGTCATGTATTCGATTCCTCCTATTTATGCTCTCTTGATTGAGCATGTCGTACAGAGCTTGCTTAGCAGCTACGGATTCTTTTGTTTCAATTTTTTTTTTGTAGAGTTGGGTTTGGACTTATAAAATCTAGATTTAACTTTAGAATTTTTTTAAATAGTTTTAATTTAATGCAAAATTTTTAGAATATATTAAAATTTCATGTTTTTAAAAATTTTAAAATATTTTAGACCGATTTTAAACTTGATTGACTCACATTTTACTTGTTATTTGTTGTTGTGTGAATATCTCTTCCCAAATCCTCATAAGTAACAGATTGCAACAATGTAATGTTACAGGTGCATAAGAGTCTTTAAGTCACAAGAAATCCAAAATGTAGTTAGAGGGATCTTTTTTTTTTATAGAATTATTTAGAGGGATCTATTGCCGAACCTACAACCATTGTAATCTTGCTGATACATCAGGTATTACTACTCAGACCATTGAAGATTGGAAGAAGGGTGTATAAATCAACAGATGCAGCCAACTCAGCCAATTTCTTCTTGCCAAGATTTGAAACAAGCTCTATGGAGATGAAGTGTTTCAGAATGGATGCAAATTCTTCCTCTTTAAAATTGTATGTTGGTTGAAGTTTTTGAGCTTCAGCACTTGCTGCTTCAGCCTCTGTAAGTAAAAGGTTAGCTTCTGTATCATCTCCGAGCTCTAGAGCAGCAAATCTTTCTGCTGAAGTGACACTGACAGTTAAATGTAACCTCCAGAATCTAACCTTCGCAACCTCCTTGCTCAGTTCTGCAATTTGTTAACCGTGTTCTGTATATTTGCTTCAAGCTTCTCCATCTCCAAAATGGCTTTTTCTAAATCTAACCGTGCACTATCCTTTTCAACATTCAATGACTTTGCCTTAGTAGCTATCAATGAAATTTCCTGCAGCAGCTGTAACTTTCTTTTCAGCTTCCAGTACTGGGACTCTTTTGTCTATGAAAATAATCCTATGTTTGCAGGATGACACATTGTGCTCAATCCTTGGCTTTGTAGAAGATAACTCTTAAAAGAAAATAGCAGTCTAGTGTTAGAAGAATAAGAGAGTGAAATAATGCAATTCCTGGCATATCCACTCCCATATTAAATGCAAGAACCAGGTGAAGAATTTGTGTACTTGGAAATATCCACTCCCATATTAAATGCAAGAACCAGGTGAAGAATTTGTGTACTTGGAAATGAATGGTAGATAAAGAATAATGATGAACATTATTAGACAACTCGATAAGATCTTACTTCATGGACATGAGGTGTGCTAACAAAAAAACGAATCATACAAAACAAAGCACGGACCATGAAGGATAACAATGCACAATGAATAGATGGTATTGTACAACGCATTAGCATGTTTCCATTAGTGTTTTAAATTTCAGATTTTAGCTGCATTCAACTTCCATAGTACTAAGCATGGATTTGTTAGGACTTCATTGGTCTTGGTTTCTCATAGATGGAAGACAAGCTCTGGACTTAGAAGAAACCGGCATTCACAGTTTGGTGACAGCTTATTCTACACCTGAAAATCTAAGCATTATAAAAAGAAACTTATCTAAGTCCAAACTTGTCCTTTGCTAAAATATTTTGGACAAGAAGCAACAGGGAAGTAAAATCAACCTGAAGGGAAGATCTTGCAGTAGAAGCTCGCTGTTGGAGCATTTGCACATCCTCATTAAGATTCTCCTCAGTTTTTGCCAGATTCAATTTGTCCTTCTGAGACTTTAAAATGGACAGCATCAGGTTTTTCCTCAGCTGAACCTCTTCCTCGTACTCTTTTGCTTCACTTTCGAAAACACTAGCTAGTTCCCTAAGTTTTGCCCCACATGCCTCTTCTTCAACAAGGAATTTATCAATCTCCTTCCTTTTCATCAATAAAGCTTCAGTCTCTCAATGTACCTGAGATAGGCAAGATTGCAAGTAATTGTGCTTGGAATCAATGCTTGATTGAGTCTCCTGGAAACCTGAGACAATAAGAGCAATCCTTTCATCAACTGCTTGGGTTTGGCATTAGGCACTACTATCTCCTTCTCTTTCTCTTTGACTAAAGCAAGATTGGCAAGTAATTCCTTGTCTTTAAGAAGAAGTTGTTTCTCGTTCCGATCATCCTCGATCAAATGCTGAATGGATTGATGAACCAAAAAGAGTGCATCATCGATGAAATGAGATGTAATATCGAATTCAACCCTCTCAGCCTCCAAGGCTTCAGATGATGAAAATCACTGGCCCATTTGATCTAAAGAGATGGCCTGTGATCAAATTTGCATTTTCTTATGCATCCTGGAATGAACCAAACTGACACATTATGATCAGATATGTCCTAATATGAGATTCAAACTCATGTAGCAAAGTAAAGTGAAAGTGGCCTTAGAAAATTGGAAGAGAAGAGAGGCGCATTCTTGTTCAGTGGCAATCTGGGAGTTGAGAGCTTGCTCTATCTAAATTTGTTGTCTCAATCCAATTCGATCCATTGTTATTTCCCAATAAAAATTTGTTGTTTTAGCCAAGAGCCCTTTGGCTTCTAAGAAGGGGATCTGAATGATCATCCCAATTGATTTCAATGAAATATTGGTTGGGTACTTACTTAGTCGAAAGATAATTGGAGAAAAGTGAATCTCAAAGCAGCCTGTCCTGGAAAATTAGTCGGAAAAAGGACAATGGAGTCTATATCTAATCCTACTAACTGCTCACGCCTCACTTTTTCTCCATTCTTTTCCTTCTCTTCCAAAGTTACCAGGTAAAATTTGAATATTTGTGCTTTTTCCTATCAGAAGAAAAGATAGAAAGATGAATACTAGGAGTTGGCGCAGAGAGAGGAACGATGAAGAGATGAAAATGGAAGAACCATCGACGAATATCTTATTCTCAGACAACTGCACACAGAGCAGCAACAGATCCTTCCTCTTCTCTCTTCATCTTCTCTTCAGCTCCGTTTGGGAGAGACATGGAGAGACATATTTGACCCGAACTAATATTTTCCCCGATCGGATTCATTTGATTGAACTTGACTCGATTTGAACCGACTTAACCCGAGACCATTTGACCCAACCTGACTTGTTTAGGCCCAAGTTGACTAGGTCTGAAAATGATTCAGACCATTGCTTTAAAAGGCCCGATCTAGTTCGCCTATATCCCCACTTCCATCTAACAAATTACATATTCATTCAGACTAGCCCTACTTGCTTCGGCTCGACCCATATAAAAATAATTTGCCCCTAACCCGACTTGATCCGACTGGACCTGAACCAGTCTGAATCACCTAAAATGAGTCGGGTAACGTCAGTGAACGCCTCAAACCTCCACAAAATGAAGTTTTTGAACCCTTCAAAGCAATGGATTTTTTGCGAATTTTGCCTTAAAAATGCTATTTCTCTTCGTCGGAGGCATCCTTCCTCTGTTTAGTTCACAGAAATTTACCGAATTAAGCCTAATTCAGGTAAATTTCTGGCTCACGATTTCCTTTCCTTTTTTTTAATCAAAAGGAACTAACAACCAACAAAACTACTTAATTGAGTGAGGGAAGGAAATCCCTGCTATATCCTCGAGGAGGATTCTAATACACCCTGAAGGAGGGCTTTAAAAGGTGGTGATACCGAAGTCGAAAGATTGAGTGTAATTGGCCACATTGGTTGGTTTCCTTGTAGATATGTCGACGCCGTACTATCCAATCTCTAGCAAGCAACTCCTGAATAGCCCAAATCAAAGAGCTAAAGATACCCTTTTGCTTCTCTGGAGAGGAAAGAATAATGATAACTACAAGAGAATCAACCACCAACTCTATTCTTCTATAACCCAAATCCCAAGCAAGTAATAGACCCGAGAAAACACCCCAAAGCTCAGCATAAACCGAAGTAAAAAAAACCCCACATTTTGAACAAAACCTCATAGCCAAGCTCCTGTATAGTCTCTAAGAACACTTCCCACATAAGCAATATTAGAAGTACGCTTACGAGCGCCATCTGTGTTGAGGCAAGTCCACCCATTAGGGGGTGTTGACCAACCAATAAGTTTCTCCACTCACTGGTGATGATCTAATCAAACCGAGAATGCATGTCGTCAACCTTGTAAATCCACTCAACATAATCAAGAATAATTTGCATAGGATTAAGAGGCCATAAAAAATCCATGTAAAAAATTCTCTTATTCCACAAAAATCAAAGGAACCAGCAAGTAGTGCCAAAAATGATAGACCAATCAAAACCATGTATCTTCGTATGGTTCTGCAAATTCTTCCTTAGCCAGTCTGATTTTGACATTGTGAAGAATTCTCCATATGATGCCACTAGGGGAAACATTAACCAAACTTGCTGGACCCTAAAGCAGTCACGCATAGCATGCAAATAACATTCACAAATCCCACACATAGCACGGGTAACATCCAAAGAAAGATGTCGAGCAACACACTGATTGTTTGTCAAGAGGTTTTCACAAAAAAGAAGCCATAGAAAAGCCTTGATCTTCTGTGGACCTGACCATTTCCAAATCAAATTGCAAAGATCACTCCTTTCCTCGAACGCAAAACCCTCAATTAAGGAATACACAAAAGTGAAGTGAATCACACGTCAGTGTAACGATATACAAACACAAGAAATGGGGGGTTTGAATTGTGTTATCTTTTCGATTAATTCCTTTTTAAGATTTTGTTTGTAAACGTTTTTATAAAACCTTGCTTTCACAGGTATTAAATAATCACAGTAATGAAATAGAGAAAGTTGAGAGATCTTGACACAGCAGTTTTTATACTGGTTTACCCCAAACCGTGGGCTACGTCCAGTCCTCAGATAACCTTCTGAGATTTCACTAACTTCTCAAACTTTTACAAGTAT
>JAOTAX010000006.1:1572589-1609180 GCA_025629825.1 Erythroxylum guanchezii | reverse complement strand
AGTGATGAATATCTGGGGGTTCGGTGTCTTGCTCCAACAACAATAATTGCAGTTTGGCACAACACTTATGATCCCACAAACACTTCTCATCGCAATGGTAGCACAATCCCTGAGCACGACGTTGGGCAGCTTCCGTCGGAGATAAACGGTGAAAGGGAACTTTGGAACCATCGAGTAAGGTAGTTGTGGCCGCTGCTGAATGTTAGGGTGTGGTATTGGTTAGGGGTGAAGTCGGAGTGTAAGGTTTAGGAGTGGGTAAAATGGGCCGTGAGTTTCCCAAAGCAGGTTGAATGTGGCCTTTTCCAAAGCAATCCGCTGCTCATGCAATTGGGCCAATGACATGGCCTCCTCCAAAGTAGTCGGTTTGTGAACCAAAACCGAGTGTTTAATGTCGGCTCGCAATCTCAAGATAAAACAATGAACCAGAAATGGAATCGGTAAATAAATCGTTCGATTTGTTACAGTTTCAAACCAAGAACAATATTCACTAACCGTAGAGAGTTGGTGCAACTTTGCCAATATACCTTCTGGCTCCTCCAATTCTTTGGGACGAAAACGTTGCAAAATCACCGTCGTGAATGCCATCCACCTCGTGAGCTGGCGGTTACGATGCAACCAATCATACCAATCCGCCGCGGCATCGTCGAAATAAAACAAGGAAATCGTAACACGATCCTCCGCCTAGATTTGGTAAAATTCGAAATAACGGTTGGCTTGCATGACCCAACGATCAGGGTTAACGCCGGAGAAACGAGCGAGTTGTACCGGTGCCGGCTTGTGCCTATTCAAAGGATTAGACCCCGATCCTTCACCAAACAGCATCTCCCCTGTTTTCTTAGTGCCAATGGAAAAACGACCTAAAACCTCCTGTAACAGTAGCTTCTGGTCTTCAGAAGACAAGACCAAGGTGTCAGGATCACACCGGAATACTACCTAAGTTTCGACCACTGTCTTGACATTGTCATCCAAAACTTTCAAACTAGTATTGTGGTCAATCATCTTTACAAAGAGCAATGAAAACACCAATGCAATGATCTAATATTGCAATTACTCAATAAAACAGTGAAATAAGGCAAGCGACAGTGATGATATTTGATTCATAAGAGTGAAAATTACAAGCTTGAGGGGAAAAAGGTTTAGAAAAGGGATGAGGAAATAGAGAGAAAACGAGATGAGAGAGAAACTAATTCATAACAGATTCTAGGCATCATCATCGTCTATAAAGTTGTCACTCATTCCTTGCACATGCTGGTCATGCCGTTATTCTTTAGTGCCAATCATGGGCTGTGCTCATAACATACATACTCCACTAGCTTTAAACACAGAAGGTATATTCACCGAAGACTCGACGTTTAATCACCTCCATTTCGTACCTATTTCTCAAGAATCTGGATCAGAAATGAACAACGCACTTAAAGCAACCTGCAGACCTCCAAAGAGAATCTTCATTCCTTTCTGTAAGAATTAACGTGAATGCGGATCTCCAACGCACTTAGAATGAATGCGCGTTTTTTGAGGTCATAAGCAACTTATGTGAAATGCAGAGAGACTATGAAGAGTTTAAAGTTGGAACCGATGCTTTGTTAGCCAAGGGTCCAGAAGAAGGTTGGAGAATGCAGGATGGGACTCCATATGGCCGGGAAATCATGTCCGCGATCATCCGGGGATTGTTCAAGTATGTCCAATTCTAACTTAATGGTATTCTGAATCTGATATCTTCTGCAGCTAAGGACCTATCCTCGATGCTTCATAGGTTTTCCTTGGCCAAAGTGGGGGGAATTGATAAGGATGGGATTTAATCACCACAAAAAGGCTGGAGCTATGAATGCTTTGGTGATTAGTTAGAAATGGAAGTCTAATCCTTAACATTTCAAATTCATATAACAGGATGCAATTTTATACATAATTCATGTGCTTATCTTTGAATCAGGTCAGGGTCTCTGCTGTTCTTATGAGATATGCCAACCGGCTTTGAGGGTATTGACAGCCATGATAGATATAACATCGTAAGCATCCAGGCACTGATGTGTTTTCAGAAGGCAGGCACTTTACGGATATGATGTTCCAAAAGCAAAGAGATCCCCAACTAGGAAGTGTAACTGCAAGCTAAAGACAGTTGAATAAGAGAAGTTCCAGGGCGTCTTCATCAATAGGAGCTCTGGAGGGTACTGAAGAGGGCATTGATGGTAATACTTAAGAGAGAGAATTTTTATTTTAGTAACAAATGCAAATTAAATACACAAAATTAACCGAATTGTGACCAAAAAAAGGAAGAAGAAGAAGCGCGTGGCAGGCACGTGTGAGGGGACCTAACATCCATGCAAAGAGGAGATCAATGGCGGAAAAGCGCGGGAAAACCGCTGAAGCTAAAAATCATAACTCAACCCCTTCCTCTTTCTCAATAAACTTAACTGCCTGCGTCTAGAGGCATTAAAAGTTAGTTAGAGAAAAAGAGGAGGTGAAGAGAGAGAATACGCACGGGACTGCCATTTTCTTCTCTCTCTCTCCTCTTTCTCCTTTCTTTTTCCTTTTGCCTTTTTCTTTCTGTGATGAGAAACATATAGAGATAGGGTGAACGCTGAAAAGGAGAGAAAGAAAACGATAAGATGAGCGTGCTTTCGTTGTCGTTGGATGGAGAATCCGTTGTGCATGAACCTCCATTTTCAGAGGAGAAGATCTTCGTTTCCGTTCGATTGAGGCCTTTGAGCGATAGAGAGATCTCCAGAAACGACGTGTCGGATTGGGAGTGCATCAACAAAAACACTATCGTGTTCAAGACCAGCATGCCCGATCGTTCCTTGTTCCCTACAGCATATACATTTGGTAATTGTTAAGATTTTCAATCTTCTTCTTAGCATTGGACCGGATTGTTGTTGAGCACTCTCAGAAATTGATCATACATATATTATATGAATATATGATTCGCAGACAGAGTATTTGGCAGCGAATGCTCCACAAGACAGGTGTATGAAGAAGGAGCCAAAGAGCTCATTCTCTCCGTAGTTAGCGGCATGAATTGTTAGTAATTTCTCAAAATTCATGAACCCTAAACTTTCTGAAAACTTGGAACTAAAGGGTAATAAGTTTTCTTGTTACGAGCCAGGTAGCATTTTTGCATATGGGCAGACAAGCAGTGGGAAGACATATACAATGAGTGGAATCACCCAATTTGCTGTATCAGATATATATGATTACGTTGAAATGGTAAATTTTTGGTTGAAATCAGATCATGTTCCTTTTGGTCAAATGTGTTTTCTTTTCCTCTAATTTCTGGTGTTTACATTCGTAGCACAAAGAAAGAGAATTTGTGTTGAAATTCTCTGCAATTGAGATTTATAATGAAGCTGTCAGAGATCTTCTTAGCCCAGACAGCACCCCACTTAGACTCCTTGATGATCCTGAGGTAAATACTTTTTAATGCCTGTTGTGAAAAAGCAGTTTACATGTATCCATATTGTGGTTGCAGAGGGGGACAGTTGTTGAGAAACTTACGGAGGAGACTCTGATGGACAGTAGCCAACTACAGGAATTTCTTTCGATATGCGAGGGTAAGGTTACACCAATTCACTCTCTTTGAATTTAACTTCAAAAAGACTACAACAGCTTAAGTTTGATGTTTTCACAATTTCTGCAGCTCAAAGGCAAATAGGAGAAACATCCCTGAACGAGACTAGCTCCAGATCTCATCAAATTCTACGACTAGTACGCCTGTCTTATGCTTAAGTATTTCCGTCTCCAGATCAATGAATTACTCTCGCTTATCACCATTTTGTTCTTTTTTTTTTTCTTTTTCAGACAGTTGAGAGTTCTTCTCGAGAAAATTTAAGCTTTGGAAAGTGCAGCACTCTTACAGCTTCTGTGGTAAGGAAATAATAGCTATGTTATAGCAATTCTTAAGAGAAAATCTCTTCAACAAAGTTGTTTTTTACCTTGATGAAAGCTTGTAATGCCCTTACTGTCATTTTTGCGGCAGAATTTTGTTGACCTTGCTGGCAGCGAGCGTGCTTCTCAAACATTAGCAGCTGGTGCGAGACTGAAAGAGGGTTCCCACATCAATCGAAGTTTACTAACCCTAGGAACTGTTATTCGCAAGCTAAGGTTGGCCAATTTTTCATGTTAGAGGTTAAAAAGTCCAAACAAGTTTATGCTGGATAATAAGCTATAAATTTATGATGCTAAATGAAATCACATTAATTCAATGATTTGGTGCAGCAAAGGGAGAAATGGGCATGTACCTTACAGAGACTCTAAGCTAACTCGCATACTACAGAACTCTTTAGGAGGCAATGCCAGAACAGCAATCATTTGCACCATGAGCCCTGCGCGCAGTCATGTTGAGCAATCAAAGAACACCCTTTCTTTTGCAAGTTGTGCTAAAGAGGTTGCCACCAATGCACAAGTCAATTTGGTGATGTCTGATAAGGCGCTGGTAAAGCAATTGCAGAAAGAACTGGCCAGGCTGGAGAATCAATTGGCAAGCCTGGTATCAACTCCTGCCGGTAATTCTTGTGTGTTACTGAGGGAGAAGGACCACGTCATTGCAAAGGTCAGTAAGTATCGATTGTTTTCTAGTAAAAACATAGTTTAAGGAATGTTTGTAGTATATAATTCAACGTCCATTTGATCATTCATCGAGCATTTCATTTGGAATAATCCTGACTGAGACTTGTTGAAAAACTGCAGAAGGATAAAGAGATAAAAGAGTTGACTGAGCAACTTAATGCAGCTCAAGTTCAACTCGAGGAATTGCTAAAATCAATTGGAGAAGAACGAGTTTTAAGACCAGATGAATATGCTGCATCAGGGTCCTTTGAAGTGTTTAAGCCTACTCCTGTGCACTCAAGAAGCAACACGTATGGGGATCTTGATGAGCATCTTTCTAATAAAATCCTCGAACTTCCAGAAGAAGATGCTGAAGATAATTTTCTGCTGGATGACAGCACTCCTGAATTTTTGGGGCCCGACCCTTGTCATGGTTTTGAGGAGATTGCCCAAAGAAAAAATGAAGAATCTCAATATAATTGCGAGCAAGTTCAGTGTACTGAATTGGAAGAACCCAACGTAAAGGACATGGCAGGCTTACCTATTACTGAAGAAAAAGAAAAAGAAGCAGTGAGGGGCACAAAAGAAAGTCAGATGCGCACCACAAGTGAGGAAGATGAGAAGCTGAAGAAAATGGACACGGACAACAGTTACCAAACTCTAAAACAACAAATTCAGCAATTGCAAAGGACGATAAACCAAATGGGACAGTCTACTTCCTCTGAAGAAGTTTTGTCAAGCTCTAAAGGGTTAACTTGGACTAGAAGCAAAAGCAGGAGATTAGTTCACATGACTATTCCATCTGATCTTTGGCCTGGTCATGAGGAGGACAATGAGAAGGCACTACCTGCTGTGACTGAAGTAGACTTACCTGAAACATTAAAAGACGTAGAGGAAAAGCTTCCAGGAAGTGAGTCTGATGCTGAAATCAGAAACACCGGCAGCGAAGATTCACAAAGTCCTCTTAACAGTGGTCTTTCAGAAGAAATTATCAAGGAAATAGATGTAGGTGTAGACGATACAGGTGTCCCCAGTTTTGTTTCAGGAGTGACCAAAACCCCTGAATTCCAGTCAGAGACTCCAGCCAGCGATATTCTCGTGAGAATTACTCATACACGTTTCTCTAACCATTTTACTAACAACTATTCCATAATCTGCTGGTCAAGAGTTACATTAGCTGAGCTTTTTGATAAAGAATTTGTGCGTTGTTAGATTCTGGTATAATGTAACTGGTCCTCAGTTTGCTGCTGCCCATCAAATGTTCCCTACAATGTGAATGTTGCTCTCTTTTATTGTTAAGCGTCTTAATTTCCTGGTAATTGGACTAATCAGAGAATGACTTGCAGGTTCCAAAAGCATCAACCGGAACTAGTGATGAAAGGAAAGGCGCACTGTCACCAGAACGAGGTGCAAGACAACACCATGGTGATTGGCCCCAAAGATTTGAGAAGTACAGGAAAAAGATAATTGAACTTTGGGTCAGATGCAATGTCCCATTGGTACATAGAAGCTATTTCTTCCTAACCTTCAAAGGTGACGAATCAGACAATGTGTACATGGAGGTAGAGCTCAGAAGATTATTCTTCCTGAAGGACATGGTTGCTAAAGGAACTACTGCGATGATAGATGGTCATGTAATCTCATCAGAAACAAGGTATCTTTAATTCCTCTTAATAGTATTCCCTATCTTTTTTGCCAGAAAAGCAAAGTAACATAGTCGACTATTTATTGCTAACAAGCAATCTGATGCTCTTCTCATGGTGCTTACAGTATGAAGGCCCTCAATCGCGAGAGACAATTTTTGGCCAAGCAATTACAGAAGAAATACGGGGAAAAGGAGAGGGAGGAGCTTTACCAGAAGTGGAATATCAAACTAGACTCAAAACAAAGGAGACTACAATTGGCATTCCGTTTATGGACTGAGACAAAGGACATGAAACATATGAAGGACAGTGCTATACTTGTTGCAAAGTTGGTTGGATATGTAGAGCCACGCCATTGTCCCAAGGAGTTCTTCGGTCTCAGCTATTTAACCACATCAGGTAGTCAAAAATCCTCCAGCTGGAGAGACAACGTATCGTCGCTGTTATAACCTTATCTATGTAAAGAAATCAAGAGTCTTTAATCTTCAGGTTAACCTGCTTAGTTGAAAGGTTGGCTTCTGCCCGGTGTAAATTCTCAGAAGCGAACCGTAGCTGCAATCTTTTTTTTATTCTTTGATCATCTACCGCTTGCGGCACCAGATGCAAATCTTCTTCTCTATATCATAATTACAGGATTGTGCCCTGAAGTATTGTCAAGTTTGTCATCAGGAACTTGTTTCTGCTAGAAGGATGTAAGAAACCTTCAACATGTAAACGGAAACATGGAGTTCTTGTCACCGTGTAATTTTGAAAGTAGCAAATTTGGTATTTACAAGAACCGAGAACTCACTAAGCTTCATTCTTCCTAATTTTCCAACAGGTTGGCCGAAAGAGGAAAAAGCCTCATAAACCAGAGAACAATCAGCGTAGAACTCACCAAGAAAAGGGTGAGTATTCGTCTCAACATGAAAAACATTTACTTTGAGAATATACATGAAGATGAGGCTACCATATATCCACATATGTTAAGGAAGTACTCCCTAAGAAATTATTAACAAGTATAAACCAAAATGGAGATCGTTTTTACACTAAGACTCGCACCCTAATCACAAAATGATTGCTCCTTCTGTGATTTTCCAGCCTGTTTTAGAAGACGAAATCTCATATCTCATCGTGTAGGTTGTAATGTTTGAGGCATTGTTTTCTGGATGAACTGCATCAGTTAGGTAGGCTGCCTCCTTCAGAGTTGCTTCTACATGAGCGTGTTGACCATCTAAGGAGACTGTCACACTGTCAATGGTCAATTCTAACAGATCATAGTTATATACCCAACCAAGTTGAGTAATTTCAGCTGCTCGATCTGTCCATATTTTCAGCATCTGACCATCCAAAACCTAGAAGTTGCTCTTAACGTTAGAAAAGTGCAAAAACAGCTTTCTGTGCATTTTGGAATATAAAAGAAGTTTAAACAACATGCGATTACCTCTGGCAGTTTCTCCATACAATGTCCGGGTCCAAAAGCCTGAGCTTTAATATCCTGCCATCTTCGCACTATATCCTCAGCAAGTCTTGCATCCATTCTGGTTAATTCCTCTGTTGATTTTCGATCTACAAATTCCCCGGCATAGTCGTCTATTCATTAGAAGCAATTCAATTAGATTCTTGTAGAAATGTATTAGCAAGCTATAAAACCGAGACAAACAGAGAAAGAAACACAGTTGAAGTTGGTAAAATATGACAGCATGAAATTTGATGCTATATCAATCCTTTGGCTGCTTAGGAAATCCATAAGACATTTGAAGATAACCAGAAATATAGCATCAATAGGAATTGTCTCCCAAAGAGCTGTTCAGAGAAACAACTTAAGCTACGTACTATCATAGCATAAAAGTGAACAGCCAAGTGAGCACCTTGACTGAAAGTAGAATCTCATAGCTAATTAGTTGCAGCCAAGGGTTGGGTATATCAAGTTTAATTGAAAATATATAATAAAACCGTACCTGCATGGACAATGTCAGATGTCATTGCTGAATCAATTTCTTTTTTCCGGTTGAAGAGGCCATTTGTAGAAGGTAAGAACCTCAAGCCAACCAATGTGATCACTCCAATGGCCACACCAGCAGACATGATCATAACAATCGCTTGTTTTATTTTGTCAGTAATCAATTCTACCTTGCGTACATCCTCCATATTTTTCCCAGAATCCTCATGAGCTATGGCAATATTTTCTTGATCAAGTTGTTCAACAGGTTGTTCACTAGCTGTAACAATAAGAGAATAATTCACTCCAGCTTCTTTGCTTCCGACACCCTCAACCTTTTGACCAGGTGGAAAGACCTTCTGCAATGCATGAATTGCACTAGTCTTTACACGTTCAATAACAGCATCAGACCCAATTCTCACTATGGCTGCTGCTGCTTCTAAGGGTGAATGACCAGCTCCCTCCCGCCTTTCCAAGTGTCTCAAGACTGTAGGATCATCATAATAATCTCCAAGCTTAAACTGCACATCTTTTGTATCCCTAAATCTAGGAAAGACTACTTCCATCAACCAGGTCTCCAAGAGTCTACAAAGCCCAGGCAAGTCATTTTCATACTCATCCCTCAAATTTTCCATAATGAAATCTATTATAGATGGGTTCCTGTAGGGTGAGTGATCGCTATCTAAGCCCAACCATGATCGACACTCATCAACCTCCCCAAGGAGCAATGAACAAAGACCTCTTTCCAAAGCAAAGTCTATTTCACGGTTTTCTATGGGAATGTAAGCTATAGTCCCTTGAGCTGGAACCTTAGTCTGTTGCAGTTGTTGGAATAAGTTATCAGCATCTGTTATGAGATGAGGCTTTTTACCAATAAAAGCTTGGGCAACAAGGGCAAGCGCCACTCCATATACTTCAAAACTTTCGGCAGGGATATTATTTGGTGTTGCTACAAATAGATCAACCTACAATGAGAGGCAAGGAACTTCAGAAATGATAAGCAAGAATAATAAGGCAAAAGGCAGGTTTCTCAACATAATTATATATGCTACTTGCTCAGCTGCTGTCATGCGTAAGAATGCCTCATTCATGAAATCTTCACGGGTAAATCCTCCGGCAACTGGTGCTGCTCCTCCTCCTCCAACAGCCCACAATATGTTCCTCATTCCCAGAAGACCCTCTTCCCTTTTCACCCTAAATTCATCATCAAGTGGCAGGGCTAGAAGGTCTAGGAAGCATCGAGGGTTAATCTCCTCCAATGTCTCGTCAATCTGTGCCTTCAAGTCTGGTGCAAGATTACTGGCCCCTTCCTCCTGCGTCCACAAGAAGAAAGTATCTTTACATTTGAAACTTGCATCAATCTTCTGGAGAGACTACTTAAGCAGAAAAGTTTTAAACAACTTCAAAATTATTTAACAAGTCATTAGAAGATCCACATATTTGCTCTTTCCAATATACTCTACTTCATCCATGCATTTCTAGAGCCAATACAATGTTGCTAGATAGCTCACATGTGAGCTAATAACTTATAACTACAGAAATTCCATAAAATATCACACAAAAATTCGTGTTTTGGCTTATATTTGAACATCAATACCCAGTAGCGTAGCAAAAACAGCAAGATATGATCAAGACATTGTAAGTTCGAGTAAATAGTATACCTGTAACAGCTTCAAAGCTCTCCCAAGGGCCTCACAACCTCGAATAAAATTGGGGGGACTCAACACCATAGCGTCCCTCGAAATGTCCACATAAGCAAGAGCCATAGCCAATACGACATCCTGCTTAAATGACTTCGGTAGTCTCTCTCTAAGCAAACCCGCCCCAATTTTGAGCACAGTCTCACTCTCTCCTGCTTCTTGCAACACGCACAATGCACCAGGCACCTATACATTTCCATTCATTATCACTTTCTTTGCATTTTTCTCAGTAAGCAAACAAAAGGGTCTTGACAAAACAAAGCCAAATTACCTTCTCCCAAGGGACTTGAGTGATGATAGTATCTTCCTCGTCATCCATAAGACCTTGATTATAATCTCTTCTCCATTCAGGGTCAGCCAGGGTTTCACATGCGGCTTGAAGAATTTGCCTTCTGCTAATTAAAGCCTCTTGACTGAAGCCGTACTGAGGAGGTTTAGAAACCCTAGCTTCGTAAGCTCGCTTGATACCATCTCCAAGGAAATGGGTTTCAGCTTCTAGCATCTTTAAAGCCATCAAATATTTAAACCAATTTTAAACAAGAGACCAAACATTTGAATGATTGTAAGAAATGCGCGACATAATTAGGGGTTTTTACCTGATAGAAATGGAGAGGAATGGATACATGGCGCTCAGGAGGAGCGAGAGTGGGTGGTGGCCGGGGAGGAGCGAGAGTAGCGGTGGAGGAAGAGAGAGAGTTATGGTGGTCGGAGGAGGAGGAGGAGACATCGGAGGTCGTGGTGAGGAATTGGAAGTCGCTGAGGAGGCGCTCAGCCCATCTGCTGGCGGGAAATGCGGCGGTTTTGGTGAGTTTGGAGGGTTTTCGCGGTGGTTGTAGCGACGGAGCAAATGGTGTCGGCGAACAGATACCAATTGCTAGGTGTCTTATTGTCTCCATTACAGTAACCTTCGTAGCTTAAACCCTGTCCTCGTGGAAGGGCTCACTGCTATTTAGTTCACTGGTTACAACTAGCAAGTCACTCACTAGTCACCACTTGTCATCAATCTATCTCTAATTTGGAAAATGTTACCAATCCTTGTTGGACCTGGACTATGTTCAAACTAAGCATTGCAGTATTTAACCTTAGAATTGGGTCTAAAATTTTGATTTCGGATCATTTTAGAACCAATTATGAGTTTAACCCGGTCAATTGCTAAATTAAAAAATTAAATATTTTAAATTTTGAGTTAGATAGAAATTTAAAATTTAAAAAAATTCTAAGAAGCTAAAAAATTGGTCAACTTATATTGAATCCATTAACTTCAAGTCGAACTCGATTGGACAAAAATTACAACAACAACGATAATTCTCGGTAAAAATTGCACTAAGACATATAATAATATACAGTCTTATCCTTAACTAATAAAGAGGCTGTTTTCAACTATTAGAAGAAAAAAAAAACTATCATTCATGATTAATTTGAATTTGTTTAAATTTTGATCTTGTTCTATTTTTTATAAATTTTAGATTTTATATGAGTCAAACAAAATTTATAAAATTCGCAACCTAAGTTAAAATTAGCTTTTTTTAATTTAAATTGAAATCAAGATCAAAGTATTATCAACTTAAATTATATTTATTAAATTTGAATCAAATTTAAATTAAAATGTTATCTCTAACTCAACTCTTTATTAAAATTTAAATATCAAGGTCCGGCCCATAATCGAATTAGTTGCCTCCTCCAATAATGTTAAAGTTTTGAAGATTATAACATATAGTTAAAAAATTATTATATATTATTACATTTTAATATATGGATAAAATATTCCATTACCTTAATCTATTAATTTTTTTAATTTAAAGAAAACTTAACAGTCCACTATATATATTTTTAAAAGAAAAACAGTAAAAACGACATTATTTTATAAGTAACAATCGGGTCACGGACCGGCTCGTACCCGGTCAACTCGAACCGAGCGTTTTTTTTACATTCCTACAACTAAACTTTTTTCTTTTATATGTATATACATGCATAACAACCAAACTTTTTTCCTTTATAAATACAGGCATAGTCATTAAACACACATGGCAACCGAATTTTTTGTTCCATATATGTACATTACCACCAAAACTTTGTCCTAAATGTATATACACATTTAGGACAAAAGATGCAAGTTTAGAAGACAATGTGACTAAAGACATAAATGCATAAATACAAATAAACATTAATAATAAATAAGAATACTAACGCCAATAGTAATAAATACTTAATAATCAAAATTAAAATAAAATAATAATTATTACAATACCTTGTTCATATTAACAGAAAGAGTAAGGGTCAGTTTGGCCTTAGAATACCTAACAACAATGTTATATATATATATATATATACACACATATATAGCCACTGATTTTGACTGGACTATGAGTTAAAATAGTTCAACAAGACTTCAGTCATTTTGAGCACGGACCAACCCGTGGTTCGATTGGAATAATAAAAATGACATCGTTTTATAAAAGATGATGATATTTTGTAAATTTTTTTATTAAAAAAAAGTAAGAATAAACTGATCCAACTTGAGCCATCAAATTAGGGACCCAATCAGAACCGACCCAAACTTAAGCCTGGCCTATTGACATCCCTACAACCACCCAAACATCTTCTAACATATATTTACCACATAACTACCAAACTTTTTGTCAATTTGTACACACACGCCTTTACCAAACTCTTTTCCTATATATATGTATATACTACAATAATCATATACACATATCACGACAAAACTTTTGTTTATTTTTATACATACAACAAAACTTTTATTTATTTATATATAGACATACACGGCCTTCGATTTTGGTGGAAATTCGCTCGATTGGAATAACAAAAATGACATCGTTTTATAAATTTAAAAAAAATAAAGATGGACCGATCCAAGCTACAGGCCATACAACCAAGGGCTGGGTCAGAAGCGACCCGAACTTGAACCGGGTCCATTGACATCCCTGCAACCACCCAACATTTTCAAACATATATTTACCACATACAGTATATACCAAACTTTTTGTCAATTTGTATACACACGCCTTTACCAAACTTTTTTCTTACATATATACACACTAGAATACAATATATATGTATATACAGCTACAAAACTAATTTCTCATCTATATGTATATACTCATGGACACCAATATTTTTCATATATATACACACATACCTGCTACCGATTTTTTTATACACGCATGGCCACCAATATTCTTTCCAATATATATAAACATGACTACAATAATCATACACACATACAACGACAAAACTTTTTTTTATTTATACACACGCATGACAATCAAACATTTTGTTTTCCACTATGATTTTGTCCTGCATACAAACTTTTTATAAACATATACATAGCCATAAAATTCTTTTCCTCTAGATATATGGCCATGAAATGTATTTCCAATATATATATATATACACATAAAAACAAAATCATGTGTAACGGATTGGATTCTGATACGGTATTATATCGATATCGGTCAATACTAGATACCATTTCAAGCAATTTTTTAAATTTATAACATAGTCCTTAATTTTTTTAAAATTGTAAAATAATCTTTTAATATTGTACTGTATAATTTAAACCAACTTTGTCTCAAAAAATAATAATAAAAAAATTTAAAATAACAACACTTTATTTATTTATTTAATATTTTCACATATTCCACATATAAATAATAACCACAATTAATATGAAAAGATTATTTTATCATCGTAGAAATATAAAATTAAAAACAATATAAAGTATTTAAAATATTATAATTTTATCATGTAATAAATAATAATTATAACAAAATATCAAATAAAAAGAATAATTATTACCAATAATAAAATATAATTTCTATCTTAATATTTAATTTCAATAATAAAGATATATAATTTTATCTTAATATGTAATTGTTGTTAATAATAAAATATTGTTATATTTATATTAACAATTTTACAAAGAAATACACAAATTTGAGGCCTCTTAATTTTCATTTTAACATATTTTAAATTATTATTTGTAGAAAAATATGGTTATTATTTATTATGTGAATTTAAATATTATATTATTAATAATAATAAAAGATGCTTACGGTGAAGGAGAGAGAGTAAGAGTCTGAAAGAAAAAATAAAGAGCGGAAGAAGAAGGTTGCTGATTTGGGGGTTTAAAATTTTTCAATCATTATTATAACTAATGATTAAAAAATTAAATTAGTTCGATCAATTCAAACCTAAAAATTTTAAGCGAATTAATTTTTTAATTCGATTTACCTTAATAATCTTTGTTATTAAAAATTGTTGGGTTTATTGATTAATTGGCCGATTTATTGTTGTATTATTAATTAATTAACCAATTTTTATAAACTAATTAGTTTTTTTGAATCGTAATATACACTTTTCATTTAACAATTTTTTCAATTAAACTATAATTTATTTGATAAGTAAGATTATTTTTTAATTATTTATTTTTATTCATATTTTTAATCCAAGAATAAGAAGTATTTTGTTTAATTTTAAAAATTACAAATTATAACCATGCCATTTTTTAATCTTCATTGCATATAATTTTATGACGATTTAATACTGATTAAATATTTAAATCAAAACAATATTATTTTAAGAAGACTAAAAAATCATCAAAATTAAACTCTACTTTAAAATTTTAAATCGAAACAGTATTATTTTGTGGAGAGAATTCAACACTTTTGAATTGATTTTCAAATCAACATCTTAAATTTAAAGATTAGTACAAAACTCGATGAATTCGATTTGATTTGTTGACTTTAGACCACACCAAACAGTCGAAATTACCAAACCTAATTGAAAGTATGACTTGATTGGTGCTTACATGGACCCAAATTCCAGCTTCTTCCAGATTAACTAGGGCTGCAGAGATTAACCCCCACAAGGTTTGGAACTGTAGTCTTACATGAAGTGGGTAAGATCATGACAATTAGATGATTCTAACGAACATGTCTCATCAAACCCCATCTTTTGGGGCTGATTCATCAAATCAATGTGCAGAAGATAACTACTGTTGTTGGTTTGTTTACGGTTAATCTGATCCTCTTAATCGAACCCTTTTGCTTTTTGCATAAACCCATTGGGATGTAATGTAACCTATCTATGTTCAAAGCATCACTGTTATGGATATAATTATTACTCTAATCAACCTTTAGAAATCATTTTTTTATTCACTAGCTACCAAGGCTTGCTAGACTTTTCATCACAACGATCCATTAATCTTGTGTTCTTGGAACCATATATGCTGCTCCCGAATTGCTGTACTTTGTTGTATATAGATGACTAAGATTTATTTAGGCACAACCGGCACAATAATTCGGGAATAACAAATATGTTCTCCTCTTAAATAATGTTTTAAATTTCAGATTAGAAGATAAAAGATTTAAAATTTAAATAATTACGGGTATAAAATTAGTTAAAGATTGAATAAAAATGATTAATAAATCTAAATCAAAGTTAAAACTAATGATTAACAAATCTAATCGGTTAAGTTGATTAAACTGTAAAAATTTTAAACGATCTAATTTTTTGGTTCAATTTACTTTAATAACTATCGTTGTTAAAAACCGATCAGTTTATTAATTAATCGATTTTTTTATAAATTAATTAAAATCTATTTTTCAATTAAACTTTAAATTATTCAAACAATATTTTTCAATCAAATTTTAAAAATTAAAATTTTAGCTAGTTTTATAATAATTTAGTATTAATTGAATTTTTTAAAACTTCAAATTCTTTTATTACCCATTGAACTTCCGGTTTGTTTTTAAACACATTGGTTGAAAGGACATCATATTGACATTTTAGTTAAATTAGTTCAAAACACATTGGATCGGTTTCTTATCCCTAATCTAATGACTTTATTTAGAATTGTAATTTATACTTGATTGGTATGATTTGCAGACTATTGCGTCAATTCAAAAATTTATCAGTGCGTATTTAAAAAATAACGACTGTGGGTTCTTAAAAAAAAAAGATAGTATAATTTGGCAGTTTATTTAAGATGTTTTAGTTATTATTAAAAAATATATTTACAAAACCAACGTGAAAAGCTAATTCAATAAACTATGATGCCAAACTTACCACTATTATTACCCAAGCAAAAGTTATGATCTAAAAGTCCAAAGACTGTACTCATCAATCCTTGTGTTTGTGTCATATGATTAGAATCTAATGATCAACCCCATTAGAACCTGAAAAGAAAAAGTTGCAATGAAAGTCTCTAAACTAATTCTTCAAAAAGGGATTTCCACCTTTTGAAAGAGAGAAAGGAGAAAACCAAAAGCTAATAATTATATTTATTAAATAAAATATTTATTATTATAATAATCAATATTTTAAAAGTTGACCAAAAAATTAAACGATAAAATAAAATGTTTAAAATTTTAAAGGTTTAACTGATATTTACTATTTTTGTATACAACAAAAATTGAACAAAACAAAAAAACCTAAAATAGGATTAAAGAAAGAAACCATCTTTACTTAATGAAAAAATTGGAGTTTAACTAAGAAGGAAGAATGTCAAATGGCTCGTAGGAGCGGTCGAGTTGGTGAAATAAAGGGGCGTGAGGTTAAAAGGTTTTGTGTTCGATTCCTCCTACTTATACTTTCTCGATTAAGCCTATCGCATAGGACTTGTCTAGTGTAAAGTATCTGATTGATATAATTTACAAACTATTTCGTCAATCAGGAGATTTATCCAGTATGCATCTAAAGGGTAGCAACTACGAGTTCTTCTGTTAAAAAGGAAAAGATTGTCAATAAAAATTAAATATTTATAAAAATCAATTGAATTACAAAAATAACCTATTAATTAATCAGTAAATTAATTTTTAATAATAAAAATTATTAAAATAAATTAAACTAAAATAATATTTTATGTGAATAATTAATAACTACTAAAACCGGAAATAAAATTTTTCTAAGACAAAAACCTCTTAGAAACGACACCGTTTCGCAACATTGCAGCACGCTCCTCCCTGCTAACTATATTCTTCCGCTCCCATTGTCTGTGCTGTAGTGTCCCTTCTCTGTCTCTCAAATGGCAACGACTCTTTTTCTCTTCTCCATTCTCGCAGCTTTAACCTACGCCCAGAACGACACCGTTCCTCTACCGGAGATCCAAGCCTTAACGGCGTTTAAACTCGCCGTCCACGACCCACTTAACGCACTAGACGGCTGGGACCCGTCAACGCCTTCAGCTCCCTGTGACTGGCCGGGCATTCTCTGTTACCAAAACCACGTCCGCGAACTTCGCCTTCCACGGCTCCAACTCGGCGGCGGACTCAGTCACCAACTCGGCAACCTACGACAGCTCCGAAAACTCAGTCTTCACTCCAACAACTTCAACGGTTCTGTCCCTCACTCGCTCTCTCAATGCTCCCTTCTACGCGCGCTCTACTTGCAGAACAACTCCCTCTCCGGCGACCTCCCTCCTTCTGTTCTTAACCTCACCAACTTGCAAGTGCTTAACGTCGCCGGCAACTTCTTGTCCGGTAATGTCTCCCCCGATATATCGCATTCCCTGCGGTTCTTGGATTTGTCATCGAATGCGTTCTCCGGCGAGCTTCCGTCGAACTTCTCGTCGAAATCTCATCTCCAGCTCATCAACTTATCTTATAATGATTTTTCCGGCCAAATTCCCGCGAGTGTCGGTCAACTTAAAGAGCTTGAGTATCTGTGGTTCGACTCCAACATGTTGTACGGTACTTTACCGTCGGCAATAGTTAACTGTTCTTCGCTTGTTCACTTGAGCGTTGAAGATAATGCTCTTAAGGGGTTGGTTCCAGGGAGTGTTGGTTCGATTCCGAAACTTGAAGTGCTCTCTTTGTCGAGAAATGAACTCTCTGGTTTGGTTCCTTCGAGTATATTTTGCAGAATCTCGGGGAATCTTTCGTCGTTGAGGATTCTCAAACTGGGGTTTAATGAGTTCACGAGTGTTGTTGAGCCGCCAAGTGAAGAGTGTGCAAGTGTTTTGGAGGTTTTGGAAGTTCACGAGAATCACATAAGTGGGTTGTTTCCTTCTTGGTTGACCAATTTCACCACACTTAGAATGATTGATCTTTCCAAAAACTTCTTTACCGGTGCTTTACCGGCAAATATTGGTAACCTTTCCAGGCTAGAGGAGTTGAGGATTGGTGACAATTCATTAGTTGGTGATGTCCCAGTTCAGATTCTACAATGTAGTAACTTACAAGTTCTTGATCTTGGACAGAACCGGTTTTCCGGTGAGATTCCTCGGTTTTTGGGCGAACTACGGCGTTTAAAAATGTTATCTTTGGGAGGAAATATGTTTTCTGGTTCGGTTCCAGCAAGTCTTGGAGCTCTTGATCAGCTTCAGACTCTGCATTTGAGCAACAATATGCTTACAGGAAATTTACCAGCTGAGTTGATGAAGCTCAGCAATTTGACTACTTTGGACATTAGTCAAAATGGTTTCTCTGGGGAGATGCCTAGCAACATAGGGGACTTGACAAACCTGCAAATCATAAATATGAGCGCAAGTGGGTTTTACGGGAGAATTCCGGCGAGTATTGGGGGTTTGTTGAAACTTAACGTTCTGGATTTGAGCAAACAGAGTTTGTCAGGCGAGCTGCCAATTGAAGTTTTTGGTTTGCCAAGTCTTCAAGTTGTTTCTCTGCAAGAGAACAGTCTCAGCGGGGATGTTCCTGAAGGTTTTAGTAGTTTAGTTAGTTTACAGTATCTGAATCTCAGTTCTAATTCATTCACTGGTGAGATTCCAGCAACCTACGGGTTTCTAAGGTCCTTGGTTGTTCTGTCAGTATCGAACAGTTCTGTTTCCGGTGAGATTCCGGCGGAAATTGGTAAGTGTTCTAGTCTTGAAGTTCTTGAACTTCGTTCCAATCGCTTGAAGGGTAATATTCCAGGTGACATCTCCAAGTTATCTCGCTTAAAGAAGCTTGATTTGGGTCAGAATGAGTTAACAAATGCAATACCGGAAGATATCTACAAATGCTCTTCCATGAATGCTCTGTTCCTGGATGGTAATCATCTCTCAGGACACATACCAGTCTCATTGTCAAGGTTGTCTAATCTGACAGTATTGAATCTTTCTTCCAATAGCTTGAGTGGACCAATTCCTGCAAATCTCTCAAACATTTCTGGGTTGAAGTACTTGAATTTATCAAGAAACAATCTTGAAGGAGAGGTTCCACATCTTCTGGCTTACAGATTCAATGACTCTTCAGTGTTTGCAATGAATGAAAAGTTATGTGGGAAGCCACTGGATAGAGAATGTCGATATGTAAAGATAAGACGAAGGAAAAGGCTCTTTCTTTTAACTGGTGTGGCGGTGGCGGGAGGATTGATCTTAACGTTGTTCTGTTGTGCTTATATTTACAGTCTCTTGCGGTGGCGCAGGAAGCTTAGAGAAAAGGTTAGTGGTGAGAAGAAGCCGAGCCCAACTCGTAAAAGCTCAGGAACAGAAAGAGTCAGAAGTAGTGGAGAAAATGGAGGGCCAAAGCTTGTGATGTTCAATAACAAGATAACATATGCAGAAACCTTAGAAGCAACAAGGCAATTCAGTGAGGAAAATGTGCTAAGTAGGGGAAGATATGGATTGGTTTTCAAGGCATCGTATCAAGATGGAATGGTTCTCTCCATTCTCCGACTACCCGACGGATCGATTGACGAGTCCAATTTCCGGAAAGAAGCAGAATCGTTAGGCAAGGTTAAGCACAAGAATCTTACAGTCTTGAGGGGCTACTATGCTGGACCTCCTGATATAAGGTTACTTGTATATGACTACATGCCTAATGGAAATCTAGCTACTCTACTTCAAGAAGCATCACACCAAGATGGGCATGTTCTAAACTGGCCAATGCGTCACCTGATTGCTTTAGGCATTGCTCGTGGACTAGCTTTCCTGCATTCTATATCCATAGTCCATGGTGATGTGAAGCCACAGAATGTTCTTTTTGATGCTGATTTTGAAGCACATTTGTCAGAATTTGGGCTAGAGAAGCTTACTCTACCAACACCTGTCGAAGCTTCGTCGTCTTCGACCCCAATCCCGGTTGGTACATTAGGCTACGTATCACCAGAAACAGTACTAACAGGTCAAGCAACAAAAGAAGGGGATGTGTACAGTTTTGGGATAGTCTTGTTAGAGATTTTAACTGGAAGGAAGCCATTGATGTTCACACAAGATGAAGACATTGTCAAGTGGGTGAAGAGGCAATTGCAGAGTGGGCAAATATCAGAACTAATGGAACCAGGAGGTCTGCTTGAGCTAGACCCTGAATCATCAGAATGGGAAGAGTTCTTGTTGGGGGTCAAAGTTGGTCTTCTTTGCACAGCACCTGATCCACTTGATAGACCTTCAATGGCTGATGTTGTCTTCATGCTTGAAGGTTGCAGGGTTGGTCCAGAGATTCCTTCCTCAGCTGATCCCACCACTCTTCCTTCTCCAATTTGAAACAATTTTATTCCATCCCTTGTTGTATTCAAACCCATTTAATATCCCAAAAAAACAAAAAAAAGAGGCCATTCTTGATTTTTTAAGAATCAAATTCTGTATTTTTCATGATTCCCAATTCAATTAATGGGTTCTTTATCAAAGTGCTTTTTAATTTTTGCATCACAGGCCTTCTTTGGTAGACAACCAATCAACTATTTTTTTAGCCGATTGATATTCTTCAGCTTTTGAAGAATCAAACAGTTACGAAAGTTATTTAGAGAGTAGTAGATCCGATGGTTGATTTAAGATGAAGAGCTAACAATGAAAACGCTCCTATTATCAATCAGTCAAAATTTTAATTATCAAAAATTAATTATATTTTTAATTGAGATTCTTAAATACCTACGTTTTAAGAACAATGTTTGTTCTTATAATTGTTTTATACAGTTATAGGTTAGAAATAAAAGTTTGACTTTAAACAAAAATGAAAATAGAAAGAGTTGTATAAATTTTTCATAGATGATGAAATAGTACAGGTAAACATGACTTCTCTAAAATCTAAATTTTTATAAGAATATTCAACAAAATACTAAGATATTCATACCCTTATAATTTTTTGTAAGTCACGTCCTCGTAAAGTCATTTTATACATAACAGCTAATTTTACCAAACATCGCTAACAAATAGTTAATGCAGTCCGCTGATATAATCAGCTAATGACTCATATATTCAGCTGACTATCAAACAGGGCTATAATTTATAATTTGAGTTTGTGAACCGGTTTAATATATTATATAAGTAAGTCAAATCATAGGCTAATAACAAATTTTTATCTACAAAATTTAAGAGAAATTAGTCAAATCATATATAAATTTTAAAAGCTTTAAAAATTGTTACGAGATGCTCGAAAATGATTAAAGTATTTCAAATATTTGATATTATAAATGATTAATTAGGATGACTTGATCGAACTACTATTTACACGTCAAGGTCCTATTGTTCCTGCTAAGACAATAAGGCGAACAAGGTCGTGGTCGGTTACTTGGACCACTCAGGAGGACAAAGTCATAAGTCTTTTTATCCTCATTAGTATAGTGACCTTTCCCTAGTTCTTTAACTTTGACCAGACGGCGCCGTTTTCTAGTTACGTTGACACTGTCCCATTCCGCAATTTAATGGTCAACGTCCCGTGATTCCGTGGTCAAGAGGACCCCTCCGTAACCGTCAGGCCACTTCCCGCCAAAACCGGAACGTGTAATCCGCAGATGACACGTGGCGCGATCTGAAGAGGATGAGAAAGTAGCCGTTAACGTGACTGGATAACGTGTGTGTCCTTTGTCGGAAGCAGTGGATTCTGATACATCAGAATCCGTGAACATGTCTGTCTGCGCTCATTTTTAAAAACCAATCAGAATCTCAGATTCTTGTTTTTACCTGAAAATTGTTAAAATTATATATAACCAAAAAGAGTTTGCCACGTCGGATATTAACCAGCACACTACACATGGTCCCTGTTAGATCCTGACCTGGCACATTGCATTAGTAATATGTTTTGTTGAATTAAGTTCTTATTTGTTCAATCTTGATCTACCTGGCAATGAATAGGACTGAACAAAAGTTGTTGCCAACCCGACTTGAGCCCAACCTGAAACTCGATCAAACTTTCATTGCACAATCTGAAACGTTTGAACCGACCTCATTTGAGCAACTTACTTCTTAGATTTAAGGTTAAAATGGCATTATCTTACAATTGGGAAGAGCAGAAGATAGACCATTAGGACGAGGTTCAAGCCTGCCTCCCCCTAAAACCCAATTTAAACAAACCTAATCCCTTTAACTTTGAGCTGATTTGTAACCGACTGGCCGGCCAGCCGGCTACCAACCCCACAATGGCCATTCATAAATACGGTGGCAAGGAAAAGAAGGTGCCTGTGAGACAAACAACATGACATGATTCTCTTAAAAACTCTTGATGGATATGTGACACTGTACGTGACAAATGAGAGGGTGTGTGTTGTGTTGTTAATGCGGTCTCTGTCTCGTGACTTATTTTCACTGTCCAAAGTTCAGACCTTTCAGCCTCTCTACTGTCTTCAATCAATTGGCGTCAGGGAAAAATCGGGGGAGAGTCCACAGTTGATATTTAGCATGCGTCATTTTCAGGGTTTTCACTGAAAGACGGTTGTATTTTTAAAACATTAAAAAATACTCACAAAAAGACTAGTAATATTAAAAATTTTGAAAAATAAATACAATTACACATGTATTTAGATCTTATATCTCACTTATTATGTTCTAACCTTATTTTCGTCTCAAAATAACATCATTTTATATCTATTTACAAATAAAATATCATCAGTTTGGAGCAAAAATAGAGTAGTTCATGTCATTGCTTAGTTGAGTATTTCCACATAAGTGTCCTGACCCCAATTATATCATAATTAAATTTAATTTTAATCTTCCCATCTTATATGGAAAACAATCCGTTTAATGCTTAATAATAAAGCATATAATATACTTTGTTAAAATAATAAATAGGCATTTAACAAAATATTATTTTTAGACTTTTATATATTATTTTTAAATAATCTTTGAATGATGAAGCAGAAAAAAAAGCTGCATCTTTCGCTTATTATTACTGTTTCTCACCTGACCAGAGCACTGACTACCTCTGCCTTTACTCCTTACCTGCAGCTTTTTAACTTTTTCCTGAAACAAAAGGTAATATTTTATTGCTCAGTATTCTCAAGGCATGTGCACGGTGCAGTTGAGTTTCAAAAGGTTACAAACTTAACAATGGAGCCCTCCCATACTTCGTTGTTGTCATTGACAGGAACCTTACCTCAAACAGAATTAAATAGCTATCATGCAACCCAACCCAATCGACTATTTAAACTGTACGAAACTACGTGTGCCTGATAAAAGTAGTAGACTCATAAACAGAAGATCCATGTGTATATACCATGCAAAGAAGCTGTCCAAATTAAATGTTTTTGCCTACTAGTACCAGCAAGTTCGATAAATAAATAGCAGCAGGACCAAACTCTTCCGATATTTTGAAACGTCCAGCTCTTACACGTAGAGGAGTGTTGATAATGATCATAGTCAGTGAGCGTATCTTGGGAACGTTTGCCTGCTAGTGCCATTTCTATGTAAAACATAGTCAGCTCCTGAAAATAATTTTAAAGCAATGCAGAAAAACAAGCAAAATCAGCATGGAAGAATATTTAGCTATTATTATTTTTTATTAGTGAAATTCTTAAAACAATATTTCATTAGTTATTAACAATGTTCAAGTTCATTGCATTCATCACTAAGGGGCAGAAGATGAAAATCTATTACATGAGGATTGTGCTACTGATAATAAGCTGTTATCTTTTAAATGCACACCAAATAAATTATTTTGACAATATTTTATTAATTCCTAAAATAGTTAAAGTTTATTGCATTCTCCAGTCCAGATAGTTATCACCAATGTCAAGAAGAAAATGAAACATTTATAGACTTGAGTTTCTGCTAAATATCCAACTTCCAACTCAAAACTCTTCACAATCTCCTTTCAACACTTTTTTTTTTCCTTTATCAGTGTTGTTTATTTTATGGGATTCGCTTTACTAACAATGTAGGCCAAAATAATGTCTTAACTTCAAATCCTGAATGAATTACAACCATATACCTTCCAAGCAAACTTTACAAAAGAATGTTCTTCAAATCCTGAATGCATTGCAACCATATACACTACTGAACAAAAAATATACAGAATCACTTAAACAGATGTTCAAACTTGAGGAAGGGTCAACTAGAATGGTCGTCAGGCAAGAAGAACTTGCGACAATTTCTAATTTGGACATCATTGAGGATTTTAGGCAACACCTTAAAGAGCAACTTCTTGAATTGCTTATATGTGCACCAAGTTCTTCAACATCCTCTTAAGATTCATATTTCCCACTTCTAGGTGCTCATGGCATGCTAAAAAGATGCTAGAGTGGGAAGTGAATGGATTTTTACTAAGATATCTGGTCAGTGATTTGCCCTAGTCTTAAGATAGCTCAGAGCAGTCTTCCCCTACAACACAATGTAGTCCAGAGCAGTCTTCTCCTACAACACAATGTAGTTCTTAAAGATTCACAACGGACCGACCACCAAGTATGAAGAAAACTCTCAATCAGCTCTGGACTGGTCAGCTCGAGAAGAAAGGACGATGCAAACAATAAGGGGATAGAGAACCAATGCTTCAACAAAAATGAGAATGAGTATAATAATGGAGGGAGAAATATGATTGCCACTTCATAACTTCCCTTCATTTCCCTTACTGCAGTTTGGATTGTGCAAAAGATTTGCAGTAATTTAGAGGAAATTGTGATGCAACCACAACTAAGCAATCAGAGGATTCATTGTATGTTCCTATCGGAACAACCACAAGAGCTGAAATTCAAGACCAGTTGAAAAAAACCCACAAAATTGAGCTCTTTAAATTGGAATTATATTTTTATAATTGGGATAATAATAACAGCAAAATTACTTGCTTACTCAACGGACAATCTGGCGAGAATTAAACTAGCATTTCATAGTCATAAAACTGGGCTTCAGTGCCTACGTGTTCTTAGTTAATTTACTGTTCTGGGCTAACTATGGAGGACCACCAAAAGAGTTCTTAAGCTTTTAACTCATGAAATAGAATTCAGAAAAATAAACAAATAAAGCAAACTCTAACATAACTACAGATCTTTTATGGGATTCTATAGACATAAAGATCAGAGCCAACAAGTATCATAACAGAAAAAACTAAGCATGAACAATTTACCAGTATGCACTCAAAATTTTACCAAGGATAGTAATACGTCTTGGTGGTATAGACACAAAAGTTCTACTTTTGTTAGCCCCTTGATCAGATTATATTTGTCTAGTGACTTGGTGACCCCATCAAAGAAGTGATTACAATTGCAACCTGCAAGCATGTCAATGTAATGAAGATTAAAGAAGCGATTAACATGAAATCAGCCAGACAAGTTACACAGGTTCCAAGTAGAAATCAATACACCTGTTAAACATTTTAAGAAATCTATTCTGAGGAAGGTAAAAGGAAAGATTGGAAAATAAAAAATAAAACAGAAGATGACAAAAGAGAAGATGAATAATACATAGTGCAACCAGAAAGACATTGTAGTAGAATCTACCTTTACATGTTTAAGAAGAAAAGGTAAAGCCCCATTTTGGAATCGTGATGTACGAACTTCGTAAGATGGAATCATCCATTCATCTAGGCCATATTTCTGCACGCGAAGTCATCTCTCATATTTGCATTCTCAACCTATCAATATAAAGACTTATGTATTGTATGATAGGAAAGAAGCTCCTTTAAACTCTCCTCACTATATGTTAACAGCATCTGAAAAGTTGAGATAAAAATCGCTATACCATAAGGAACAGATCCGAGGTCATCGAACTATTAAAGCAAAAGGTCTACATTCCCTCCACTAACCATAAAACATTGATTTCCTATCAAAGCAAAAGGTCCTAACTCCCTCCACTAACCAGAAACATTGATTTCCTGCAAACTGCTAAAGCAATTTCAATAAAGCAATCTAAGTTTGATGCGTTAAGATTCAGATCATCTGCAGAACACCATATTCAAATATTTTTGTAAACCAAGAAAACAGTAAGCTCAGACTTTTATGCATCTTGCAACAAAATTTTACAGAACAAGAAACAGCAATGGCAATAGATTCATACCTATGACTGCCAAGATAACCCTGAAAGTTTTCAGACCTGACAACAACCATAAAGAGGAGAAAGTGATGAGATAATGGCCCACTGTAAGTGCAAAGTTCTGCTTTTGGTTTTGAAATTACACAAAGGTTAATGGAAATGCAAAAATGGCACAGCCTTTGTATTGCTTAGAATGCATTCAACTCATGAGTGACAAGTTAAATTATTTAGACCAAATTTGATTGAGATTGAACACCATGAATCTAATCTGACAGTCGTATTACAAGATGAGCTGATGTCAGATTGATGCCTCAATGATGCAGGCATAAGAAGCACAAGCATATGGAAATCACAGGAACATAGAAGAAGATGGACAATTCAATTAGATTTCCGAGAACAGAAAGAGAAGTTAGTAATTGATGTTCACATAAAAATTTTGGACGTAATCCCAGATATTCTTGGGAGAAAGAAAAATGTTCTCTATGCTTGTCAATCCTATAATAATCCTAGTCTGTACAAATAAAAATGAAAAGAAGACAGGAACAGGTAGTATCTTGTCTTTGGGGATCCCTTAATGAAAAATCGGGTGTAAAGTCTCCACTCTTTGAAGTACACTCTTTGAAGTACAATGTCGATGGACGAACACATTCCTCTACAAAATGGAACTGGAAGGTGCAGATGCTATGTTCCACACAAGTAGGTTATAACATTGGTTCTCCACTGCCTCTGATAACATCTTCAAATTGCCATAAATTAACATTCATAAAGCTCATTCATGATTTAACAGTGCAACAGAACCTTCTTGTCTCTTTCTCGGAACTTTTGAATCACATACAAGAGCAATTCAGCAGCTCAAATATATGATTTAACCATGAGACATCAATCCTTCCACCACCATTCTATGTTAAGCATCATAGAGGAATAAAAAGTAAACTTAATATGTGTTGCATTGGTGCACACAAAGCCACAGATCAGTCAACCAGAGGGACCATCAAAGCTTGCTTGATTTCTTTGTTGCCAAGTGCTTCTCAATCAATTTGTCAACAAATGCACGAATCTGCATATTAAATTACAAGCAAACACAAACAAATGTCAGTACCTTACAAAACTAGACTAGCATTACACAGGATTGGAGGAGATGCCCCTTTGACACAAATGGCATTGTTGCACATTCACAAACAAATGGAAGAACTTTGATCTGAAAACTCAACCAGGTAAAGATGAAATAAAGGAGCAGACTAACTTCTCAATAACCATGAACACAGATCCCATCCAAGTATAGACAAACAGGTAAGTGTGGGCCAGGGATAGACCAAACTTTGTAACGCACCTTATACTTCCGTTTGGAATCAAGAAACTCAGAAATGGTCATCGCTTTCTGAGCATCCGTGGCCTGCTCCATCACCTGTGGACAATCAGTGGGAATGTTAAACTAAAATTATGAAAGAAACGTTCCTTCATCATCCAAAATAATCTTTAAGGAACTTATAAGTTGTTCAAAAATTATGAGATGATTTGATAAACAGGAAGTCGAAGGAATGAAAAATCGCATACCTTGGTAGCACATTTCTTCATTATTGATTTGTATCCCTCCTTATCAATTTTCCTTGCCTTATAGAGAGGCATGAGTAAAGATGCAACAAAATCAACAACAGCCTGTTTGGTCCTGTCTGGACCTCTGGAGTGGTTTCTTTGATTCTCCCTGCTTAATGTAACTTGTGAAACAGAACTCTCATTAACCCGTCCATCATTCTTCCAGGATGGTTGTCTTGAACTAGTGTTTGAATGCTCTTCATCAGTTATCCCAACAGCCGGATGAAAGAATTCTGAATCTGCTGCAGCTGCTTGAGACTGCCATCTCTCTATGGCATGGTAATCCTTTATCCCAGCACTACCAGCGGTATCCACCCAAGCTTTTGTGAAAAGATTGCTGTCAACAGCTGCACTATCTCCACACTGCTCTCTGAGATTTATTTGTGATGCAATCTCATTTGAATGACTTCGTTGAGAGAGATTATCAGCTAACATTCTTGAACTATCAAGATCAACACGAGCGGCAGAGAAATCAACGGACCAGTCCCTTACTCTGCAGTTCCTTGAATCAATTTCTGAGATACAATCTTGTCTTCCCAGAATACTGCCAGGCCACTTTCTCCTAAGATCATGATCATCCATTTGAGTATAATGTTCCCGCCTAGCAAATTTGTGAAACGAGGGTATCTTAGGCAGTTGTTGCATTGCACTGCACTTGGCTTCTGATGATGCATATGCCTACAATGTCCCGTAAATATGCACAATGTCAGGTTACAGCAAGAAAAAGAAAATTTGAGAGAGAGAAATCCACCAACAGAAAGGAATATCAGAATAGCTGGAGGAACAAGGATGGAATTCTAACTAGTGACAACTTTTTCTTTTTGTCCTATAGAAACAATTATCAGTATCATGGCGACAATATCTGTCAATCTCGTAATTTATAGGAAATTCTAGAATATAAAAGACGGAACATTTAATGTCATGAGAGAAGCTAAATATTGAAAATAGCTTAAACTATATTCCAACACCTATGGTGCAACAGGGGGGTGGATATGGTAAGTAAAACATACCTCAGCAGCTGCACGTGCAGCAGCGGAAGCCGCCTCTGCTGCAGCTAAAGCTGTCTTTTCCGCTTCAGACATTAAAAGAGTGTTTTCCTCCTCCACTTCACCATCCAATCTGAGTGGAGATGCTTGGGATCTGGATTCTAATTTCAAGTGATCTCCAGATCCCAACTTGACAGCCCTGCCACTCACCTTTTTCACACATCCATCATAAGGCAAAGGGCTTCCACTGGAAGCTGGAGCCTGTATGCTCCCTTTAGTCTCCAGGGCACCATGGTGAGTGTGCAGGGGGGGCCTCCCTGAGGCTGCATTGCTGATAAGTTTTTTCTTCAACTTTAATCCACCATTTGAAGCCTTTTTTCTACGGAAGACTTCAAGCCACACACTAACAAGTTGACTTGCAATTGCACGTATGTCACGGCTCGTATGTACACAGACTTTTTCTTTCACAGTTTTCCCTATGCCTATACAGTCATATTAAATAATTATAAGTAGACAATCATATGACCATTTCATGTATCTTAGTCTAAATATCATTACATCAAAAGGGGCTGCAAGTGCATAAATCTAAAAGAAGCACAAAACCAAACTTAGGCATGCAACCATAATCTTCGACACTCCCAAGAAAATTTTGGTAAATCAAGCAAACCAAAATTAAATAACTAATAAAACACAATGACTTCAGTAATTCAGGTCAAGTCAGCACAAAGAAAGTCGGATGAATGGGACATTAATTTCCTTTTATGGTCAGTTTGATCAATCATTATTACCTGAGGTAATTTCTTGACAATGCCCGTCTATCATGACTATATAGATAGATAGATAATCTGTGTTTGAAATTGCAATTGTATGAAATGAAACAAAAAATCAGGATACACACCTGACAAACGCACTGCAAGCAAATCAGTTGACACAAGCACAAGAAGGCGAACACAATGACGCAATAGTTGGGTCCCATCCTTGCCCATTGAGTCCTGTCATTGTTTAAGTAATTTGAATGGTAAGAACTTCAACCAACTTGCAGTTCATCAAATTAGCAGTTGGAGATCATAGCATTACAAAAATGTATTCCATTTGATTCAGAAACAAACCATAAGCAGTTGAATATAACATACCAAAATCCATGAGTTGAGCATCGATAACCCTTTTCTAGTCCCTGCAAAGGATTTCAAGGTTTGAACAGGAAGATTCAACAACTCTTTAACCAGATGCAATCGCCCAGCAATACTTTTCACACTGAAGAACAAGTCCTTTAGTAAAGCTTCCCTGGTCAAATTGCGGGCACGATCCAAAGAATTCTTGTACAATTCATTGGAAAGCTCAACTGCATCAAGCCTCCTTGTTATGTCCATAACTTCATCTCTTTCATGTTCTGATTGTTTCTGTGCAGCCTCCATTGCCTCCACTTCTGCGGTGTAATCAATTCCACTAGTTAATATGTCAATTATACGTACTGCCTCCCGAAGGCCACTCATCATAGCACCACCAACAGTGTCAGGATGCTCCTTGCATGTGGCTTCACCAGCAAAAAATAAACAGTTCTCAACAGGCCGGCCCAGTATATCATAATCTTCTCCAGATGATCCAATGGCAACATAGGAGTATGCACCATAGCTGAAAGGATCCCTACCCCAATCAGTCACAACAGATGCAAGTGGATCAGGCACTGCAGCCTCCCCAAAAAGTTTACGAAGAACCTTTAAGGCATGGTTTACATGATCACACGAACTCATCGTTTCACCATCTAAAGCTGCCCTACCAACAACTAATGCTATAAGAACAGGAGCCCCAACAGTTTTCCTAACATTCCAGAACATAAAACACTGGCCCCTATGATCAGTACCCTCTGCAGTTGCTCCAAAGTAGTCTACGGAATCATCCCAAAAAACTTCAGGAAATTCCAAAACCACTTTATTGAGAACACCAAAGCCTAGTCGCTGAATCGAAGAAATTTTCCAACTGGGTAATGGAGGGGAAAACTTTATGGATCCTGCTTTCAAGCACCCAAGTGGCAATGTGATCAAAGCAGCGTCTCCCACAAACTCACTACCATTTGATGTGCAAACTTTTACTTTGTTAGGCTGACGTTCATCCACACCTTCATCCTTGACGCCATAAGATATATCTGTAACTACATGGTTCAAGTGTACAAGAACTCCTTCCCCAAGAGACTCGAGAACATTACTATAACCCCCTTTGATCATACAATGGGCTCCTCCAAAACCTCCATAAATGTCATCTTGATTCCAATGGGGAAGAGATACTTCCTTCAATAAAGCAGCACAACCATATTCCAAATTGGCAAAATGCCAATCCATGACCCTTCTTTCAAGAGGACTCAAAACCCCCTCTTCAAAATAACTTTTATCAGGATCTCCACCACCACCACAAGTTCTCAAATCACAAGAAATGTCCATGGTAAGTGGCTGTGCCATACGACGCATCTTAAGGGCAAATTCAAGACCATCTTCCAGAGACATTTTAGTAGCACGTTCACCCTTCTGCTCAACAAGTAATAGCATATCATCTAGAAGGCTGTTGAACTCTGCTTCCAATGCTTCATCCAAATCCCTAGGAACTTTCTCTCCAGTCACAATATCATAAAGAGGACAATCACTGTGCAATACAGTTAAATCAAGGCCCAACTGAGAACAGATCAGTGAGGAAGGGTCTGGTCTTCTTTCAGAGGTAACATCAGCTTCAATACCAGTGATAATGCTGGCACCAAGATCTACAGGCACTGACAATGATGAGCGATCTGTATAGACACGACCGCCAATTCTGTTCCTAGCCTCAAGTACAACAACAGAGAAACCTTGACGTTGCAAGTGGCGGGCAGCAGTTAAGCCAGCAGGGCCAGCGCCTACAACAATGATTTTCTTTCTTTGTTCAGAGGTATAACACATTGTATAACCTCCATCACTATCTGCACAGGAAGAAGGCTGAACATTCTGCAATGCACTCCTTGTATCTGGAGTTAAGACAGGGTCTACACTGCTATCAAGTGATTGGCAACATTTTATGGCACTTGAAACATCAAAATCAGCCAGATTTTTAGATAATAGTCGATTGGCAGCAACATTTTGTCTGATAGCATCGGCTTGGCATTCATCAGGGCCTATCACATTGGGCAATTCCAGTGTCACTGGCATAATAACGCCCCTGCCTGAATTTGATGCCAGGTTCTCGTCATCGGTAGCTACTCCATGCTTTGCCTCTGAGTCAACCCTACCAAGGATAAAGGAGACACCATCCTCTAAATCAGCTTGTGATGGTCCAGGACTTCCCTGAAATTTCTTGTCTTCTGAGACTCTATAATTATGTTGAGCACCAGATTCTGCTTTATCTTTCACAGAAGCAATCCCGACATTTATATAACCCTGTCATGATTTTTTATTTAATAATTTAATGCCCGACAAACCGAAAACTAAAATTTATTTCCACCAGACCATAAATGACTTGTGGAAAAATAGCAATCTAAAGTACAAAAAAGCTGAACAAGCAGGAAGGCAGATTAATTGTATGACATACCATGAAACTATAACTGAAAGAGATCTAAAGCAAATTTTGGATACAACTTACACACTTGTCAAGAAATGTATATATTTCCCTGATAAGAGAAGCACGTGGCAATTCATCAACAGAAGGCACATCCTGGACACCACATTCAGCAAGAGGTAATACACGGCTGACATCTTTACTCCAAAGGCCTAAGATAAAATTCCTGCTTAGAATCAAATACACAAATAGAATTATTTTGGGAGAAGTTACGTGTATTAATCTACGATAAGAAAACCATACATCACGAGATACTAGAATACAAAGTTTACATGGATCAGCTGCATGCACTTGACAAAAATACAATAGTAACTAACCTGCATTCCAAATATTCTTGAAGGCCTCCCTTACGCTTCAATACCTCCTTAAATCTTATCTTTTCTAATGGACCAGCTGCACGAGCTTTCAACCCTGCCAAAACTGCTGCGCCCACATTGGTTTCAGCCTCTGTGGGGCTAATTGAAGATGAATCAGATTTCTCCCGTGTTCTATAAGACCTATCAGTGTCAAAGACTTGATCAGTCTCCAGAAAACATTGCTCATTCAGCAAAATCTCCCAATCAGCATCCCCTTCATAAGCCATGTCTCGAAATCTACGCTTTTTCTGCTTCCGCAAGGCGCGTAGACTGTTTGACAAACTACCATCCTTAACTTCAGAATCAGGAAGGGATACTGCATCTTCTGGGGAACTCTCATGTTCTTCTGGAGATACAGAAGAAGGAGAAGCTCCATTTCCTTGAGCTTCGGTGGAAAAATAGTCACGACTTGCAGTACACGTATCAGTATGAGCATTTCCAGTAAATTGATCTGTATATACAATCGAGCTACAGTTCTTAAGAGGGGCATAGTGCACCATGTTAGAATCAGTTTCTGCCTCAGAGACAGCAGCATTTTGCTTTTGAGAAGAAAAAGGAGTAAGATAGTGTGGCTGGTTGCAACCATATGGATCATCTTGCTCAATATGAGTTTCCTTCTGTGAAACAAATCTAGAGGTAGACATGGAGGAATGCTGGCAAACTTTTGGACACAGATCAAACCCATTTTCAGTTTTGGAAACGTTATCATTTTCCTTCAAACATGATTGACAAGACTCAGAAGTTAAATGTTTAAAGGAATCACCCAAGGTCTTCCCAAAAGCTTGTTTATGAATATCCTCTAATGCATTTTCAAGCAGTTTGTTCGATAACTCATCCTTAAAAGTTGGAACTGGTACTTGTTTGCTAGATACAAATGAAATTTGAGGGTCCGCATTTGAAACATGTAAAGAAAAAGCATCCTTTGATTGGTGATCCAATGTTTCTTTCAGAACTCGGTCCAATTTACCCTCACCAATCGTATGTATGACCTGACTCTGCATGGAGGCAGAAGAGGCACTAGGCATTCCCACTATATCGTTTACCATAGTGTTGGCCTCACCCTTCAACCCATTTTTCAAAGATGGAGTCTGCAAGCAGTCCCTTATGACTGAAAGAGAACAAATTTCATCACTAAGGTCTGATTTATGATCATCGTCCACTCCATCATAATGAGAAACCAAAGGTGAGGGAGAAGCTGGAGCCTCTGGAAAATCTTTGGAAGATCTATCATCATGTCTAATTCTATCAAATCTTATGTCTTCATCATTACTTTCTTGAATGCACTGCAGTTCTTTAATTGCATCATTATTGTCTTCCACACAGTTAGCAGCTTGATAAAAGTTGTTATCAAACTTTTCATCTACAACTGTCTGCCTTTGTTCAGAGGCAGAAGCTGATTGATTTAACCCATAAACTTTATGGGGTCTATCTTTAATTCTCAGATCTTCACATGCAACATCCAAGGCAGAAGCAAATCTTGTACTCTTTTTAGGCAAAGACTTGATAACCCCTGCACCTACTGAAGCAACAGTTGACCCGTCCTCAAATATCTGACTCCTCTTCTCATCCTTTAAAGTCGGATTTGCGCAAGAATTCCCCATCATACCAAATTGTGCCTTCTGGGATAACGAAGAATTTGACTCTTCCAACTTCTCATCACAAGAGTTGCTTGTAGTACCCTGCTCGTGCAACAAATTATCATCCCTCTGACCTTCAAAAGTGGTACCTTGAGATCCCAAATTCCCTGAACAATCCTCAACCACAGCACTATTCCCCGTTTCCTCTCTCTTGGCATCAATCATCAATTGCTTCACCCCTCCTGTATGTTTATCTTCTACCTCTTTATTCATAATCATATCCAATGCATCATTCCCTTCATTGCACCCCTTCTCCACTGAACCCTCCAAGGGCTGTGCACTAGCAGGTCCAATGTCTTTCCTTGGACCTCTCAACTTCTTCCTAAAACTCGCTAGGGTATCATCCATACCCCCAAAATTCCCATCCTTAACAACTAATTTCTCTTCCTTAGCATCAACCTGGCCTAATACTCTCTTTCCCTTCTTTGAGTTCCCAGCCTTCTTCAACTTGATCAAAGACACAATGGGCTCATTATCATCACTTTCCAAACCAACCCCAATTGGTTTCTTGGATCTTTTCTTAACCCCACACTTCTTCTCTTCACCCTCCATTCTCTTAACCCTAGATCTCAACAACTTCTGAACTAACAAAACCTTTTCCTCTAACCCTAACTTAGATTGAACAGTCCCGTAACCAGACAAATCACCACTTTCCATTTATCAATCATCAAGCAATTAAACCCCATCTTCACACCTTAACTATCAATCTGAACCCAAGACAATTCCCCACCCCCAAGAAAATAACAACTATTCCCGCTCAAAAACAAAAACCCCCAATCTTCACAAATAAATACATAGAACCCAAAAATCACTAACACACTTAGCTCCAAACCTAAAAACGTCAAAAATGGCTTCCCCCAATTATCTCGGACATGGAATTTCACACTAAGCCAACCCACGAACGAATAGGAAAAGATATCGAATTAAGACAAGAAAATAGTGAAACAAGAACAAAAAAAAGGTCAAAGGTAGTTATGAGTAAGCTTAACCTAGGACGGCGGTTGACAGAAATCAGACATACATAACACAGTGACGGAGCATGCGGTGGCGTTTTAACGGATTTGTGCGACCCAAGAGTGGCGGATGAGGAGGCGCACGTTAACGGAGTTTTTGATTTACGGAATCGAAGCAACTCGGTTTATATACTATGCCCGAGACTATGTCGTAAGGGAAAACAAAAAGAAAAATAAATTTGTGAAAATAGGATGATTTGAGAATATTGCCTCTTTGGGTTAATCTTAATTAATAGAACGGAACAAAACGGTTTATAATAAAATAAAATATAATATAATAAAAAGTTGTTTAGAAATAATGAAAAGATTCATAATATAATGTAATAAAATATTGTTTAAAAAATGGATAGAATGTAATGTATAATAAATAACTATTATCTCCTTATATAACACTCCAATACAACTTAGAACTAAAAATACAAAAACACTGGAATCTTATAGTTTTAAAATAGCAAAAACTTGTGAATTACGAAAAACATGCCACGATTCGTAACAAACAATTAAAGTTACAGTTGTGACTTGAACAATAATTTTTTATATTTTTTACTTTATATTAATAAATATTTTATTATTTTATTATTAATTATATATAATTTATTATTAATTATATAAAAATATTATTATTAATTATTTAATAAATATTATTATATTAAATATTATTATATTCTATTTGATTTATATTTAAAAATAATTTATTTATATTTAAATTTATGTAAAAATATGTTTGTGAGTTACCAAAAACATGTCAGGCCTGTAACAAAATAATTAATGAATAAGTTTTTATATATTTTTTCTATTTTTTATTAATAAAAATTTTATTATTTTATTATTAATTATATACAAGTTATTGTTAATTATATAAAAAATTATTGTGTTATGTTGGTTGTCATTAGAGTAGGATGAGAAATAATTGGTATTATAAAAAATTATTTACAATATATTAGGTAGCATATATTTATTAGTTTACGTTTCGTTTCATAGTTTCATTTCATGAAACTTTCCGTTTTCATATCATTATATTTCATTATAAAATTTCCTTTCAAACAATAGAACTATGTTACATTCTATCTCATTCTATCATAAAACCCTCAACCAAACAGACCATAAGTGCAAAGAGACGTTCGTGCTTATCTTTTTTTCATTTTTTATTTTTAATTATAGTTTTAATCTATATTGTGTTGAGAACAAAATTGAGATAAAGGGCTATTTAATTTGATAAAAAAGATGAAATATAAATCAAATAGTGTACTAATTTATGTATATTTACTTATTTATTTATTTTTATATTGATAATTATGATTTTTTATAAAGCACTTCAAATGTTATTTTTAAATAGGGTATTAAATAAATATGTGTAATAGTTTCTTAATTATATTTTTAAAATTATAAAATTCATACTTTTAAATTAGATTTCATTTGACTAATTTAAAATTAATATTTAAGTATAGTTTGATTGAGTTCATTAAAAGATCGAAAATTTTGTCTATTT
>JAOTAX010000006.1:1539292-1553358 GCA_025629825.1 Erythroxylum guanchezii | reverse complement strand
GGAGGGTTGGCATCTTACAGGCTTTTATGGTGAGCCTAATCGGAGCAGAAGGGAGCATGGTTGGAATTTGCTTCGGACTCTTGCTGCCAAGTCGAATCTGCCTTGGATATCTATTGGGGATTTTAATGACATTCTCCATCAATCTGAGAAGCGTAGAGGTAATCCTCGAACAGATCGTCTTCTTTCTAGCTTTTAGGCTACTATTAAGGATAGCAGTTTGATTGATTTAGGAATGCGTGGCTATGGTTTCACCTGGTTCCGAGGCAACGAAGCTGAGGGCCTAATTAAGGAACGTTTAGATCGTGCCTTTGCCTATTCAAACTGGATTCAAAAGTTTCCTTATTATAAGGTTAGTAATTTGGACTTAACTTCCTCTGTTCATACTCATTTTTTTTAATCCTATGGTTGCTTCTTTTAAAGTGGGCATTAAACGGTTTAAATTTGAAATTGCTTGGTTAAGAGACTCATGATTGTCTTGATTTTATTCATAATTATTATCTGCCTGAAGATCTGAATAAGACAGCAATTGTTTTAATTCCAAAGACGAGTTCGGTTGAGACCATGTTTGATTTGAGGCCAATTGCTTTATGCAATACCTTGTATAAAGTAATAGCAAAGATGATTGCAAATAGATTGAAGAAGATCCTCCCTAGTTTGATCTCAGAAAATCAAAGTGCTTTTATTCCAAACTAGCTCATATCTAATAATTTTCTTGTGGCTTATGAGATTAATCATTTTCTTAAAAGGAAAACTTAGGGAGTTGAAGGTAAAGTTGCTCTTAAACTCGATATGAATAAGGCGTATGATAGAATTGAGTGGCATTATTTGGAAGAGGTGTTAATCCGATTAAGATTCAATTTACAATGGGTTAGATTAGTCAAATTATGTGTTTGTTCTGTTCATTATTATGTGACCTGTGAAGATAAGTTGTTAGGGCTTATTTATCCTGAACGAGGGTTGAGGCAAGGAGATCTTCTCTCGCCTTATCTGTTCATTTTATGTGCGGAGGGTCTATCTCCTATGATCAGATCATATGAAGTTAGAGGAACCATTCATGGATGTAAGGTTGCTGCAGGTGCACCTACTGTTTCACATCTCTTTTTTGTTGATGATAGCTATATTTTCTTTTCTGCTAATCTTTTAGAAGCTCAAGCTATTAAGGATATTTTGCACATTTATAGATTGGATTCGTGTCAACTTGTGAATTTTAATAAGTATTCTATTAGATTAAGTTCCAACACTTCGAACCATCAGAGGAATATTATTTCTTCTTGTCTTTCTGTTGATTTTGGATCCATGGAAGCTTCTTATGTGGGTTTACCTTCTTTTATTGGGAGAGATAAGAAGGAAATTTTTTCTTTTATTGAGAAGAAGTTGTGGAAGCAACTGCAAGGATGGAATAGAACTTTTCTTTCTCGGGTTGGAAAAGAAGTTTTATTGAAATTCGTTGCTCAGTCTCTTCCTAATTATGCTATGACTATTTTTAGAGTGCCAATGGGTGTTTGTAAAAAAATTGAGAAAATGCTTAATTCCTTTTGGTGGGGTACAAATGTAAGACAAAAACAAGGAATTCATTGGATGGCATGGGATAAGATGTGCTGGTTGAAACACCTAGGAGGCATAGGTTTGAGGACATTTCATGACTTCAATATGGTTTTGTTTGGGAAACAGTGTTGGAGGTTGCTTTTTGATAATTGCTCATTGGTTGCAAGAGTTCTTAAGGCTCGTTACTATCCTCGAAGCACTGTGTGCTAAAAGGGGTACTAATCCTAGTTTTACTTGGAACAGTATTTTCTCAAGTTTTGAATTTGTTAAAAAAAGCACTGTGCAGCACCATTAGAGTTTGTTCTTACCCTTGGTTGCCGGATAAGGAGAATCCCTATATCACTTCGACTCTTTATGATTCTTGGATAAATCTTCGAGTTTCTGATTTGATCCTTCACGACCTTAAACAATGGAATTTGCATTTAATCTCAGCTTTATTTAATAAGCGAGATAGGGATCTAATTCTCCAAATTCCTCTGAGCTTACAACGCAGTTTTGATGATTGGCTTTGGGTCTATGATAGAAAAGGGATTTATTATGTTAGAAGTGCCTACCATTTTATTCATGCAGCCCCTCGAGACTTGAATCAGGTTCTTCCCTCTCCTCTTTGGAAGAAATTTTGGTCTTTGAACATTCCTACTAAGATGAAAATTTTATTTTGGAGTTTATTAAATGCTTGCTTACCGGTTCGTGATCTTCTTATTAATAAAGGTGTTGATACTGTTTGCCCGGAACTGGACTGTTGTATATCGACATATCTATCAAGAGAGCAATAGATGCCCTGATTGGCTTGCCAACTATGCACATCATTTTGATATTGGGGTCACTTATTTTGATTTTACACCCATTGGGTGCCACTTTATCCTTATAGAGGATATATTGGGGACTTGCTTCCTTAGACTCATTTTGTAATCTATTTCGGTCGTTTTTTTTTTTTTTAAAGGTGTTGATACTGTGCCTTTGTGTCCTATTTGTGACATTGAGAATGAATATGTTTCTCATGTTTTATTTGAGCGCTGTTGTGTTAAGGCAGTTTGGTCACATTCTCAGCTGGGTTTATTTCATTTCACATCTGTTGAGCTGCCGTCTTGGTTTTCTTTTATTGCAAATAATTATACTGTCGATGATATTTGTTTGGCTATCTCGATTTGTTGGACTCTTTGGAAGAACATGAACGATTTGGTTTGGCATGGTATTTAGAATTTAGCTCATGCTATTCTTTTTCTTGCCCATTCGATGTTAACAACTTGGACTTCAACTAGGAGACGAGTAAATGCAACTTTTAACCAAGCACATGCTACTCATATTACTTGGCAAAAACCACCAATTGGTTTCCTTAAAATCAACACCAATGCTGCTATCTTCAAAGATTTAAGGAAGATTGGTATTGGTTTTGTTGTTTGAAATAGCCATGGAGATTGTATAGCTGCTGGCAGTAACATTTGTCATGGGGTTTTGGATCCTTCTAGTGCAGAAGGTATGGAAATTCGTGAAGAGTTTAAGTTGGGTTAAAAAACAAAACTTACACTTTGTTATTATTGAAACGGATTCGCAACTGATTATTCAGAGTATTCTTTCAATCATTCGCAATCGGTCTAACGTTGATTTGATTATTAGTAATTACTTATTTCTTTGTAATTCTATAAATAATATTCATTTTAGTTTTTGTAAAAGATTTGCAAACTGTACAGCTCATTCTCTTGCGAAAAAAGCTAATTCTATGCTAAGTCTTATTTATTGAAATTTATTTTTTCCTGCTTGTATTTCTTTAACCTTAACTGATGATCATGTTTCTTAATAAAATTTCCTTTGATTTTTTTTTAAAAAAAAGAAAAGAGTCGGCACAATACGGTTTTTTGAAACAAAACAATCAGCTAATTGCCACTTAAAACTAAACATGTGTTGTCCAGAGACACCATTAAACGACAGCGTCATTCGTCATTAGACATAAACCAAACCACTTTTCTTGCACGTATCACCAAAATTGGAAGAGACGAGGTTTAATTTTCAGACACAAGTCAATTTCCAACTTTGCGATTCGACCTAACATTTGATTAAATCTAAATTTAGTCCCTTGATTTCGAATCTAATCGGGTAAATATTGCAACCCGGCCCTACTTCTAAGCGTGTGGACCCATTATATCACATATCACGCATGCCTTCCAGCTTCACTTCCTTTGTATTTTAGTTTGATAGAATGCATGCTTAGTAACATTCCCTTTGCTGATTTAAGGATTAAGTGATAGTTCGTAATATATAATTATTGAAATGAAAGATAGGTCAAGTCAAGTCCCTATTTTTAATTTTTGTCCAGGTAAAAACTTAGGCGTTATACTTTTTTTAATGTCAATAATTTTAATGCTTAAATAAAATTATATAATTTAAAACTATATTTACTTATAAATTTTTTTAAATTTTATTTAAAAAGGAGACTAATAAGTGAAAATAAATTTATTTACTTTGGTTTACAAGACCATGTAATTTATAAATGGTCTTGTAATAAGTTAATAATGGCCGCTCCCAACCGCCAACGACGAAACCATGCTATTAATGGTAACGGGTAAAGCTTCCAGTTGTTGTTGGGTCCTTTTCCTCCCTCTCATCTCATCTCATGCGCTGCTGTTGATCTTATGTCTTATTATTGCTATTAAGATAATTAATTCTAAATCCCTTTATCTTTAATTTAGATGTCTTAATTCTTTATTATCATCTATTACTTTTTAAACATGTTATTTTTTATTATTATTACTTTATTGTTTTGTTATCTTTATCAGATACCATCTCTAGAGACAACTGTTCATTCTACGCCTAAATTCGTACGGGAACAAGATGACGGAGATTTTTTGACTGCGACTTGGCAACTACCTTCTACTACTCTTTTTTTATTATCATCTATTACTCAACCAAATAACTATTACTGAAAAAAAAAAAGAAAGGATGTAATTTTGCATAAATTATGAATGATCGCCATCGTTCTAATTTTTTAAAAAAATGAAAGATAAATAATCAATAACAAAATAACGAAGGACTTTCACTTAGCTTAATTACTTTCACCTATGATACAATAATAATTTTACTCAAAGTTAAATTTCAGGCCTAAAAAATTGGAAATTAATCTCTTCAATGTTTTAAAACTAATGATTAAAAAATTAAATATATTCGATTTACTTTAATTACGTTTATTGTTAATAATTAATTAGTTGGTTTTTGTAAATTACATGGTCTTGTAAAACAAAGTAAATAAATTTATTTTCACTTATTAGTCTCCTTTTAAAATAAAATTAAAAAATATATAAGTAAATATAGTTTTAAATTATATAATTTTATTTAATCTTTATGTGTTAACTTTTTAACAACAAATTTATAAATTTATTAGTCAAATCTCATAAATTAATTAGTTTATAAACTAAAATAAGTAAACAATTTTTATTAACAGTTTTTTTAATTAAATTTATAATTTTTAATAAATAAAAAGAGTCTCCTTTAATCATATTTTAAATTTTATCTAATTTTTACTTGTTAAAATTTTTAAAACTTATTATTTTAATCATTAATTTTTGATTTAGGTTTTAAAACATTGGGAAAAAGCCTTTACAACTCAACATTGAAACTCAAGAAAATGTAAAAATAATTAAAAAAAGAAAAAGAAAATCCATGTTTCAGTTATATCCTGCAGTATCACTTTCACTACTTCTCTTCTCTTTAGCCATCTCTGACAAGTCTTTGTTTGAGCATATAAAGGCCTACGCACATAACTATTTGAGTTGGGTCAGCACTCAGCAGGCATTGTACTTACGAGTTAATTCCAGGCATGTGCTTCCTGGACCAATTGAAAAGGAAAAAACGTGTAGGAACTTGACAGGATCTTTTATTTAATATTAATTTGTTTTATTTTGTTATATAAAATTTATTTATTTATTTTATAAGATTTACGCAAAACTTATGTTAGATTTAAATAAATAATTAATTAAAATTTATAGAGCAAAATAAAATAAAGAAATATTAGACGAACTGAACTCGAAGGCTTGTCGTGCCCTCGAGCCTCTATGTTGTCCTTATCAATCTGCACACTGTAGTCTATCCAACAAGTTCCTATAGAGTAAATAATTTGTCCCACGCGTTTCTTAGAAGCGTGTGGAGATGGAGACACTGAACAAATCATAACCACTGAAACACGTAGCAAAAAACCTCATCTCTGATGTATCAGTCCTTGTTTCTTTCCTCTCTTCTGTTATTCTTCGCCACCCAACCATGTCACCGGATTCTAACTCTCGCCGCCGCCCAGGGACGGTGGCAGCTTCTTCAGAAAAGCATTGGCATAACAGCTATGCACGTGCAACTCTTGAATAATGACCGTGTGGTAATCTTCGATCGAACCGACTTTGGAATGTCGAACCTGTCACTCCCAAATGGGATTTGTCGGACTGATCCCAGTGAACTAGTTCTCAGAGTGGACTGTACTGCACACTCTGCGGAGTACGATGTTTTAGCCAACACTTTCAGGCCTCTTAATGTCCAAACCGACGTTTGGTGCTCCTCCGGAGCTGTAGCTCCTGACGGGTCTCTGGTTCAAACTGGTGGGTTTAACGACGGAGAACTAAGGGTCAGGACTTTCACTCCATGCAACGTTGGGTGCGATTGGATAGAGATAGATAATGGTCTCAGAGTCAGGAGATGGTATGCGACGAATCATATACTGCCAGATGGCCGACAAATCATTATCGGTGGTAGGAGGCAATTTAACTACGAATTTTACCCTAAACTTGGTATTCCAGATGTGTATAGTTTGCCATTTTTGGTGCAGACCAATGACCCCAATGTCGAGAACAACTTATACCCATTTGTGTTCCTTCATGTTGATGGAAATCTATTCATTTTCTCCAACAATCGAGCGATTTTGTTCGATTATAAGACGGCTAAGGTTGTCAAGACATATCCTATGATTCCAGGCGGTGATCCAAGAAACTATCCAAGTACAGGATCTGCCGTTTTGCTTCCATTAAAGAACCTGAAAGCTGTCAATATCGAAGCTGAAGTCCTGGTGTGTGGCGGTGCGCCAAAGGGGTCCTTTGTTCAAGCGAGGAGAGGCACTTTCGTCCGAGCATTAGACACTTGTGGTCGGATTAAAATAACGGATCCGAATCCACAGTGGGTCATGGAGACCATGCCTCAACCTCGTGTCATGAGTGACATGACATTGCTTCCAGATGGGAATGTTCTTATAATCAACGGTGCCGGAGCTGGTACCGGCGGTTGGGAATATGGCCGGAATCCGGTTCTGAACCCTGTTCTGTACCGACCCAACAACCCTTCACGATCACGGTTCGAGTCACAGACTCCATCAACAATCCCAAGAATGTACCATTCAACAGCGATCTTGCTCCGAGATGGTAGGGTATTGGTTGGTGGTAGCAATCCACATATATACTACAATTTCACTGGAGTTCTTTACCCCACAGAACTAAGCTTGGAAGCTTTCAGTCCGCCATATTTGGACGCAAAACTCGACAACCTGCGACCCAGGATCATTGTCCCGAACCTAAGTATTGGTTACGGTCAAAGGTTGGTCGTGAGGTTCAGTGTCACAGGGACGTTAGCTCCAGACACGGTGACTGTGATGACGGTGGCGCCGTCATTCACCACACATTCGTTTTCTATGAACCAGAGGTTGTTAATACTTGGAAACGACAAAGTGACAGAAGTGGGGACATCTACGTACGACATCCTGGTCACAAGTCCCGGGTCGGGTAATCTTGCACCGTCGGGATTTTATCTGTTGTTTGTGGTTCATCAAGGCATTCCAAGCCAAGGTATATGGGTCCAAATTAAGTGATCTGCCATTTTACAATTTAATCTTTTTAGTTTATAGCTTATATTTCATTTTCAAGTCTAATTGTAACCCAAAATACTATTGATTTGGGATAAATTATATTTACGATATTGTTAAGGTGCAAAACTGAATAAATTATGTTATTTTTTTCATACAAATAAAATTTTCAATCGCTATTTTTATAACATATGCAAAATTGGTATTTTGATTGAACTCAATTGGGCAGACTTCAAATTAAGTTTTGATTCGAGAAGTCAAGGTATAGCTTAAAGAATCTAAAAATTTAGAAAAATCTAAAATCTAAAATCAAAAAACTCAATACTTAAGTTTGATCTAATAACTTGAACCCTCTCTTGTTATGATATTGATTCAATTTAAAATTTTAGAACAATCCAAACGAGGTTAAGTCATGAACTCAAACTTAACCGAATTTAAGGTTAGACTCAAATTATATGTTGGGGGGTTCAGTCAAGCTCGAATTAGAGATAAACTTGACCCGATCCTTTGCCAAGCTAATCTTTGCCATTTAATGAATACATGATGGTAAAAATTATTTTAGTAAAAATCATTAATCATAAAAATGTCTAGAAGAAACGGTTTAAGCTTAATATGGTGTGGAATGACATGGACATCTTTGTGTTTTCCATAAAAGTTTACTTAAACCTCCTTAATTCGGGTAAAAACCTTAGCCAAGAACTAACATGAAGGAGAAACGTTACTAGGGCATTTAAGTAAGAACAAGTAAGAATAATTTGAATTAAGAATCTTTTAATTAATAATTGAAAGCGTATTTAACTATTTATCACATATAAACTAAAAGGCATTTTTTTCGTATAAAGATGTGAGCTTCGTGCACTTAAATTCACGAGTAAATATCAAGAGAATTTAGAATTATGCATTTAAATTTGATAGCGTTCAAGGAATGGTTCGGCAAGGGACGAGCATGGAGATGGTAGTCAGATCCTGTGGTTACCTCTCCATGAAGAAGAGCAAGGATACTCCTAGTGGGCCTAGAACAGTGGAGTAGAAAGGCTTTTGGTGATATCATATACTCGAGCTGTTAAGAAAAAGATTTTCGCACAAGGGGGAATCCATGCCCAATGCGGAAGTTCACACTTGAGATGGAGATTATTGGGATATCAAGTGTGAATAGGAATCCTACATTAAAAATAGATGAAACTAGTGAATGACATATAAGTAGAAATGACCCATAAATATAATGCCTTGAGATTTTAGGTTGAAGTGTGGTGTCAAAGCTTATAAGTATGTTCCCTCCCTAGGTTCATGATATAGATCTCCCAAGTAAGTGGGCTCCCCAGACCCAATAGTAATAATTTATTATTTACATTATTTTCAACCAAGTTTTAATTAAAGAATGTATTTGCAATTATTCGTATCATTATTGTAAATTTGCTTGAATAGGTTATAATTATAATAATAATTCGTAACAATTATGTTAATTTGTAATTTATTATTTAGAACTTTGGTTCGAAGTTGGAAAAAGGAAAACATAACGAAGAAATAAAGAAGAGATAATGGCGTGAAAGGAAATGGTACGAGATTGAGAAAAGGACTTGATATTAAATAGGTCCGTACTTTGTATGATTCGGAAACAAATATTCTGTTTTGATTAATCTGATCCTACTCTATTTTATATCATCTCATGTTACACGTAATGGTACCTTAGTTACGTATTCTGGATTGAACGTGAAAAGGCAATAAAAGAAGAAATGCGGAAAATACTTTTGGTTCCATAACTTCAAACAAGCTTTCCAAAGCCGAAACAAGCACGAATTCTGCCGTCTTCACGAGAATTGATCACCTGGATGCGGTCAACATCTTTCTACAGTTTTCTCAAAACGTAAACTCTCTTAACGGGTCAGAGAATCTTTATGCTTACGAATGATATGAGCAACTGCAGAAGACCTTAACCTTTATATATAACTTCCATATCGGGCTTCCCTATCACAAGCTTGATATGGGTCCGATCCACATTGATCGAGACCCATTTTTTACTTGGACTTTGACCCATTGATTTAGATAATTTATTGGACCACTTTATTATCTTTGTCTGGATCAAATTACGTAACTTAACTGATAAGTTATTTAAAAAATCAAAAAATGCAATTAAATATTATCCAACTTTATGGGAAAAGTAAAAAATATCCAACATTCTTCGCCTTGGACAATATTTAATTGCGGTATTGACTCAAGTTGAAAATAGTTGAAAAACTCAGTTAAGCTACGCTACTACGCTACTGTATTAGTCGATTAAGTTTAAAAACAAAACTTTTAATCCAAAGATAACAAAAGTCTATTATTCCGTCCTGTAAGGCTTTCAATATTGAAAAGTATCAAATGCATGTGTTATATGCGATACAAATCTAATACAATTACGTATACCTAATACCTTACTAACATGAATGGGAAAATGGAGTGTGGCAAACTAGGATGATACCTTTATGATCTAAATTATATCATCTTTGTTTGTAGGTCTCGATTTTTTATACTTTATACTAAATCGTATATGCTAAACTGTATTAGATAAATCTTGTTTTCTCTCACCAAATGCTAAATAACATTAGAGAAAACTTGTTTCCTCTCACGAAATGCTAACTTGCATAAGAGGAAACCTTTATGCTCTCCAACTAAATGCTACACTGTATTAGAGAACGTTAAAACTGTATGCGTCTAAATGACATAGGCTCAAGGTCAATCTGTATATATGCCCAATGACCTTTAAATGCTTAAGATTAACACAAATTTTAAGACTTTCATGCGTATTATGATAATGTATCATAACATGTATTACTGAGGATAAATGATAATTATCTTTATCGATGAACCATCATACCGTTATAATACATCAAATGTATAAATGTACAAATGCACATGGAGCAAACATAACAATCCTCTAACTAACAATGTTTAAGGACTTCAAAACACTTATACTGTATTCTTGTATTTCAAACACAAGTAGGTAAAGTCCTTTAGTTAAAGGATCAACTAATAGTTCCTCAGTCCTTAAATGCTCCAAACCTTAATGTCACATTTTTGTATCAACTACTTTATGGTCAAAATTTTGCCCTGTAAATTCATAGACCTTGTGATTTTCTTATTGTTGCTAAACAACATAGCAACAAGATTATCATAGTACAACTGAATGGGTATAGCCATTGAATAAACCACAGACAACTAGAAAATTAGGTTTTTGAGTTAAACCGTATATGAAGCAGCCTTATAACATACACTCTCCATACATGGTCAAGGAAATCACCGGTGTCTGCTTGACACTATTCCATGACATTGTACTACCTGCAAACTTTTAAAAAAAATTGTAACCTTAAGTAGACTTTCGATCATCCGAACACATAGCTAAATTTGAATCTGAATTCCCTACGAGGTTTAGTCTGTAGACTTTTCTATATGTCAACATACAATCCTTGATTCCCTTTAATTATCTTAACACTCGCTTGACTGCATTTTAATAGTCTACACCTGGGATAACCAAATATTGATCAAACAGTCTAACAGTAAATGCAATGTCTAGCCAAGTACTTACCCGAGCATACATCAGGCTATCAACCGTATTATAATATGGAACATTCCTCATAACCTCTCTCTTTACTTTATTATTTGGATATGGTGCCAAAGATTATCTCTCACTATGAGAGATATGTGCTACAACAGGTTTACAGTTAATTGTATTAAACCATTGTAACACAAACTCAATGTATGCACTCTGTGAGAGGTCTGATGAGTGTTGAGATCTGAAAAGGTAAATCCTTTATGTCAAAGTTCTTGACTAAAAGGTGCTTATCCTTATACAACATGATCAAGTAATTTGACGTGAGTAATATATCATCCACATGCAGTAATAGGAAGATAATTTTACTCCCCCTGATCTCATTGTACAAGCATCTTTTTAACTTCATTTTCCATGAAGCCAAAAGAGGTCAAACCTTATCAAATGTAAGGTAACACTTTAGAGAGGTTTGATGTAAACTATATATTGATCTGCTTAACGTGCAAACCATGTCAGTTCTATCTAGATCCTGAAATCCTTCAGGTTGTACCATATAGACCTCTTCACAAAGGTCTCTATTTAGGAAAGTGATTTTGACAGTCATCTGATATAACTCTATATTATCACAAGCTACAATTGTCATAATCACTCAAAATGTATCCTACGAGGATACGGGAGAAAAAGTAACATTAAAGTCAACCTTTCTCCCTGAGTGAACCATCAAGCAATTGAGCGAGCCCATAAACTGTAGAACTTTATCTCGAAATCCTTTAGGTCTTTAAACTTCATTTACAACTCACGAGTTTGCAATTTCGTTGCAAATCAACTAGCTCCTAGACCTGACTATACTTCATGACTTGTATCTCATCAGTCATTGCATCCCACCATAAATCTACGATAGGTTCAGAAACAACTTCTATAAAAGTAATTGGATTCATAATATGTCTAATAAAATAGTCATGTTCACCTAATAGACTATGTTATCAGATGGGATAGCAGGTCATCTCACTCTGGTGAATCTTCATAACTGCATTAGATCTTGTAACCCCAGGAACCTCTGAGTATACAGGTATGGGTTCCTGTTCTTGTATAGGCACGGTACAAAGATCTAAATCTACCATATCTATATGTATAAGTGGCAGGTACATAATAACTGTAGTATCCACCCTGTTATCGTCCGAAGGGTCAAAAGGCCCACCATCATCATAGACATCGTATCCCAAAAACGTAGCTATTTGTGATTCCACTATTCTGGTCCCTCCTATTCTACAGTAAAATCTGTAGCTTTAAAGTGATTGAGATATCTTACTAAATAGCAATGAGCATAACGAGCATGCAAATTTTCTTTATAAGGATTATACTAACTCATTAGGGCAGCCTCATACACAAATGTGTGTAAGGCTGGGTTTTCAAACTTCTAGATAATCAGGTATATTAGTCTTGTTCTGCATTGACTTCTTCAAGTCCTTTAGGGTGCGATTATGCCTTTCGGTAACACACCATTTTGCTCAAGACTACCCGATATAGTGAACTAAGTCACTATTTCAACTGATTCCATATATCTGGCAAACATACCTTTTCATATCCTGAAACACCATGTTTGCCATAATATTCTCCTCCACAGTCAAATCTGACTAATGAATTTTTCAATTGGTTCTCAACCTGCAGTCTTTAAGTAAGAACATATAACTGTAATGAAAATAATCATCAACAAATGTCAGAAAATATTTGGAATTGCATAATGAAATTGTATAAGGTCTTCTGATATTCGTATGTATCAGACTCAACAAGTCAGAAACATGAGTTGACCCTTTTTCCTTATTAGTCAACTTACCCCTGCAATAGTCAACACATGTTCCCAGATCATCATAATCTAGAATTGAGAGAATGTTTTCCTTAGTCAATCTCTCAAACCTAGCTCTAGAAATGTGGCTTAAACTTTTTTGGGACACCATGTATGACTTTTCATTCATTAGGGTTCTTCTTTTCATAACTTGCTTAGCAAGATACGAAGAAGCATGTATCTAATTCAGGGTAAGACACATTCTATACAAACTATATGATAAGAAAGTTGTACCAATATGTTTTGCATTTAACACAACTGTACAACAGAAGCATTAAATACAAAACATCAACCTTCTTTGTCTAAAATTGATACAAAGATCACATATATAATGTGTCATGTAAAAACTAAAATGAACCTTGCAGCAAAGTTGATGGTAATGAAGAGGCAGAAGTAATATCTATAGGGAATGTATGTACTTAACCTTGCTACAGGTTCAGTACATACATTCCCTATAGATATTACTTCTACCTCTTCATTGCCATCAACCATCAGCTACTCTTTCCTTTATTTTCCTTTATCCTTGATATGAACCCTTGCATTGTGGAAGTACCTTGATCAGATACTCCACTATATAGCCACCAAGTATTTAATGCGACTATCGCAAATCAGATTCATAAATTGATAATTGAAGGAGTTATCTGATGGTCACAATCTTTCTTTTTAAGCCTCATACTACTAGCTTCTTTATGTTATGCGGACCTTTACCAGCATTGGATTGACTAGCATCAGTATGTGGAGAAGATTTATTTTTTCTACTTTTGATCTTAATGGGCTTCATCTTTGCCTTCCCTTAGTTGTTTCGAGAGTTGTAAGAGTAGCAAACTTGAGTTTCTCCTCCTTAACAACGCAATGGGCAATCAAAGCATTGAAATCCCATTCCTCATCCTGTAAATAATATGTCATCACCAGATTACTAAACTTTGGAGGGAGTGTATTCAGAGTCTGGTGAACTATGAAGATATCAGGAAGAGGAATGTTTAACATGTGCAATCCATTGTGAAGATGGATCATTCTTGATATGTACTCTATTACTTCCCCTTCTTCCGTATACCTCATGGAGAATAATTCTTTTATCAAGACACTTGTCTCAACATTAGGTGAGATTGTGTACTTCTAGGAGACATTACCAAGAACTTACTTCGCTATGTTGTGTTTGGTTACCGTCCTCGGGAGTGAGGATGGATGACGAGGACACAAAAGTTCTGTCCTTCGGCCTGTTTGCTTACCGAGGACAGAAATTTTTGTTCCTCTCAAAACTGAGGTACGAAAATTCTTGTCCTATGGACAAGAATTGAAAATGTCAAAAATAGCCTCATCTT
>JAOTAX010000006.1:1484940-1501867 GCA_025629825.1 Erythroxylum guanchezii | reverse complement strand
GTGATGAAGCATTAATTAGCCCAAGTCTTCGTGTCTTCAAGCTCCAAGTGTATCCGGTCCAAGGATTTGAGTTAAATGAATTAATTTGGGCTCAATTCTATTAAACTCTCCTCCAATAGGCTCGGAGTTCTCCATCTTCTCGAGATCATTACTCATGCTCACATCACCTTGTACGATAGGCTCGATTGGGAGAGCGTAGGTAGGAAAATTCGAACACATGACCTTTTAACCTTATACCCCTATTCTACCAACTCGACCACCCCTAAAAGCCAAGTTTGCTATCTTGATTTTGAATAATTAATGAGTTAAATAACTTTAATAATATAATTTAAAAATTATTATACATATCTCTAAAAATTTATATTGTAATAATATAACTATATATTTATTTAATATAAAATGTAAAATAATAGAGAAAATGAAAGTGTCACTTGGTATGTATTTCTTTTTCTTTTTTTTCCTTAATAAATTTTCTTATTTTTCATTTTAAAATTAATTTAAAATGAGTCAGACAAGTCCGTTAATGACGAAGACAGACGGTTTCCCTTTCCCTCCTTCCAAAGCGTCGAACCCGTGACCCTTTTAACTTTAACAAGTTCTTTAGTTACAAAAGTACAAAACAAAAAAGGAAAAAGACCAAAATTGTCCGAAACAGGTAAATGAGAATTTATTATGTAAATTAATTATAGAAAATAAAAAAAAGACATAAAAATTAAAAAGAATAATTAAAATTAAAAATAGTTATTATATTAATAATAATAGTGTTTGATAATAAAGTGCCTATTCTTGGAAAACCCGAACGATCCCTCTTTTTAAGCCTCTTCAGAGAGCCCCCATTTTTGAGTTAGGGTTTCGCTCTGCTCTGTCCTTTCATCTCCGAGACTGAAACCCTAAAAATCGACCGATCTCTTCCAACTAGCCGTTGCCGCCGTTTCCCGCCAGTTTCTGCGTCTTTATAGCCGTTGATTAACTCTCTGTTTTCAAATAGTAGCCGTTAGATCTTGCTCCTCTTGTGCGCATTTGGTTTGCTCGGGTGTTCTTTTTTCTTTTTTTGAAGTCTCGCAGGAGTTTGATCAGGAATGGCGGCGGGCAGCGAGGGGAAGATGGTGGAGGAAGAGAAGAAGCTGGAAGAGGAGAAGGGTGGAGAGCTGTTGTTCTGTGGTGCGACGTGTTGGGATGTGATTGGCCGGAAGAAAGGAACTCAAGAAGGGAACTTGATCTCTCCCACTAGGCTTCGTCCTCTTGTTGGTGTAGACATTCGTTTCGTTGCTTCTGGATGCGGTAGCATTCGCTTACCCCACTTTCTACTTGTGTTTGTTTGTGGGTTTTTTGTTTGCTAGGCATACGCATGGTTGATTTTGTGAATTGGGGGATTGTTGTTGTTGTGTAAGTAGAATTAGTGAACTTTTAACTTGATGGAAATGGGAAGCATATTAAGAAACGCAGTGACTGTTCGATGTTGGAGTTTTATTTAATGGTGTGTTCTTTTTTTTTTTTCCTTGATGCAGCATCGTGTCATTGTGTGGCATTGGATGTTCAAGGAAGATGTTATACATGGGGGCGAAATGAGGCTAGATTTGTTTAACCAAGAATTCATGTAGATGCTTTTGTTATTCTAAACTGTTAATGTTAACTCATCAGGCTTTTATTATGTGCCCAGAAGGGTCAACTGGGTCACGGAGATGCAATTCAGCGTGATAGGCCTACGGTTGTTTCTGAACTTTCCAAGTAAGCTGCGGAAGGCAATTGAATTTCTTTTCTATCTCATTCTCATTAATGAGTTACTTTACCTGGTACAAATTTTGTTTTTTTTCCCTCCAATGCATGGAGAAAGAACAGTTGCTTCTTATCTCTTCTGAATTTCAGTGTATCCAAAGAATAACTTTGAGTTTTCATAGGTTTCTGTGCGATAAAAGATTTACGCTTTAAGAAGAAGATGTGGGAGAGGGACTCAGAGTTTACTCGATGAACAATGACTTTTCTGTTTGGCTACGAAACAATTGACCTCCAATAGATTCTATTGCTGATTTTTTCATTAGATAGTTGCTTTCTACTCTGAGTGGGTTAACCTAACATCAAAGTGTCTGGTGGCTGACTGTAGTTCATTTTCTGGTTGCTGTTTGATCAATAGGTATAAAATTATCAAAGCTGGAGCAGGGAAAAGCCACACTGTAGTGGTCACTGATGAGGGTCAGTCCCTAGCATTTGGCTGGAATAAACATGGGCAACTTGGTTTTGGTTCAGTGAAGAATGGTTAGTCAAATTCCTTAGTGGTTGTTTAAGCGACTCCTAAATGAATTTAAGTGATTTCAATATATTGATATGAATAAGATGCAGATACAAGAATCTAAATAGTAATTAGTGCTGTTACTGAAGACATATCATTCACATTTTTCCTATATTGGAACTCCTATATTGCTTTACTTTAACCTTCTACATAAAATTTTTCACCAATATGTAGAAATTGAGTCTTCGCCAGTTCGCTGTCATGTGTCTGATGTCAAGACCACTGCTTGTGGTGCTGATTTTACTGTGTGGTTAACTTCTGTTGAAGGAGCTTCCATATTGTATGGTTTGTAAATTTGTTTGAGTTTTGCTTTACAATCTTCAACTAATTCCTTATGGTTAGCAATTTACTTCTGTTATTCCCTAACTCCATTTCCAACTATTCTTGATTTTTGATCTCTAGAACTGCAGGACTCCCACAGTATGGTCAACTTGGACATGGAACAGATAATGAGGTAAGTTGAATAAAGATGTTTATTTTATTTGAATTTTTATCACTGGCTTCCAGTCTTCTGGTCTACTTGCTAATTATAATTTCAACAGTTGTTTGGTAACTAAATCTTTTTAAAATTGAATATACCATATTAGTTGGCAATATTCTGTGGTTAGTCTGTTCTTCTGAAATTCTATGTATGCTAAATGGTTTTTGTTTGAATTAAACATGATTTTTGCACATGCAGTACAATACTAAAGATAGCTCAGTCAGGCTTGCTTATGAAGCCCAACCTCGCCCAAGGGCAATAGCTTCGCTTTCTGGGGAAACCATCGTCAAAGTTGCATGTGGATCAAACCATACAGGTTATTAGCAATTTAAACTCCAACTTTTGAAATGCTAACTGCTCTTATCTGATGCATTTATTGATTTCTCATGGGCATGCAGTGGCTGTAAATTCTAGCGGTCATGTCTACACGTAAGTATTTCTTTGTTTCTCTAACTGCAAGTTAGATATCCTTCTCTATTCTTCCCATGTTCTACTATGCACCAACATTTGATAATTGCTTGCGATTCTGCATGTGTAGATGGGGCTTTGGTGGTTATGGAAGGTATGTCCTCACTGTTCCGTAATTGGATCAGATGCAAAATATTGTGAAATTCAAGTATTGCTTGGGTTTTGACTGAATCTTTGAGAGTTTAAGTGTCCATGGTGGTGCCTGATTACTTACTGCCTCCTTGTGATATAGACTTGGACACAGAGAGCAGAAGGATGAGTGGGTACCTCGTCGCGTGGATGTTTTTCAGAGACAGAATGTTTTACCTCCTGATGCAGTCATTTCAGCTGGTTCTGTGAACTCTTCTTGCACTGCAGGTATTGTCATGCATGCCTACATGCAATATTGGACCCATGTAAATATAAAAATTGTATTACTGCCTGCTTTTGGTTCGTCCTTTTTCTCTTGATTAACTGAACAGATGGCTTTTTATGGCTTTTAAAGGTTTTTAAGTTTGGATTTGTAGTTTTTGCTACAGATGGTAGCAGTTTGTTTATGGTTGTTGGCTTTCATCATTTTTCTCTCTTTTTTTTTTTTTAAGGTCATACTTGGTTGCATGGTTTCATCTTTTTTGTGGCAGTATTGAAATACTGCCTCTAGGTTGGTGGTTATGGATGACTTGATGGTCAAATGTCCGGAATGGAATGATGATGGTCAATTTTGAGGAGCCTAAGAATATGGTGTCATATCATAGCTGTAATTAAAAATCACATTAATGTTATAAATTCTGCAGTTGGCATTTAGGGTGTTACTTGATTAATAGGTAGAAATTGTGTCTTCTTTGTAGCTATCTACACAAGTTTTATTGGGATGCATACAGTTTACATTTGTGAAATGAAAATATCCATTTACCCTCATGCATGCTTATATCATCTCCTGTGATTGCATTTTCAATCTTTTAATTTTCTGAATGATTATGGTCATTGGCTTTGGCTAGATTCAAATTCATGTTTATTTACAGCTTGTAGCATGGTCAAATATGAATTTCAAGTGATCTGTTTCTTCTTCTTTCTTCCTCCTTTCCAGGAGGTAGCCAGTTGTATATGTGGGGAAAAATAAAGAACACTGGAGACGACTGGATGTATCCTAAGCCGCTCATGGATCTAAGGTTCTTCTCAGAGCTATTATGTTGCTTCACATTTCTTTTCACAGCATTTCCTTGTCTGCTTTCACATTTATGGGTAAATCGGCCATGAATTTGTTTTGCTAGTGCTGCTTCTTGTTAGTTGTTGAAGCCTACTTTCTTCTGTTCTCTTATATATTAAAATTTGTTTATGCCCTTAAAAACAGAATGGCTCGTCACTTTGTTGAAGCTATGATTGTACTATCTATTCTGATGGTTACTTACTGTTTAAATGTTGCCATATTTTCCATTTATGTGATACTTTGCAGGGAATATGAAGATCTTGATTTAATCTCAAGTAGTTAAATCAATTAGTTTCAGAATCAATTTCCTGGATAATAACTACTAGTTTTTCCCCCTCTTTGAGTGTAGTGGTTGGAATATACGCTGCATGGATTCGGGAAACATGCATCATTTTGTTGGTGCTGATAACTCCTGCATAAGTTGGGGCCACGCTCAATATGGTGAATTGGGATATGGCCCTAATGGACAGAAGTATGTGTTTCTGATTTGAGATATTCTGTGGCTAAGATTTGTTTTAACTCAATGTTGCCTTCAATTTCAGGTCTTCGACCATACCCAAAAAGGTAGATATTCTTGAAGGCATGCATGTTATAGGGTAAGTTGTTTATCACTTTTGTTTTAGGAGATTCAAAGCATTGGTTGAATAATACTGGATAGTTTCATCCTTGGGGCTAAGAATTGCCCTTCATTTTTCAGTGTCACATGCGGCGTGGGGCATTCCATGGTTATAGTTGATAGAACAAACGTAGGTGAACGTCTTGATGAGGTAATACTTTCAGATGCTTGCTTCTGCTCGGATGTTGATTTATTTTTCAGTTAAGAAATGCAGTATGATCTAAGTTTTGATGATTATTTGGTTGTGATTCTCTGGTAAACCAATGCAATTAAACATAGTACAATTTAGCAGCAATTTGCACTTCAGAAGTACTTAGAGAAGTCTATTCTGATTACATAGAGACCTAGATGATATACCTAACTCTCAGAATTCAATATGCAACTGAGATAGTTTAGGCTGGTCACTGTAGGAACTAACTTGCCCTGTAAAGAAGTATAACATATTCACTGATGATCTGTTGAACAAATCAATGGTAGACAGAACTGACTCCATTTCCACCCTCTCTAACCCATATTTTGTTCCCTCTCAACTTTACAAAACAAGACACCACAATTCTTTAGCAACATGTAGACCTACATCATATTTACGATACATTTCTTTGTAGAACACCAGTGTGATGTGTGTATGCATAAGTTAGCTGCTGCATATTGCTTCACTAGTAATTATATGTCTGAATCTGTATGAAATGCTTTGTGTTTACAACAGCTTGATATATATGATGGCAAAGCATCTGGTGAAGGTACGTGCTGTAAACTGTTGTTCTTCATGATTTTATCTCACTTTTCATTTTTAGATTTATTCTCATTTCTTTCGAGCTGAAAAATGATTTGAAGGCAGCTTAGGCCTTTTGCCTTCATTGCAATGAACTTTGCTTTTGAACTTCTTTTTAAGACCTCAACAATTGAATTCTTTTAGATCTTCCTGTAGTGAGTGAAGAACCTGAAAGCAAAACTCCAGTTGTGAAGCAAAATATGAAAAGAAGTGCTGCCACAGTTTCTGATAATTCAAAAAAGAAGAAGAAATCTAAAAATAATTCATATTCAGAAGAGGAGATGAGCGATGAAGAAAGCGAGGATGAGGAGCAAGCTAATGGCAAGTTGGGGCAAAAGGGTAAGAGGGCTGGAAAAGGTTCTGGAAAAGGTCGAGATAAAGGGGGTAAAAAATCTGAAACAGTTGACAAAGGAACTGGGCGTGGAAAGGGCCGCACATCTTCAGCCAAAAGTGCCCGTTCCTCGCAAGTAAAAGCTGGTAAGAGAGGAAGGCCGCGCAAGGCATAACTTGTGATTCAACTGTAATGGCAGAAATTTTGTTCTCTCCAGGTAGAGAAAGTGAAGCGCTTCATTCTCGGGATGCAGTATTCGCATTCTTTTAAATTGTTTTTAGCATTTTAATCTTTTTATTTCCCTCAACATCTTTTGCTGCAATCAAAAGGAATTATCCTGAATTACCAACTGTATGGAGTGCTAGGAGCATTGAGCAGATGCTGAGGGGCGTCTTGTACCAAATCTTTGTAGGGAATAGAATTCTATGATGCGGATAATTTACTCAAGTCTGGTTAATTGCTAGCATCTTACTGTTTGATCTTAATTGTGTTTTGTCCAGTTTATATAAAAGCTTATGTTTAGAAGGTTCACTTGAAGACGACAACAGAGAGCTTGAAAGCCTAAAGCTTTCAAGTTCTACTTCCATTTTCAGAACTTTGTTTCCCAAAGTTTTGGAGGATTAACTTATTAATTTCATTATTTTCTTAATATTTATGGACTGACAAGCTAACACAGGTATTTACATTCTTTTCATTTGAACTTATTTTCATTGTGTACTTCAAATTGGGTTCAAGCCCAATCCGAGCTTACTCGGATAATTGTAAAACGATGTCATTTTATTGAGAGTGTTCAGACTTTGAATTAGTTCTCGAGTTTATTTCAGAATTCGGTCAATTTGGACCGGAGTAATTAATTAGGGTGAATTTGCCAACTCTAATTAAAATATTTCAAGTATGATTAGCTCTTAATGTGGTTTGAAATTAATGAGTAATTTGAGTTAATTGAGTTTTAAATTTAAAAAATTAATTTAATTTGATCCAAAATATGAAAAAAAAATACAAAAGGTTTTTAAAAAGTTTTAAATTTGAGTGAATTTTCAAAAACTTATTTTAAAAAATTTGAATATACTGGAACAACTTCTTTATTAGGTAAGGGTAAAACTGCGTATTATCAGACTTTTCTAGATTTTGCTTAATTACGAAACTTTAGATTAAATATGATGATAAAATTAAGACTCGGTAGCGAGGGTGAGCATTGAAACAACCGATAAAGTAAATTATAATTTCATAACTAAAAACCGAATTTAAAACTTTTAAATTTATATATATATAACCATTTAATTCTCTGTAACTCTACCGATTGAATAAGAACTCCGAATATGATTGGAAATCTTGTAACCAAGTTGGTCCCATGTGTTGGTATTGGACTAATGAATCAAATGTGTCCAAAGCAGAACAGACACACATACTGTGGAACTGTCAGCTGGCATTATATTACTTTACTTCAGCTCCTTTTATATTTTAACAATTTTTTAAAAAACTTTTATATCTTTACATTTCTAAAAAAAAAAGCAGTTTTTTTTTTGTTTTTCATGAAAATACATTCCCTTAAACTTTAGATTAAAAATAACGTCAAAAAATATATTTTTTTACGGGCTCGTGATTGAGTCAATCCGACCCACCTTATCTAATTTTTTAAAAAATAAAAAATGGTGTTATTTTTGACAAAACGATATCAATTTTTGAAATTACCATTAGGCCACAAGCTGTCCACTTTTGGCCTGTGCCCTGCCCGTAGCCCGGTCAACCCGGGCTGGGCCAAAATTAACACCCCTAACAATGCCCTCAATCAAATTAGGTTCTCTAATGATATTTAGTTTAATTGGCATAACTTGTTTATATATTTATTAATTTAAATACTTTGATTTCAATCATACATGAGAGGTTTTTTTTTCTTAAATAATGATTTGTTAAAATGAGATGTGTAGAATTTATAAATATTAATTAATTTAAAATTAATGACTTATTACATTTAGTTTGTATTACTTCCCTCTTATTTATTCATCCTAAGTTTTTCTTAGTTAGTATAAATATTGTCTTGTAATGGCTTATTTTTTTATTTATTTACTTGTCGTTTTTCTTTTTGCATATTTATTTATTTATTATCTTTTATTTTTATTCCTTGTTTTGTGTTTATTATATTACTTATTTTTATGTTTTTATTTATTTTTGTTACCATCTTTATATCTTATTATTATTATTATTATATGTATTTTTATATATTTTATTTTATTTTTATTATATAAATCTATATATTTCAAGTAGATTTATCAAAAACAGTCTTTCTTCTAGTTAAGAATAAAGTTGTGCATTTCACATCAAATTCTCTATTCCAGTTAATTTGTTCCAACTCTTTTTCTATTAAATCTCACTATCATATTTATATAAAGTATACATAAATAGGTAGATGAAATTTAATAAAACATAATAAAAATATCATAATCGAAACAAAATATCCGATCACCGAGTATTTCGGGATCTTCTCAAATCTCGCATTTTTTAGGACTTTTACAATTTATAACTTATAAATATTATATATTCCTCACAATTAATTCCATACAAAATTAAAAGGTGTTGAGTGGGGTTATACTCTTAATAAAAAAATAAGAGGTGGAGAGTCATATTTATGGGGTTGTACCTAAATCTGTCATTTTGATCGGAAAGACAATTATGTAATACAGCTGTGAGCATAAGGACACTACCTTTGCTTTTCATTAGCTTACAATCTCAGCCACAAGCTTTTGGGATTGTAGATGATGAAAAGGATGTTTTGTTTGTAAAATATAGCCATAAAGCTTAAAGCATTGGGTTGGTGTGATTGATGTCTTCATTCTATGCCCAAAAGGGCATGATTTGGAGACCAAGCAAAGCATACAAGTTTGGAGAAACATAGTTGGTAGCACCTAATACTGTAGAGTGACAAAACCTCCGACTCGTAAACATCTCCCAATTAGATCAAATGCTGACTTGAAATTAGTACGTTAAGTTCGAGTTAGCTGAGTTTTAGACTAAAGATTGATTCGGAAAGGTCCACTTGTAGGCTCAATTCAATGTCTGGATTGACTCGGTTCCTTTTCATTAATTGATTTTATTTTGAAAATTTTTCTAAAATAATATTATTTTATACAGTTCGACAAATTTGTAAATTAACTCAAATTACATTTTTAAAAGCTTATTTGGCAATAAATTTAATCGGATTATTATCATCTTTCCGTTTCTTACGAGGTGATCGAGTTAGTAGAGTGGGAAGAATGAAACCAAAAGGTTTTGTTTTCAAACCCTCTTATTTACGGTCTCTCAATCAAGCTTGTCGTACATGGCTTGCCTAGTGTAGAATACCCGATTAACGTAATTTACAAACTATTACATTAATCTGAAAATTTACCTAATTTGTATCTAAATGATAACGATTTCAGATTTCTCCGTTTAAAAAAAAATCTCTACAAATAAGTAAAATAAACAATTTAATTGTAATAATATTATATCCAAAGATTACTCGTTGAAAGTTATCTTTCATTTCAATCAATGACATCACTTATTATATTTAATTCTTTGTATAGTTGTTGGAATGTTTTTTAATGTAAATAATGGATATTGATAATTGTTAAATTTAGGACTTGATCTTCAAAATCCCTTCAATAATAATTAGATAAAATATTACTATTATTCACATACACACATATATATAGAAAACAGTCTCTCTACTAAATAGTTGTAAGGTTGCATACTATTGAACATCTCAAAATTTAACGTCTCAGTAGGACTTCAATTTATATACACATAGACAGAATTTTATTTAGTTTTTAGTGTTTATTTTCAAAATGTGAATTATAAATTTTAGGCAGTGACATATCTAGGATGTGAATATTGAAATTTAATAATTTTCATAATAATTGAAAATTCAAAAATTTTGAAAATCATTATTTTAATAATTTTCATTATCATCATTACGCGTATAAATTAAATTATCTTTTCAAACCAATAAATAATTTAGGACGTAAAAAAATATTTTAGTGGATGTGAATTATAATGAGCACCAAAATAATTTATCATCTAATTAAGTCATTAGTGAAAATTTATAAATAATCTCATACTTAAAAAATATGAATGTCTTTACAATAACTTATATGGAAAAAAAAAAAAAGGAGGAAGAGAAGTGCCAATGTGTAATAACACAACTGGACCCACCTCTCATCACATTGTAATCCTTGTGTTGACTTCATAACAACAAAATTAGGGTTAAACAAACAATTAATGATTGCTGATTAGGGCTTAGATACATTTATAACTGTAAAAAGTGTCCATATCATTTTAGGTCCATCTCATGATAGATTCATAGCATCCAACCTTTAGAGATTAAAACATTGCATCCCACAACTATGACATCATATTTTTTTATATTTATTGTTGAAATAATAAATTAAATTTTGTTTTTAAATTTTTAATTCAGTATTCAACTTTTCAAAATTTTTAATAAAGTTCAAACTCTTAAAATTTTAATAATTCAATTCAAAATATTATATATGTAAGATGTCATATTATTTTTTATCTTTATAAATATAGTTTTGAATTTTATTTGATACTATGTATTTTATTTTAATCACAATAAAGTGCAAAATGATATTAAAAATAATATTTATAACTTATATAATTTTTTTTAAATGTTAGAATACAAATGGTATATCAAATCTTAAGTAATTTACATGAAACTATTTTTAAAAATATCTATTAGGTAAAAATAAGGAATCATGCTTTAAACAATATAAGAGTAATGAATTAAGTTAAAAAATATTTATTTATGAAAGTAGAATAACATTAACAAAGTGGCATTTATGGGTATACATAAATTAAATAAGGAGATATAAAACAAAGTATTATTTATTACTTAAAGTCGAATTTAATAAATCAAATTTTTTTACATTCTTTAGATAAAAATCAGCTCAAAACTCGATAAATTCGAACCAAGGTTTTAAAAATTAGATCGGATTATCTGGTCTGACTGGAAAAAGTTTGAACTGGTCAGTGATTCAATTCGGTTTCATTTAAAAACTTCTATGTATAAAAACAAGTTATTAGGTAAAACCGAATCAGACTACTGATCGGTTCAAACTTTTTTCGATCGAACTAGATAGTCTGGTTCAGTTTTTAAAATCTTGATAATACGCAACGAACTCGGTCTCTCGTGTTTTTATTTACTTTTAACTTTGAAACATAATCTCCTTTAGAATTATAATTTTGATTTTTATTGTTATTTTAATATTTATATTAGACTCATATTTACTTATTATTAATTCATTATATAATAATAGGTATTGGTGTATTTTTATTTCAATAAAATATTTTATTTTTACTTATTCTTATAAGTTTTACTTCTTGTTTATTATATACCGATTTTACAACAGTTCACTACTAATTAAACCTCTAAACCTTAAACATTTTTTTGGACTGATTCAATGTCCGATTCAATTTTTAAAATTGATTCACATCATATGACAGTTATGCAGCAAGAAAGACATTTGTCTTGTATGTACATAGTATATGAGTGGATACAAATCTCCCATGTTAAATGACAACCTTAATCACTAATTTACATTATCCAAATACGAGCCAAAACAGCTGGCATGTAATAAAAAAATTAAAATATTATAATTAAATTTAATTACTTTCAAGTTCAAAAAGTAAATTGAATTATTATATTAATAAAATTGAATTATTAAATATTTATTTTCCTAATTTTTTAAAATAATTATTTATAAGAAAAAAAAAGCATTTTAAGGTTCTGACGCCTTTTCCCACGCCTTTTTTAACAACAAACGGTCTCTGATAACACGTCGGATTCCAATGTAGGACTTAACTACGTTTAATCAAAGGTCTTGGGCTCCGCTACTCACTTTTGTTACAATTCCCAACAAGACAACCCACACAAGAACAGAGGTGTGCTGTCTGAGTCTCGCGTAAAAAACAAAAGAAGAGGGAGTGTGAGTGTGCATGAGAGAGTAAGCTATAGATAGAGCAAAGTGGAAGTGAAAAAGAACAGCTTGGAAGCGAAGAAATGGGAAGATCTAGTCCTTGTTTGAAGATAATCACGTGCGGCGGTGGCGATACTGCTGATAAAGATGATCTCCATGTCTCAGAGGCTGAGGTATGTGTCTGATTGGTCAACTCCGCTGTGACCGTTTTGTCTGTTGCATCTTTCTACGAGCTTTTGATGTCTTGTCTGATTAGTATCTTTGTGTTGCTCTCTAGTTTTGTTGTTTTTCTGAATCTGTGCCGTTTTGAGTGTTTATGTGTTAAAATGGTTTAGTTTGGGAAGAGACATTGAGATTTGTTTGTGTGTTTCAGTCCAGTGTCTTGATAGTAAATGTTGCACGAAGTATTGTTTGTGTTTCAGTTCAGTGTCATTCGAAGTGCTTAGTAGATTTATGTCTAAGTCCTCTTATCTGCTCAGAGTGGCTTTCATTTTTCTTATGAAACAAGTTTTAGAGCATTTTGAGGAATTTAAGGTAGTGTGGAATTAGATTCAAGTTGAATCTGTATCTGTGAAAGCTTGCTCAGTCTGATCTAAATTTCCTAGTCAGAAACTGGTATTGATGATTATGCAGAATGTGAGATCAGGTTCAGGTTTTTATTTTATTAGAGTTTGGACTATCTTAGATCTAGAAATTCTAATACTATTTCATGTGATAGTTTTAGAAATTCTAAACTCTTTTAGGGTGTCGGAATATCGATTCATGTGATAGCTGATGCTTTCATTTAAGAGTTATCCTATTTTTTAATACTATGTTCTGTGAACAATGATTGAAAATGATTTAGTAGTTGGGTGGTAATTGAAAACTGCAATAGTTGTAGAAAATGTGAGTACTCTCATATATAGTGCCTTTTCTCCCTATTTTATATTCAAGGTATTCGATTCATGTCCCGCATCTTGCTTGTAGAATTTGCTCAAAATGGTGAAACCTTTACGAGAAATATCCATTTCATTGCCTTCTCCATTTGTAAGGGTTACCTTCAAACTACAAGTTCTTTTGTTTGGACTCTTCTGAAACTTTGATAGACTGAATAATAAGGTGATTATGGTTATTCTTACTCATGTTCATTCAGACGATTGATGATCCAAATTAAATTTCTTTGCAGAACAAGAACTCAAGTGACAAACATGGATGGAGTTTCTGGAAGAGATCTGCCAGTCATCGGGTTCTAAACAACACTGTGATCTCTGAAGTCCCTTCTTCTGTGAGCAAGGACAGTCCAGAGTCTGCCAATCTGAAGTCTCTAGTTCCTGATACCTCCATTGTTCAAGAGAAAGCCTCAGTCATACAATGCACTGATGGAAAACCGCAGTTATCAACTTCAACAGAGCAAAAAGTGTCTGACAAAATAGTTGTTACTCAGGACGAAGTAAAAGTACCGGAGACGACTATTATCACCAAGGATGAAGGAAAATCAGATACTTATCCAAAAGAGTCTGTTGTTATTATTCTACAGACTGCTGTCAGAGTGTTTTTGGTAATTATGATTTACTTCCTTGAAATGTATGACACAAGGTTCACTCAACTAGCCACTCAAAACTTTTTCCTTTCAACAAAATTACTTTCAGGCTAAAAGCAAACTCTTTAAGCTTAAGAATGTAATTAAGTTGCAAGCTGCTGTACGCGGACACATAGTCCGTCGACATGCTGTGGGAACCCTACGATGTGTTCAAGCCATTGTCAAAATGCAAGCCCTTGTTCGTGCTCGTCGTGCCCGTTTGTTGTTGGATTCTTGTGCAAAAAACAAGGTAATGCTGCTGAACTCAATTAAAATTTTCCTTGTGAGGTGAACAAAGAGTATTGGCTTCTATTTAGAACTCTTTATCAGTGTTATGTTCATTTTACTAACCCTTTATCAGTGTTATGTTTATTTTATTATGTACATTCTCTTGTGTTGGGACACTAAATCCTTGAAGCCTTTTTACTGCAAATCTCAAAGCATAGTTCTACTTGAATATCTCTTTCTGACGTATATAAATTTGGTAGGAAATATATTCCAAATATTGAGGGCTTTTGGCTGGATTGCCATATTCGCATACTGAATTGCCTAATTTACAAGGAACTGAAGAATTTATGATTCACAAAATTGTCTAAAAGGACATTTTGTGTTCAAATAGCTTTTTAAGATGTTTGAAGCTTATGAATCTGAGAGTTCCTGTGATTTGGGCAACAGGGTTTCTGTTAGGGATGTTTAAAATGATTTTTCAGGACAAAGCGCTTCAAATGTAAGGATGAAATCTGTAGTCAACAGTTAAAATGTTCGGGTTTGGAGGGTAGGGAATCACCTTTGGTTTTTGTGGCTTTTTGTCATTTCATTTTAGTTATCACATTCCTATTACACTTCAACGGGATGACCTTCAAAATTGATAGAATCATAACCTCATCTTTCTTCTTTCTTGTTGTTGCTCTTGAATTTCGTTGTGGACGGGCTTTTTGCAGACTGCAATGTTTATTCATTTATCCTTTTAATATAAGATTTGATGTCTTGTTTTAGGGTAAGGAAAACCAGTTAACTAAGCCAATTGTCACATACACTTCCATTGAGAAGCTGCTTAGCAACAGTTTTGCTCAGCAGGTATGATTCATGGAGATATACTACTTAATCCTATCTTTTGCATTTATCCTGAATATACTGAATCCTATTTCATTTTGAAGCTAATATCGTCAACAACCAAGACCAAACCTATTCACATCAAGTGTGATCCTATGAAGCCTAACTCTGCTTGGAGCTGGTTAGAGAGGTGGATGTCGGTTTCGTCGGCACAACAAACGCCAAATACACAGTTGGAGACTAAGGAATTGGAAATAGAAAAGAATGACTCATCCTCCTCTCCCATGGAAAGTAGAGTTACAGCCAAAGATTTTCCTGAGTCTGCACATTCAAGTTCTGAGACCAGGGAAACCATAGTGCTGTCTGATAGTGATGAGAATTTGATAACGCTTAATGCTGACAATATGGAGTCTCATACAACCTATCCAAGTTCTTCAGTGTTCAGAGATTTGGATCAGCATCAGCCCAAAGTTACCATTACATCTGATGTGAAGGATACATTGACAGGCACTAATTCCCTTGCAAACCAAATTGAACATATTGGCTTAAGTTCTCAAATGGGACCAAGTTCTCTTTCTCATGAGGAAATAGAAAGTGAACAATCTGAGCATCCTAAATGCTCCACGAAAAGATTTACCTCTGAAAAAGTGGAGACTGAAGCAAAGAAATCTAATATTGGATCAACAAAGTCCAGTAATCCTGCATTTATTGCTGTCCAGTCAAAATTTGCAGAGTTGACTTCAACTGTCAATTCAAAAAGATCAACCAGTTCACCTTATCAGGAGGGTGAATTTGAACCAAACTCAGATGTAGTATCATCTGGAGAAGGAAATACAGCTAGGGAAAATGAGCTTAACGTGATCGAAAACTTGGCTCCCCAAAATCCTAGGGTTCAATATGGTGGATCTGAATGTGGTACTGAACTTTCTATAACTTCGACTCTAGATTCTCCCGATTTATCTGAAGTTGGAGCTGTAGAGGAGGAGCATGAAGCTAAAGTACCTGGGGAAGAAACTAGCAAGCCTAACGACAAGGATGATGTAATTGTTCAAGTCATGAATGAATATACTGAACCAGTTCCAAATCTGGCTCACACTGTCATGAAACAATCTGAAAAAATCGATGATATCATTGGTGAACTTGCAAATTCCAAAGCAGCTGAAGACTCTACTCAGGCAGAGTTGCAGCCAGAGACTAGTGAATGTGACGCCAAGAAAGCATTGGACTCTGTGACAGGTGGTCAAGCTTATAGGTTGTCCCCTGAAGTTTCACCAAGAAGCCATATAAGTATTCCCGATTCCGATGGAACACCTTCAAGTCAGATATCTGTGGCAGGTAAAAAGAGCAGTACTCAAAGGGGTAGCTCTAACCAAAAACGGAAGTCACTGTCAGCCGGAAAGAGATCATCAAATCTTTACGACTCTAACACAAGAAGTAGCACAGAACAGTTGCCTGAAGATGAAAAGAATGGGAAGCGACGGAATTCTTTTGGTTCGACGAGACCTGAACCCCCTGATCAAGAACCAAGAGATAGTAGTGGTAGTGGTAGTTCAATTCCCCGCTTCATGCAGGTCACAGAGTCTGCAAGAGCAAAGTTCCATGCTAACAACTCACCAAGGTCAAGCCCAGATGTGCATGACAGAGACTACATCAAGAAGCGTCATTCCTTACCTGGTGCTGACGGGAGGCAGGGTTCTCCTCGCATCCAGCGGTCCTTGTCTCAAGCACAGCAGGGAAAGGGAAATAGCAGCCATGTCATTCGTGGTATTTGTATAGCTTCCTTATTGCTTGTTGCTTGTGTTCATTGCCTTACATTTGCACGCTTTAGTAGGCTACTATCCAAGAGAAAGTTATCCATATTCCTTGATATTGAGTTCTACTCAGACATCCTTAAGTAAATTATGAAATGATAATACTAGATAGGTAAAACTCACTTAAAAGATACAATTGTTCCAGATGTTCTACTCTGACATCTTGGACAGGTGAAAATATAAAATGAACGAGGAGACCTCACTTCTCAGTACCGAACATAATCATCATAATCATTCTTCCTGATCATACATTAAGAAACTTCAACCTGCTATTTAATCTTTTACTTTCTCGATTGCTTTGTCTTAACAATGTTGAAACATTTTATCATTCTGTTTGAAAGTATCATTCATTTTGTTATCTAGGCCCTATAATTCCTTCGCTATGTTCTGCCAGT
>JAOTAX010000006.1:1459627-1484840 GCA_025629825.1 Erythroxylum guanchezii | reverse complement strand
ATAATCATCATAATCATTCTTCCTGATCATACATTAAGAAACTTCAACCTGCTATTTAATCTTTTACTTTCTCGATTTCTTTGTCTTAACAATGTTGAAACATTTTATCATTCTGTTTGATAGTATCATTTTATCATTCTGTTTGAAAGTATCATTCATTTTGTTATCTAGGCCCTATAATTCCTTCGCTATGTTCTGCCAGTACAGTCTAGCATCTCTTTTCGTATTGAAACATTTAACTCCTGCTAGATAAACTTGGATCTTTAAACTGTTAAACACAGCTGCTTATCCTGTTTTAAATTGCCTTTGTTACAGAAAAAAAATGGCAGAGGTGAAAACATACTTGAAATCAATTATATGCTAGAAGCCGGATTTGGTTCTCAGGCTTGTTGATGATGCACCATCTGGTTCTTATACTTCCGTGTTCCCGGAAACTTAGTTCACACATGTGTTTGATGTCCGGAGTTCGTAAGGGACTAGAGATAATAAACACAGGACCAGGTGATGAATCCATGTATATTACGATTTGTTATATCACAATTATGTTACGTTCTCGCAAAGGTTTTCCTCCCTGGTGGGTATTGGTGCTTGTTTATTGGAAATTATTTTGTGTGATAGTTTTTTGTTTTGAAACATTCAACTGTAAAAGTGGGAGAGCTTTACTGATTCATGGTAATAAATTTCTCTAGTTCATTGTCATATTCTACAGCTATTGGAAACACGAAACTTAGTATCGAAAATAGTTTCTCTGATAGTCAGGAAGTTTCCGATTTTTGGATTTGTATCTTTCCAGACCTTGTGATTGGCAGAAGTTTCATTGAGTAGTTGTTATTGGAAACATGAAACTTAGTACCATATCTCTTACTAATTATCAGGACTCTAGGACTACAAGTATAAAACTTTCCTCTTTAATCTCAAACTTGAAACACAATCACGCTCAGGTGGTGGATTCTTGATTCTTGTTAATGAACAACACTAGCCAAGACTGACGTGTCTGGTCGACCATCCGATAATCCGTACTTCTTACAAAGGATTCTTATTTTGGCACCTCGGAAGTTGTCCTAAAGAGTTTGGTTTTGTGCGTTTGACTCTTTTTAAAGTTTTTGTATTGGTAAAATTTAATGATTGTTTGATAGGTTTAATTATAAAAATTTTAAAATGTTACATTTTTTAATTTGGTTTTAACTTTTTGTTCTTGTTGTTAAAAATTAATTTGTTTATTAATTTATAGATTAATTTTAGAAAATTAATAAGATTTATAAATTAAAATATATTTTTATTATATTTTAATAATAAATAAATTTTATTATATTTTAAATTTTTAAATTTTATTCAATCTTTAATTAAGTTAAACTTTTTGAACTTAAATATTCATTTATATAATAATCTATAAATTATTTATTTAGAATAAATAAAACAATAATAACATTATCTAATAAGAATTTCGCTGATTCATAAAATATCGAGAGGTTTAGTAATACTTAACTTTATCTGTCTTACAAGAAAAGAGAAAAAGACAGAGAGAAATAATATAAAATAAATAATAATAATAAATTAACTAATTAATTAATTAACATTATATTATTTATTTCAAATGAATTAATCATCCTTCTCAAATAGGTACATAGGAATTTTTTTTCCGCTTGAAAAAGAGCAATTGAATTAGAAATCAAAGCAGAAGTCTCCGCTAGAGACCGGTGGTGGTGGTCCAATCTGCCTTTTTCAATCCAGCCCATGAAGCGGGCTAAATGCAAAGAAAAGGTTACTTGTACCGAGACGACACGGGACTCAGAACATCGTGGAAGATATTGACTATTTTTCAAAAAATATTTATTAATTTTATTTTTAAATTTAAAAAAAACTTTTAATTTTTAGTTTTTGAAAAATAATTCTCTCGTACTTAATTATAAGCTTTGAAGTAACTGGTAAAATTGTTCCTTTGTCACTAAAAGGTCACAAATTCAAGTCATAAAAACGATTTCTTTGTAAAAACATATAAAAAAAGTTGTGTACATTACGGCTCTATCCAGATTTCTACTTAATTATTCCTTTGTTGATCCAAAATTTCAATTTTTGGGAAGCATTATGATTATTCAAGGGGTGTAGTTGAGTGGAAGGGATTCATCCATCCTTAACCAAAGGTCAGTGGTTCGATCCTTGGCTTTGAGTATGGAGCAGCCTTAAATTCCTGGGCCAGCTGTCTCACCCTGTGAGGTGCTTACAAACTAACGAGGAGATTAGTCACTCTACCCGCCGGTAGATACCTTGGTTTAAGACAAAAAAAAGGAAGAAGGGTTCTATAGCAGCTGAAAGTGGACTTTGATTCAACAGTACCTGCCAGCTTCAATCTGACTGGATTTTGGGTAGTCGAGTGTTTCCTAATCAGGGTCTTTTGGTGGGCAGTCAGGTGGGATGGACCAAACTATCGAAGGGCTGGGTCAAGCTTAACACGGATGATGCTTTTAACCCAAGTTCGGGTATCGGTATTGTTGGTGGCCTAATTCGCGACAGTCAAGGCTAATAGTGCGACGAATTTTTCTAACACATCGGTTGCAGCTCGCGCGATCAATGCTGAACTCTGAGGAGTCCATTTTGGGCTCACCCTAGCTTGAACGTTGGGGTTTTACAGGGTCATTTTAAAAGTGGATGTCCTAGAAGTCATTCAACTGCTTTCATATCCCTTTTCTGAGATTGATATCAATCATGTTTTATTGGCAGGTATCCGAGACTTTCTCCACCGTGATTGGGAGGTGCGAATAGAGCATGTACACCGAGAAGGTAACCACTGGGTGGATCAACTGGTCGTCCTTGCAGGCCAGCGCAGCCCAGAACTCCATATTCTTTAGGAGCCCCCTCTGCCCATCCAGGATCTTTTCAACAGGGACCGACAAGGAGTCGAGTATCGCCTAATTTAGCTGTTTTTAGCTCTCCCTTGTATTTTTTAAAAAAAGTAGTCTTCTACTTTGTCAAATAAACTATTTAAAGACCTATTGGTATTTTAAAATAATTATAAAATATACGTAATATAAATATTATATTCAAACATATGCTAATTAAATATTATTTATATAATAATTTAATTTGAATATTAATTTTAAATTAAATCAATTAAATTTAACTCAAATTAATAATATATTATAATTATTTTAATTAAATCAATTAAACTTGTCTCAAATTAATAATATATTATAATTATTTTAAATTATTAATTTAAATCAAATTTAATCAATTCGAATTGAATTTAAGAAATGAGTTGTTACTGTAACAGTAATATTTGATTAGATTACGTATTTATATTTTACAGTTATTTTTAATTAAAAATTTTAAAATTATAGAATGGTATATGTCTTTTATTTTATATTAGAAAAACATATTATTTGATTATGAACTTTTATAAAAAATTTAAGCAACATTTATAATTAATTTTGGTTAAATATATTTCTGAAATTTTGCTAATAATTAAATGTAATCTTTTGTCAACTAAAGTATTGAAGAGTTTGTTAACATACAATTTGTAAGTTAACAAATATTTTTGAATTTTTATTGCATTTATAAATAAATAATTTAATACTTAAGTAAAAGTAAAATAAAAATATAAATAAACGAGCAAAATAAATTATACAAGTCCAGTTTTTATGAGTTAACACATTAAATAAAAATAAAAAATAAAAATAAAAAATAGTTATAATATATGAATTACTTAAAAAAAGAATTATAAAAATAAAATTGGCAAAAAAGAGCCTTCTAGTGGTGGTCAGAACACGACCACTTAATACAACTCACAAAAAAGACCCGTCAGCAATTGAAGGTGCGTGGCCAACAACCGCGCGAAACATGCTAACACTACTAGTCCACTAACCCATTTCCCAACCCCACGCGACACGATCGCACGTGCGCAGTCCTCAAGTTTCTACACTTTACTACGTACACAGATAAAATTGGATGTAAAAAGAAAATAAATCTTGAGAGAGATAGAGAGAGAGAGAGAGATTGAAACCGCAAAATCGAAATCGAAATCGAAACAATAGCCAGAGGATCTAGGGTTCCCTTGGATCTCTCCTTTACGCGCCACTATACGTCTATCTATCCAATCTATATATATACATATATGTGTCTCGATATATATCGATTATTATCGTTTGGGGTTTGCGCTTCTTTTCTTATTTTTTTCTTTTTTTGGGGGGGTTTTTTCTATGCTTTGGATAGTCTAAATTTGTGGACATTTGGGCGATGTCAAATGGGGAAGGAATTGTAATTTTAAGATTTAGGGTTTCGAATCTTGTCGACCGCATTCGAACCATAGTATCGGTCCATTGAAACCCCTTTAACTATCAGTGAGAAATTGGGGACTGAAAAAATTGAAGTTGGGAAATAAAAAAGCGGTTGTTTATGTATGTGCTTGTGGTTGTTGATCTGAAAATATGCGAGGATTGCAGAGATCAAAAAGAGTTTATTGGGCACCAGATGCCAATCTTTGTCAGGTAAAAACTGCAAATTCTTGGAGGAAATTATCGGTTTAATATGAGGGTTTATCACCTGTTTGGCAATTTTGTGTTGGCTTTTTGACGGGAAAAAATTTATCCAAATGAATTGAATAAAGATGAAAATGACTGCATCTTGGATTAACTGGGCTAATTGTTTTTGCTATTTAAGGATATTTTTGTTCTACCCATGATTTTAAGATATTATTTTGAAGATTGAAATTGCCTTATTTCTGCTTGGTATTATATCTACTTTACTGCAACTCTTGATGGTACACTAGTGTTATTTCACTCATGCAATGTGTTATTATTTTACTGCTTTTGTATTTTGTCTGGTAATTGGATTTGTTCTTTGTTGGATTCCTAGTATAGGATATATTGCTTTCTACATGGATTCTGTTTTGCGGTGTTCAAATTTCATACCTTCTTATAGTTGTTAAAAGTGGCATGCTTTTAACTGGTTGCAGATTTTAGTACTAGTAAAATTTGTTAAAAATGGCATGCTTTTAATTGGTTGCAGATTTTAGTACCAGTAAAATTGATGGAAAATCGGTAATATATATTAGGAGATAGTCAAGTAAATGGCCACCTGTGAATCCTGAAGGTGATTTTCTTTATTGCTCCAGAATTTTCTTGTTAGTTATGCTTATCTTGAGGAGAAATATCATAATAACAGCTTAATGGCATTGGATTTTAGAATTCTGCTGTCAGAGCCAACTTTCTTGGTGAAAATTTAGGAACAAGAACAAATGCCATTTAATGCCATTGTTGTAGATGCTATCCGTGGCAATATTGTCTCTTTGTATGCTGAAATTCAGGTAGTGGCTGCATAAACTTTTCCATTTAATGCAGGAGCTAGATGCTTTTTTACCATGCACTTTTGAATTTAGAAGTAAAGCCTTTTTAGAGAAACTATAATATTGCACTAGAATTCAAGATATAAAACCTAGAAAATGTACATTGCTAACTGAAACCTATGTATAACCTAGAAAATATGCATTGCTAACTGAAACTTATGTGTACATAGACCAAGATGTTTCCTTTTTATGTCATCCTAGTTACTTGTAAGATTTTAGACATCAAGTTATCTTTGGATCGTCTCTTTTGTTTTAGAATTGAAAATTTATCAAATATGCTAAGTACTTCCACTCTCTATAAGTGAGCATTTCATAGAAGCTTTGGATGTAGATCTTCCAATCTGGCTGTTTTATTCTCCAATGCTTGTGGATTAGTAGATCTTTTTGTTTTTATGTACCATCTGCAATTTTACTAAGTCCTAAAAGTGAACACCACCCATTATATTAGTGGGTTTGAAGGAAATTAGAAAGAAAATCTGTTTTTTGGTGTAAAATTTCTCACATTCTTCGAATCCCTTAAAGTTTGTTGCTTCCTAGAGTTGCCTTCATTGACTACATAAAATATTGGATAGTGCTTTGCATGTTGAAATTTGCAAGTTTGTTCGAATTGTGTGGTCGAAAGTTTCGTCTACCTCATTGTTGTATTAAGCCTGCTCATGCGTTTGTAAGTTTCTGAATTGACAATTATATTCACCATTTGACAGTACATAATTCTTTAAATTCTGACTTGGGCAAGTTTGGTAGTGTTGGGAGCATTAGGTAAAAACTTTTCTTGTGTCCGTGCATTTGCGTTATTATTGAGGTTATCTTGGCAGCCTATTCATTTTCTGAATTTTTCCTTGCTAATGAAGTTTTTTTTAGTGTAATATATTAATATAAGACTTCCTTTTGCATTCTCAATGAAAATAATCCAAAATGTTTTGATTCAGATGATAACAAGCTTTGTCATCCAAGGCAATGAAGAAAATATATATGCATCTGTTTCGACGTCCTCTGTTGAAGAGGAACTTTTGCCTCCTTTCTTAGGGTCTTTTGAAAAAATAATTATGATGTCCTTGGCTATTAGCATAGCATGTTGCAGATAGTATTAATTGCTTTGAGAGATTCTGGCTGTGTGTGTGTGTGTGTGTGTGTTTTGAGAGGATTAAATCCAAAAGTACAGTTTATCCTATTATTCCTAAGCACATCAAGGGTGTCTGCCTTCGCGGTTGTTGTGATTGATGATCCTTGTCTATTTCTTTGGTTCATATGATACTGATACAGGCATCCATTCTGTCAAACCTATTGACAAATTTAATAGAGATTCCGCATAGACTTTCAATATTTTCTCATTTTTAAGCATATTGAAGGAGAAAGTCTTAAATCTTCTAATATATATGATGTCTTTGATAGCTGAATGCTCAGCATTTCAACTCCTACTTTCAACAGGTAAGATTATTTCTTTCGGAGGAATCTCCTTCGCAAGTTGGATTTGGTGCTCAAGATCACCTCCAGGCAAAGCCATTGCACCATCCAAGTGGAACTGCAGGAGATGATTTTCTTCCTCCTGGCTTTGAAGGAGGTCATCCTCCTAAGCATTCGCAGATTAGGTTGCCTGAAATCCCCCTAGTTAAATGGAGCTGTCCACCAAGGGTAAATCACAGTTTACTGTCTTTCATTCTGTTTAATTGCATTTTGAAAATTTTAGTTTTTAACTTATTAGATCAAATTTTGTCTTGAAATAGAATTCAAGATATGAACGTTTGTATTACTATAACAGTTCATCTTAAACGTAACTTGGCGAGTGGTTGCTGGGGAGGAAAGTGAAGATGTGGAAGCTCAAAACCAGAGGGAGTTGAGAGTATTAGAAGCTGTTTATCCTCGGCCTTCTGTGATTCCTCCAAAGTTTGATACTTTTCTAGTTTTCTTGAAAATTTCTGCTGTTTCCATTTTTCCTTCGACACTCATTCAAACTGAGAAGTTTTGTCTATTTACAGCCCCACATTTGCAGCGGATGCAGAAGACTCTCGTTATGATGATCACCAAGTTACTCTGATTCCTATCACTCCCATTGAAGATGAAGACACCGTTGAGACATCTTCTGATGGTCTAGAGCCTTGTATTGTTGCAATGAGTTCACACTCGCAGCTGTTGGCTTTTGGTGCTTTTCCTCATTGCAACACTCCCAACATACCAAATACCCCTGCAAATGAGAAACAGACAGCTGGAGTCCTTCATGGTGTAGAACCTGATGTAGTAACTGCAGCTTCTGCTGCATTCACTGCCATTAATAAACATAACGAGAATGGAGGACTGATAGATCATGACCTGCTCATCAAAATTCTTAGCGACCCAAAAATGATTGAGAAATTGGTTTCAGATCATGGATCTGCATCCAATCCCCCGAACACGGACAAGCCGTATGTCTCTAATGTCCTTTCCTCAGATTATCCCCCTCCTACAGCTGCTTTAGATCCATCTCATGTGCACATGAATCAGATAGAATCCAGTAAACCGTCCCCGCTAGCTGTTAATCCAAGTGCACCCTATTATGCACAAACTCCACCTGGCATGCCTCAAGGAATTCAAACTTCAGCTATGCCTTCTGTTCCAGCTCCACCAGCAAAGGACGTGAATTACTACAAAAAGCTCATTGAACAACATGGAGGTGACAGACCAGAAGCTCCTCAGCCATTTGTTGGCCGTTACAACAATCCCCAAATAGGCAAAAACCAAGAACTACCGAATCCAAATCCGAAACCGAGGGACTCGAAGCCTAAGATTATGAAGCCTTGTATCTTTTTTAACAGTTCAAGAGGGTGTCGAAATGGAGCTAATTGTGCATACCAGCATGATGCATCATCCCAGCAAAGGGTAAGTAACGTGTCAGATGTGCCAAGTGGAAAGAGGATGAAAATGGATAGAGAGATTAGCAGTTAGTTTCAATCTTTTGCATATGTAGCTTTTGCAATGAAAAGGGCCTAAAGTTTGCATCTTTTGGCTTTTTCTTCTCATCTTTTCTTTGCTTGCTTTATACTGCCCAATGGTTCTGCTCTCTTCTGCTTGAAAGTTTTCAAGCTAGAATTTATGAGCAGAAAGCTTTTGTTGTTAAGGGGAAGTTTTGGATTTTTCAGGGAAGTAATCAGATTTTCCCTGTTCTGGGAGCTGTGTCTTGTTTTTTCCGTCATTTTCATACAATCATATTCATAATTTATTATTATTTTTCTTCTCGTCACGAAAAAGTATATTCACTACAAAATTGCTTTCTGAAAAAACCCATTTTAAAAGAAAATTTGACCCTTTATTATTTATTGTTTTTCATTTCTCTAATACCTTGGAGGAAACATATTAATATTATAATGTTGGTATCATTGTTAAATTACTAATTCTGATATTATTATTATTAAATTATGTTATTTTAAGTTTTATTAATATTAAATTTAATTTATGATTATAAAAAATTCAAAATTTATAAAAATAGGCTAGTGATTCCTGGAGACTACATAACAAGTGATTACACCTCAATCCAAAACTCAATCGATTAAATTAATAAACTTCTTAAGTCTATAGATAAAAGTTAAATAAAATATAATGTTGTCTTAAGAAGTTATGCTAAAAGTAATACAAGAAGTGAGCTTAATTTGCCAAATCTAATTATCAAATTGGAAGTTAAACCGGTAAGATAAAATGTTTAAGATTTAAAAGATTCAATCGGTATTAAATTGTCATAAAATTGACTAAAGATTAAATAAATTAAAGAATTCGAAATATGGTTAAAAGAGACTGTTTTTACTTATTAAAAATTTTAAAGTTTAATTTAAAAAATTATAAATAAAAATTTATTTATTTATTTAAATTTATTAATTAATATAAATTGAATAATATTTGAAATAAAGTCTCCTGGAAATAAAGAGCTAATAATGAATACACATTAACTTAGCCCAATGGATCTCATTATGATATATATATATGACTTTAGCCCAAAATTATATAAAGAGCATTTCAGAAACTTTGGTCTGAGAAGCAAAGTTGGCATTTTTATTTTGGAAGAGAAGAGAGACAGACAATGTTGAAGTTTCTATCCAAGGTAAGGATCGAGTTCAATGCGTTAGACCCACGTTTAGCCTCGTGCATGGAGTTCTTAGCTCAGTGCAATTCTCGCAAGGCCAAGGAATCGAATCCTGCTTGCCAAGTTCTCGTCAAGCGCCGAACAGACGATCACCCTCCTCAGATCACCGTTACTTTCGTCAACGGCATCGAACAAGCCTTTGACGCCACAACTACCACCGCTCAGTCCATAAGGACCATGATTTTGGAAAAGGGTCAATTGCTCGAGACTGAGCAAATGTTCCGCGAAGCCGGGGAGAAGTGGCCTGTCATCATCCCTGAAGAAGAACTCCTGCAACATGCTGCTGGTACTAAGGTTAGTGTACTGGTTTTGTCTGCTAATTGAATGTTGTTTAGTCCGAATTGTGTGCTTTTATAATAACGACCTATTGATTCCATTTTGGCTGTACTTGAGATCCAAATGGTACTTTGTCTTGTTTGGATCTGTCCTCCTTTAATGTATTGTCACACTGACAATTCGTCGAACACTTGGTTGGCCCTTTTGCTTCTGTTTAAGCCATTTTACTTTTACCGGAGAGTCTTCGTACTCTTATGGGTAACTGGATGCTTTACTGTGCATGTTTCCGTATATGCAGCAAACTTGATCTTTGCTATTTTGGATTAGAAATCTTATCAAAACAAGGAGTAATAAAATGATTCAGCAAATGGTTTTCTCTTTTGCCTAACGATGAAGCCTCGTAATGAATCCTTCAAAAATGACAATATTCAAGCTTCCCCATTTAGAATTTAGTTGATATAACTTGAAGGGTTCATGAAGATTTGTTTTGTTGTTGGGCTTGTATGACTATCTGTTTCTGCTGCTAGTGTTAAGATGTTTGTTATTGAACAAAAGATTGAGCATGAACTAAGCAAGCACAAAGAGGTTGTTCGTATAAGGGCATATTGAGCTGTACATTCTGTTTTTCCCCCCTTTTTTCTAAGACATTCTTTAGTGGATAGGTGCTGCTTTCCTCTTCTTTCACTCTCCTTTATTTTGTTTCTCTGTTGTGTTGGTCTCTTATGCCACTACTCTCTGTTTGCCCTTTCTATAATGATAATCATCTTTTCTTTTCTCCCTAGCCAAGAAAAGCTGAAGATAAGAAGCTGTAACCGAGCCTCGTCTGTTACGTTATCGCTCTGTGGTTATGGAGGGGGTATCAGTCCTGCAAAAGACACTGTAGCAGACTCGAATGAGTGGTAGACTTTTCATTGATGGTCTTTTCATGATACAGTTAGTTCACTGTAGAGGTGGTGTTACGCTCTTACTCTTCATGAGATGAGCTTAGATTTACTTGATAAGTATCCTTTTAATTGCTTTGTCATAATAATTGAGCTTTTCTGTTGGGGTTTTATCATCTCTTTTATAGCTACACTGGTGCAACCCTACCTTTAGAATATGCATCTCTTCTTCTTCCTTTTCATTTTTGTTGTTAATACTTCTTGAGTTGAGTTTACATGTTCTATAGTTGCAAGAACTTGAAGCTAGGATTTGGAATCTAAAATTCTAAGTGCAGAGCAATGTAGGATTTGAGTTTTGATGGAGACCGTTGCTCTTGATAGTCTCGATATTTTTTGTAATCACTTCTATGTTTTTAAGCACTTGAACATGTTCTGTTTCTCCTGAAATTTGACTACGCATCAGTAATCAGAATCTGAAGATCGTAGTTCAAGTGGATTACACTAATTATTTTATTCAACATTCACATTCTGGTTGTATTGTTGGGAAATAGTGAGTTCTTTGCATCATAAGTCAAAGTACAATCTTCGAGATTCATATGAAGATACAATACTAGGCCATTAGTTTCTACTTTCTACGGTTTGTTCTTATTTTACATGATAAATTGACAAATTCCCCAGTATGATCGTGGTGGATTACCTTGCTTCTCTGCCCTGTGAACATCTCTCTTTTTACAGGAAATTTGAACCTCCTTTGCCCTTCCACATGTTAGAAGATACTTGCTATGGTTGCTAAAATTGTTTGTAAGTTGCATTTGAGGTGAGCCTTATGCTTTTGACATATCCTGCCATTTATCAAGAAAAGATTTCCCAAAAGCATACCTTGCAACTGGACATATTTGCAAAGTAGCCATATTGGACAAAAACGAAGTTATCAAGGTTGAGAGTAAGAAAGCACTTGCTTGTGCCGATCCATGGGTAAATGACAACCAAATCTCATCCAATCCTCGTTACAAAACTCAAGCTCGCCGTTTACTCAGTCGCCATGAATTAGGTTCATGATGTCTGTCATAAAGTGGTTCAATACGTTCCTGGCGCTTCCTTTTGCTCATTTTTGTAGGATCTGCAGCTTTGAAGAATCTAGGAGCGAGTTCAACAAGAAATTTAGGATCGACAACAGTAACCTCTCGCATGTATTCCTTGGTAGTCATAACCAGTTCATGGTAGATTACCCAGTCGGGTTGTCTCTGAAAAAGAGCACTGCTTGGGTGTATATACACTGGTTGATTCTCAACTATGGTTCTGTAACCCTCCTGTGGATCTTTCCTGGCTGCATGGAAAAAGAATCCGGCCGTTATCGCTTTCCTAATTTTAGCGAAGTTCTTTCCAGCACTGACCACATCCAATTTATACCTAAGAAAAAAACGATAGGTATATTAGCATCACAATTGACAAAAATGTGAAATGATACAGAACAAGGATCAGATAGAACTATACATGAAAAAATGTAAATATAAAACATGAGATATATAGCATTAAACTAGTACAACAAACTCAAGAAGATCCAGTTATCTTTAAGTAATCTGAAAATACAGTGGGGGTAAAGATCAGAGTGATAGGAAACACCAGTCCTTAATTAAAGAAAGAATCAGTCGAAACATTAGCAGTATCAAGTAAACATTTCCCCCATAGCCACTAGTAGTCAAAACTATATTAAAGATAGAACTGACATCTTAGAACATGTAATCTCTAGTGCAAGAAGAGAGATGGCGTCAAGAACGTTCTCAGATCTTAAGAATATAAACTATAGTAACTACATTGAAGACAGATTAAATTGAATAGAACAATCTGGCACAAACGTGTATTCACCAAGAAGAAATGAGTGAGCAGGCCGAAGCCAAATCATTGGAGCTTCACTAGTTCTGAAACATCTACTCATTATTCCTAAGACAAAATAATGAAGTCACTTAAAATTCAAACAGATGGTGTTATATTTGGCAAGGTTGCGCATATGGGAACTACAAGCTGTTGCAAACAACAGAACTCCTGTCCCAAAAACCATGATTAACAGTACTTAATACTGAAAACACGACTTAGTCACAAAGAGTCAAGGACGTTAGACCTGGCGTGATGTGTAAGAAGATAAAACACACCTTAATTATGGTGGTATGCATAGAAAAATAATAATAAAGTACATGGAGTACCGTAAAAAGTCTCAAGAACATACTTATCCATGATGGAGAGAAGCTGCTTTCTGACATCCTGAGCCCTCCTCAAGGACCGGGACTGAACAAAGTTCTCAAAACACCAAGGGCCAGAGAAGTTTTTGGCCTTCCATGCCTCGTATACAGCAAGTAAAGTCAAATGGTCACCCTCAGGCTGGAAAAATTTTGCCCTCTTTTGATCTGCTTGAGCTTGTTTTTCTCTAGGTCTGTAGAAGATGTTACCAGTTTGGATCATGGCAATAATTGTCAGTATCTCCTCACTACAACCCAGATCTACACTAGCTAGTAACATCTTAGATAATGGTGGATCCATTGGAAATTCTGCCATTTTCCTCCCTAACTTGGTAAGAAGCCCCTCCTCATCAAGAGCTCCCAAGCTATAAAGCTGTTCCATGGCAGAAATGAGGGCTTGAGGTGAAGGTGGATCCATGAAATCAAAGGACAAGAGCTCATTAATTCCCATGGCCTTCATTGTTAGTGTGGTAAATTCAAGATTAGTTCTTTGGATTTCAGGAATTGTTGCAGGGGACATCTCATTACGATACGCACTTTCTGTGTACAGGCGATAACATTTTCCAGGCCCAGTACGACCTGCACGTCCAGCTCGTTGCTTCGCAGATGCTTGTGAAATTGGAGTTATAACCAAAGAATCAAGCCCTTGCTTTGGATTGTATACATTCTGCTTTGCAAAACCAGGATCAATTACATAAAAGATACCATCAATTGTCAAAGATGCCTCGGCAATGTTGGTTGCCACAACCACTTTCCTCTTCCCAGGTGGGGCAGGTTCAAAAATCCTCGACTGCATTTCACTAGGAAGGGCACTATAAACAGGCAATATAATTAGCTCAGGGACATTCTTACCCAATCCTTTCATCCTATCATAGAGAGCTTGGCATGCAAAATCAATCTCCTCCTGACCAGTCAAGAAGAGAAGGATGTCTCCTTCAGGTTCTGTCAAATGGATTTGCAGGACTGTGATCAAAGATGCATCTAAGTAGTCACTTTCTGGCTGTTTGGTGTATAGTATCTCTACAGGAAACGTCCTCCCAGGAATAGTGAAAATGTTGCAGTTGAAGAAATATCCTGAAAATTTTTCTGCATCCAGAGTAGCAGATGTGACAATCAAGCGAAGTTCAGGTCTCCTTTTCACAAGCTGTTTAAGTAACCCAAAAAGCACATCAGTGTTGATGGTCCTCTCATGAGCTTCATCAAGCATTACAACTGAGTACTGTGAAAGATTCTCATCAATCAAAATCTCCCTAAGTAACATACCCTCTGTCATATACTTGATCACAGTATCTGGTCCAGTGCAATCCTCAAATCGAATGGCATACCCAACTTCTTCACCTAAACGACAACCAAACTCCTCAGCCACCCTTTTTGCAACAGACGTTGCAGCCACCCTACGAGGCTGCGTACACCCTATCTTGCCCCTTGTAGTATAACCGGCCTCTGCAAGATACTGTGTACCCTGTGTAGTCTTACCCGAACCAGTCTCACCAATAACAACCAGAACCTGATTATCATGGACAGCTTGAATTAATTCCTTCTTCAACTTGTAGATTGGCAAGCTCTGTCTCTGCTCCTGGATAGAAAGCTTTGACCTTTGTCCAAATGTCAATGCTTTCCCAAATGCATCCTTCTTCCATTCAGGCATGTCATAAGCTGATAAGCCAACACCTCTAAGCTCCTGTGCAAGATGCCGCTCGCCAAACTCAGGCATTGGATCTTCCCAAGGACGATTAAGATCCTTCGGTATGGAATCAAGCATGGTTCTCTGTTGTTGTTCCCGCACTTCTCTCCTTTCTTTTATGAGGGCTGACTGAAGCGCTGCCGCACGGCTCAACGACCCTTCTGGATTCTTAAATATCTTCACAGGTGACATGTCAACAGAATATCTACTCTGACCTTGCAAAAATTCTGGCTCATCCTCATTCAACTCAATCTCAAGCTCTTCCTCGGCTTCTTCTTCTTGATGAAGCATTCCATCTCCTTCATCATCAGACAACTCTTTCACACTGAGAACCCCAGAAGCAATAAGCTGTTTAGCTTCCCATTTCTCTGGTGAGCTCATTCTCTTCAAAGGTCTTCGAGAGTGAAAAGAATTATCTTCCTCCACAATCCTAATCCCAGAAAGTCCAGTCCTCGTGGCAGGCCCCTCCTTAGAATCTGAAGGATTAGTTCTAAAAGCATCATCATCAGAGCTTTTCTTCAATGGAAGCAAATCTCTACCAGTATTCTGATCAACATCCCTCATAGATAGACTCAATTTCTGACCTGACATTGAAATCATCTTAACATAAACCTCCTGGTCACGCTTCACAACATCCTTGGCATTACCAACCCTCCTACTCGCTATCTGCGAAACATGAACCAAACCCTCCTTCCCTCTGAAATCAGTCAACTGCACAAAGCACCCTGAATCCATCACTCTTGAAACCCTGCCCTTGTAAACCATATATAACTCGGGCTCGTGAGAATTGTTATGCACATTCTTCCTGTCCCTTTCCCCTTCTCTATGCTCCTTTTCATATCCATTCTCTTCGCTCCCATTTCTCCTATGCCTTCCTCTACTCCTATATTCCCCTCCATCATCATATTCTCTATCTCTACGCCTCTCATCTCTATCATAACTTCTCTGATGTCTCTCTCTTTCTCTTTCTCTATCTCTGTCTGGATCCCTTTCTGGTCTATGCCTATTTTCCTCTTCCCTCTCATCTTTTCTAATCCTCTCTTCAGCCTCCATCTCAAGTTCTCTTTCAAGCTCCTTCACTCTCGCCCTACTGTCCTCAATAGCAAGCGCCTTGAATTTAGATTTCTTACCATCGGAAACAACACTATCTTTCTTCGATTCCTTCTCGGACTTGGTCTTCCGTGGAAGAATGGCGTGAATGATGGTTAACAGTGTACGGACAAAGTAGTCGGGCATTTCGGCGCCGTTATCCTTCAATTTGGAGTCAAACTCATCCACAGTCTCGCAATTGCGACCCAATTCGGTGATGAATTCAGCCAACACTTTGTCCCCAAACCCCAAGTGAGTCTCCAACTCGCTGCGGACTTTAGAGACGAGAGAGAGATACTCGAGCTTCTTCAAACCATCTTCGTGTTCCGATGAGGTATCCATTTGTTGCAGGCAGCAATTCAAGATACCGAAGTCGCGGGTGGTAACAGTACAAGAGAATCAGCTAGTTACGGTAGTTACTAAGGACACGTGTAAGGGCTAGATTAATGATAATTTTGTTCCACGATTCGGGAATGCCGGGTGGCAGAGTCTGTGAAGGACATGAATAAATAACAGAATATGCTTCTCCTCCTTCTCTCCAATTCTCTCTGTTCTTTTGCTCTTTCTTCTTCTTCTGAATATTAAATTTAAATATTTTAAAAGTATACTTTTAAATCAAATTTACAATGTAATATTAATTTTACCTCATCTAATTATTTAATTATTTTTGCAGATTAAATGAGAATTATAATTAAAGTTAATTATTTAAGTAAGTAAAATATTTATTAATTTCTTTTGATGGATGTTTTGCTTCAGATGACTCTTTTTTCCATAGGACGCTGTAGATTTCTTCTTAACAATGTGTCCATTTGGAGTGAACATAGGAATTTCAACAAGTAGCTATAGGCATCCATACGGGCTTTTGGGCTTTTCGGGTTCTCTGTCAGGTTCGGACCGGTCAGGCCCAAACCAAAATGCCAACTTCAGAAGTAACATCAATTACTTGGATAGAGCTAAACTGATGGAAGTGCATAAATATTACCAATGTCAAAGGCTTACAACCAGATTATACTGTCTGGCCCTGGTAACCAACATACAATAACCAAATACAGTTTTCAAGTGCTAGCAAGCTGAAACAGTTTGCAGAACTCTAGTAATGGCCCGAATAGCCGTCTACTGGATATCATGCAACCAACATTCAGGGTTATTTCAGAGGTCATTACCTCCGGTAATGGTAATGGGGATGTTACAACCTTGGAGATTGGCACCGTTGAGAAGCTTCATCCCTTCCTCACTCATCTGCTGAACTTCTGAAGGTGAAAGAATCCTTATGCAACGGACACAACCGACGAATTCCCTGCATAAAATGGATGGCTCAATCAATCCAGGAAGTGACGAGGAGTTGATCATAGATCACAAGCAGGAAGGGTAACAACGGTGATGATAAAGAATTGTTTCCAGTTCGAATCAAAATAGCTGTTCGGACAGGTTCAGGAAATACAAGAAGAGGCTGTTGAACTAAATAAAAATTTGAAATAAAGAGAAATAAGAACTTACTCCCATGGATCATCTCCAATCAGTAGAACATCATTCTCGTAATCCACATACACCAGCTTCCAACCAGATTCCCTTGGATTATTTAGCAGGCCCTCAAGTCCAAACATGCATTCAATAGCAGAACATAGCTCTTCATAGTTTTTGAAACTCGAGACATCAATTGACCTTCCAACACATCCAGACTTTTGAACCTGTCAAACATAACAAGTCAAGATTGAATGGTTAAAAAGGATCGAGATATCTGTACCGAACTTATTATCAATTCAGTAACTATCTGACGATGGTGTAAAACGACAAAGCTTTAGAAGGTAATCTGCGATTCCAAGCTCTTTAAGGATCAAAATCTACAAAGATTGTGACTAATCTTTAATGACCTGGTATATGCTTACCAGTATAAACATTACAATTCAACTTGCTAGTGACTAAACTGCGTATGAAATAAGAATCCATTTTCAGTCAAGTAAGTGGACATTTCAGTAACAAAGTAATACAATTCATGTCTGGTCATAAGAATAATGATAAATGATGATTTTCCACGGAAGGAATGAGCAAAGTATGCATGAGGTAAATGATGAAATAAAGCAAAAGGATGAGTCAGATTTCCATAATCCAAATTTATCAGGTTATAAGCTTGATTTAATCAGATCATACCTTGGTAAATGTCCGAACGCGTGGAGCTAGTTGCTGCCATGAATTATTCTGTAGAATATTGCTCTTCTCAAAGTCCATATTGCTAGAAGATGTACCACCAGAGCTGTCTGGAAAGTCTTGCTGTGAGAATGCTTGGGATTCTGCAAGGCTCACTGAAGTGATCTGAGACTGAACATCCTGGCTCGAGCTGAAGTTGCCAACTAGACAATTAGAAGGATTCTGGAAGCCCATATCCTTGAATGAGCAAAATTCATCCAGAATGGTACTTGAAACAGATGGATCGATCACAACAGCTCCAACGTTACTAACATCCACATTAAGTGAACCATAAATTCCACTCTGATCCTGGCTATCGTCAGACAAATCTTTCACTCCACTTGCAATGAAGCTACATGGCTCTTGCTGAACCAATGGCATAATTTCTGCTGCTTGAGGTGATACTCGTAGATTGTTCAGCTGTTGATCCCACACATTCTCATTCACTACAGGTAAAGAGGAATTTATTGCTTCAGGGAACAATCCTGATGGGTCTTGGAACCCATAAAAAGGTGAAGGCCCTAAAGATCTAGATACTCCAGCTATCGGAGCGCATGAAGGAAGTGATGTCCATTCGGTGCTGTCAAGCAAACCGTTTAAAGCATTAGATTCAGGTTGCGGCATATGAAGCTGGTGGGATTGGAAAACTGGCTCTAATAGTGGTTCCATGGACCGGACATTGACCTGTGCTTGCAAGGGGCCCGCATCTTGATTTTGGAAAACCATTCTATTTCCTATGTTCTGCGCACTCATAGAACCGGAGGAAGGTTTTCCTCCACTGCATTCTCCTGTTGAAGTTAACTGGCTAAATTGATCTGCTGAATACTCAGGTTCCGTCTTCAATTTCTCTGTGTTCATTCCACTTTGAGTGTGAAATTCATTATTACTTGGACAATGAAATTTCTCTGGTACATTAACTACTAATGAGGACGGGTTGATGGCATCAAACTGGTCAGGGCACGAGTAGGAAGAATTTTGGCTATCTCTTGATGAAATCTCTGACTGATTAAGCTGAACTGTCTTTTTTGTTGTTTCCTGCATGGACTTCACACCATCAAATGGTACTTTAACACCAGAGACGTCTTGCATGGAGGCCACACATATGCCTGAGTCATTAACAACTTGAGGTTTCAGCAGCATCTTGATCAGTTGTTCAGAACAAAGGTTTGAAATTGGGGAGTATGGATGATCGCCATTTACTGTTTCAGGAAGCCATATTACAGGTCTTTTGATCAAATTCGTCCATTCATTTCCTCCTCCTGGATAAGCAAAAAACTAGTTATGAAAACCTGGAAAAGTGTGTATGCAATAGAATTAAGAAAACCTCACCTAGGAATCCAGAATGCAAGGGTCTTTTGAGACCTGTAGTTAAAGAAGGGAAAATGAAGAGACTTTCTGGAGTCTCAATCTCCCATGAGCTAACCCGATTTTGCTTATCGGAACATCCCGGCTCATCCCACTCTACCTGTTCATAAAGAATGAAATTGTGGACTCATTATTCAAATAGAAGAAGCAAACAACTCACCATATTCATTTCCATTGACTTCGCAGACATTTGAAACCCAATCATCCTACGAGAGAACAGGACCTAAAGAAAGTTACAATCAACGCAAGCTACCTGAAGATTTCGCCACTTGGAACCAGGCCATCTCAGTGGATCTAAGTCACTAATTCCTACTATTGTTCCCATATATCTGCACAAAGTTATAGAAAAGGTTAGGGGAGGTCACTCCATTAAGCACAGCTATGTGTCAATATCAGAATAAAATAGTACAAGAAACCTTCAACCTGTAGAATAGATATTATATGCACATTTGTCCTTACTATTGTGGAAAAATTACGTGGGATCCAAAGACTCACGGCTAATGATAACACGACAGTGTCGGTCACCATTTCCCTAAATTTTTTTTGCTTAAACAAGAATGTACAAGGATTTAAAATGTACCTCCTTTTGCCTGACTCCTCTGTTTCAAACATCATTCCAAATCTCATACCAACTGAGATCTGAGTTCCAAATACAGCTTTTCGATATTTTCCCATAGGAACAACAAATTCCGAAGGGCATGCTCTACAAGTATAGAAAAGATAAACTGATCACTAAATGGATTCGACAACCAGGGAACCTTTTGGAAATAGTATCTGCATTTATATCAAACCTAGGATTGTAAAAAATTGTGAATGGACTTCGATTAGCAGCAGCATGAGCCGCTGCAGCAAGAACACCAATGTGCATGCTGTCAGCAGAGAGAACTGATGATTGTAATGCCGTCTGTTGGCGGTTTGCCCGTCTCACACCTACTAGTAATTGTGACTTTTCATCCCTAAAGATGTTAGGAATAAAATGAAAACTGATAAGAAGATATATGATAAGAATTTGTAGGAACTATAATAGATTAAAATTTATACAACAGAAATTAAAAACCTGTAAAACTCTTTGCATTAGTAGAAACAACAATAAGTTACCTTATAAAGAGAACAGAGTCGCCAGCTTTAAGCCTTTTTGAACCAACAAATAAACTCCATCCGGTAGTAAGAAGATGTCGCTTTGGCTGCCCTGGATAATACAAAAGTAAACTTACTAGGTGAAAGATATACATGCGTTCCAGTAGAATGATTTTCAGTACCAAGCTGGATGAATATTAACTATAAGTTGTGATAATGTTGAAAAAGCATTACTATCCAAAGGATTGTATACGAACCAAATTCTCAAAGCCTCCTTACCGCGGTAAATATGACGAAATGTCCACATATTATCGTGCAAGTCTCTGACAACGAGCTCTTGGGTTGGTGGTTGCATTGTGTAATCCTGAATTGAAGTTACAACAGAGTTGATATGGCTAGTCAATTACAAAAGGAGAACTGCTTCTTACAAAAAGAATAGAAAAAACTAAACTCACCAATGGAGGAAAGAGCTTTTCTGCTGCCCTGCGTGGGACAGAGAAGCCACCATGAGTGCTTGTATCACTTGCAGTCAGAGTTTTGCAGAAAAATTCACTTGGATGCTTGGTAGGCTTTAATCCAAAATCTGGAATAGGAAAGACATCCTTTTCCTACACAGAAGTGCATTCTTTATTGAAAACTGGTGTGCTCCAATTCTCTTCATTTCTTTTGGTAGTTGTGAAAGGATAGATAATAGAAAATTGGATTAATTAAAGCATTGACGCTCACCGAGTTCACTGCTTGAAGACTCATTTGTGCATAAATTTCATCTGTATCTTTGTCTGCCTATGGGAAAAATGTAAGCATTATATCCATCACTCGTCAGCAGATAAGAAGTGTCATTAGCAAGCAATTGCAGAGTAGCTAACAAAGTACATGCTCAGCAAAAAATGCATACATGTAAGGTAACATTGTGGACTTGACACAGCAACTGAGAAGGCAGGTTTGGATAGTTCGGGACTTGCGAGGTTGCCATTCTTCTTGTGGAAACCGCAACCTGCAAATCAAGTGCACAAATTAGCTCTACAGCTGCAAGACACCGATATCTCCATTTTTGTAAAGCCACCACATTCTTGCACCTTGTTTGTAGTAAAGAAACAAAAGAACATTGCAACACATGAATAGTGATAAACATTATAATTAACATCTGCCACATCTAGCCTCTTCAGGATAAGGATGCGAACAAAATTGTGAATAATACTCAAAACATACTAAGTTCAACTCTCGTCCTATGGTGCAACCCACGAACCTTCCATCAGTTGTCTCAATATATACTGTGCAGAATGAGCTAGTTTCATGGATCGTCTAAGAAAGACACGATATAATTGGCATAAACTAGTTCAGATATTTCAGATAGCACTTTAAAAGAAATTTTATGGAGTCGACAAGCAACAACATCCCAAGCAAATGCAATCCAAATACTCAGATTGTTACATTCAGCAACCAATTCACAGTCAGATGTTTCGTCGCTTAGAATGGAGTCTGAAGATATCGTGCACATCACTTTTAGCTAACATTTCATCATTTTACTAAAAATGTGTAAGAGTACTTAACAGAAACGCCATGCAAGGCTGATCATACAGCACAGGTACGTATTTTTTAACTTCTAAAAGAAAAAGGAAAGCACAGCGAAGATAGTATCTTTCATTCATGAAATGATCAGGAAATAATGATGATAAAATGCAAACGAGACATGAAGAAACAAAAATTTGGAAGAAGATGAAGAAAAAAAGCTAACCTGTTCGCTATGTCCTTGAGGGAAATAATACACAAGACTTCCCAACTGAGGTAAGGACACTAATGGGCCTGCACAAGCGTACCACAGCTCCGAGTTTATTGCCTTACGAGTCCCTACCAGAAGAACAACAACCTCTATACATAAGATATACCTCTAAAACTTATCCTATAAAGGAAACACGACTGAAGAAGGTCGTTTAGAGTTCAAGATGAGCATAAACTGAACCCAAGTGTTGAAAAGAAGAAGGAAACAAGCTCTAACCAGATTGATCCTGGATTTCTTTTAACAACTTCATTTCCTCAAGCAGATTTGTGGATGCTCCTCCACTTGTAATGCTTCCAGTTTTTGATTTCTCGTCAACAGAACTCATTATGTGAAAGAGCTTCACTTTCTGGAGCATACAGGATACTCTAACCCAACCATAAGGACGTAGCCAAAATACCCATCTTCCAATTCTTCACTTCACAAACTTCCAATGGCCAGAAACACCTCTACAGTCTTCAAAAAAAATTCCCAATTGATCACGTATATTCCTCCAACAGTACTGAAAAGGTCAAAAATCTATGATAAACCCATGTCATGTAATCTCAGGCTCTCCATAAAAACCATTCCAATTGGACAAAAAAGAGCAGCACAACACAACAGAACACAACCCCACAATCGCTCTCTCTCTTTCACTCCCTCCCTCCCTCTCTCTCAGCTGTCCAAAACGAAGGAACAAAACCTGCAAAAGGAGCAGGTAAAAGAGATCCTTTTTCAGAGGTGGGTCTTTTCACAAAACAAAGAACCAGAACAAAGCCATCAGTTTTCATCAAAGCACGCGAATCAAAGCACAGAGAGAGGTTGGGACCGTGGAACTCTACTTGTGTATGATCATATTCAAAGATGCTTCTTTTTACCCTTTAACCTCACTTGTAAAAGAAACCAACTTTTCAAGTGAAACCAACCAACCAACCCCTTCTCTCTACTCCACCACCACCACCATCGTCATCACCATCATCATCATCAATCTGATTACTGTTCTCTTTATCTCCATCAAACCAAAAACAAACAAATAAAAAGAAAGAAAAGTTCTCTCTCTCTATCCCTGCTTCCTAATCTCTCTATCTAACAAAAGTCTCTTGCTTGGGAGTAGAAAGTGTGCATGCTCTTATCCTGAGCGCACACTTTCTGTAAATGGCGATTCCGTTGCAGCTTTAAACTGTTGTATGATAAAATAATAATATATTAAGACAAATATATAAAGTTTACTTGTCCGAAATTAAGAATATTAAAAGAGGAACAGAACTTGGTCTACAGGAAGTCGGGAACACGAAAACAGTACAAATAGTGTTCTGTTGTGTAACGAGAAGAGGAGAGAGAGTGACACCAGAGAAGAAGAGAGAGAGATAGTGTTGAAAATAATAAAAAAATTAAAATTAAAAAAAGGAGGGAAATGATGTAAGAAATTCTTAGAATGTCAAGGTGGCGCGTTTCGGCACGTGGATTACGAGGGGAGGGACCCTTTTTCTCTTTTTGTCTTCTTGTGATATCTCCATTTTGTACTGCGCGATGTCCTTTTCTGAAATTTTAAATTATGAGATGGATTTCTTGTTAATTAAGTAATTAAAATTTTTAACTAAATATTAAAAAAAGGTCTTTATAATTTTTTATTTCAAAAAGAGGCCTTTATAAATATTATTAATATGATTATTTAATTAGTCTTTAAAATCAGTCTCTTTATTAATTAAAAATAATCTCTTTAGGGGTGTGACTCAATGGTTGAGAGCGGAGTTTGACTTCGGTTAGGTCCTAGGTTCGATTCCATGCTAGCTCCTCTTGTAAGAGCTTAGGGTATCTAGGGTTTTACCTGTAGGTAAAGAACTAGTTGGGACCTTAATGATGATGTACGCCTGTTTAGCCCGCCTGTGGGATGATGTGTTAGTTGGACCCTCGAAAAGATGTGCCGGCTTGATTCACCTATTAGATTTTCTCGAATAAAAAAAAAAGTCTGCATATTATTAAACTTTCTTAGACTTCACGTTTCGGCGTGATTTCTACTGAGTGCTATTGTTATTATATAATTAATTAATTTAATTTATATTAATTAAATTATAATTTTAATCTAATTTAATTAGTTTGAGTTAAATATAAAATTTGAGTTTAATCTTCGTATTAATAATATTTATGTTACATTTATCTTTAATAAAAGTTTAGAGAAAATTTTTAAAATTTTGAAAAATATTAACATAATTTTTAAATTTTAAATTAGATCAATTAAAAAAATTCTCATCCCTTATGGGACACATTCTTAACTTAGCAAAACAGCATAACAAAAGGGTTCATGCTAAGTACATGATTTGATTTGATCGTATGTTTGTGCATGAGCATGGGCATGAGCAAAAGCGTCACGCTTGTATCTCTCTATTGATTTGCAAAAAGCAAAAAAGAGAGAGAGAGAGAACAGACGGTGATTACAGGTGTGGCCCATTGGGCCCAGCCTGAAGAGAATATCCGGGACATAGGCTTTTCGAAAAAGTGGGACACCACTCTTTGTTCTTAAAAGCCTCAATTGAGTTGTCGTTTTGTTGCGAATCGTCTGTCGAATTGCCAAGACGATGTAATTACAGAAACAGAGTTTGGTCTTTTCTTGACATGTCGCGGACATAAGTACACTAAAAAGGTCAGCTTATTACACCAACCCTATCCATAGTCCTTGCTTACTATTCATGCCGAATCATAGTTTGAGTTTCCTCGTTTTGTTTATTAGCACAGTAAATAACAATAATAATAATAATAATAATTTTTAATAAAAGTTAAGTTTTAAAAAATTCAAAAATACATAACTTTATTTTTAACTAATAAAAAATATTTATAATAAATCAAAAATTAACTAAGTTAGTAGAATATTTCACCAATAAGTTTTAATGGTACTTAGCCTCTATTTAGTTGGGCTTATATTAGTATAGTTTTTTTTTTCAGTAGAACTTTTCTGTAAATCATTTTTTAGAAGAACTTTCTAAGAAGTCAATTGATTATTTAGCTGTCATTTAAAAAAAATTTTAAAAAAGCTTCATACAATGGACTATTTGGTAATATAAAAATAAATGACACATTTAATTTTAACTATATTTTATTTTGTAACAAATATTATTTATGCATATAAATATTATTTAAAGTATGTTAAACAATATGCAAAGTACAATATATTAATTATTATATAATTTTAAATCATATGAAACATAAATAAAAATATATCTAAC
>JAOTAX010000006.1:1436091-1447371 GCA_025629825.1 Erythroxylum guanchezii | reverse complement strand
TTTATGTATTTGATATTGATATTTTTTTATACATACATATGAAAATATTATAATAACTTTAAATATGGAAAGATAATATTTGAAATTAAATTTATTTTAATTTATAAAAATATGTGAAAATAATATTAATAAAAAATAGTTGATATATCAAATATATATTATTATAATTTCTCGTAATATGATTGAAGAAAAGTAAAAAATTATATAACATAATATATTGAAGATTATTTTGTAATTTATAAATTTTATAAATTATTTATAATTTTAAAAATTATTTGAAATGATATCTAATAAGTATTTGTATTATACCAAATTTGATTAGATATTCGTAACATTAGATGAGTCAAGTCAAACTAGACAAATTTTGTCATCTATATTCTTCTAAACTTGAGATCTTTCCATATCTAGTCTTCTCTTTCGTTTGCACACACATAATGATGGCGAGCTACAAGTTGCAGTCATAAAAAAATTGAACCCGTTTGGTCACTGTAATTAATGTTCTGAAATTCGGATTAGTCATTGAACCGAAAGTTTTACTGGTCATCGGTTTGACCGGTTCGACCGATTCAACCATCTGTTGAATCGATGTGACGTCATAATTATGCAATAATTATATTTAATTATAAATAATATTTAAAAAATAAAAAAATTGATTGAACTAGTGACCGGTCCGGTCCGACCGGTTTTGATCGGTTCAATTGACCACCGATTTTAAGGAGTTAACCGGACCGGTCGGACCGGCCGGTCCGATCCGGGTTTTAAAACATAGACTGTAACTATAAAAAGCTTGAATCAATTAACTTTTAAATTAAAATTAAAAATAACTTTTAAATTCAATTTTTAACTTTTGGTTTAATATACTTTAATAATTTTTGTAATTAAAAACTGATTAATTTATTAATTAATTGGTCAACTTTCGTAGACTAATCAATTTTTATAAACTAAAATAAAGTAGTTAATTTTTATTTAATAGTCGCTTTTTAAATTAAACTCTAAATTTTTTTAATTAAAAAGGCAATCTATTTTAATAATATTCCCAATTTGTTAATTTTATTCAATTATTAACTAAATTTGTAACAGTTAATATTATCTTATGGGTTTAACTTCTAATTCAATTTTAAAAACATCAACAAATTGTTCTAATCATGAGCTTCGCGGCACCAATAACCCATCATCCCATATGTTTACTCATAACCTTACTTAAACAACACAAAACTTATTTGCAGGGTTTATTATTACGAGAAGGAAGACAAATTACCGTAAGTCATTTAAGAATCTTCATGCAAGTACCCTTAAACTTAATTTCAAACCAATATCGACAATCCGATAAGATCAGATATATGTTTTATGTAATTATTAAAAGAATTAATCACTTCTATCAGTTCAATTTTAAAAATTTTAATCTGTCTAATATTTCAGTTTAATTTTTAACTTTTCGGTTCGATTTAATTTTATAACTCTTATTATTAAAAAACAATCAGTATATTAATGATAAGGACTTTAGGAGAGCTATACCCCAAAAGCTAGCTTATGAGGGTAAAAAGCCCAAAGTTCTTATAAATCCCATATCAATTTTGTATTTAATTAATATGGGATTCAAGTCATATACTTTGCAATTAAATCAAACCGTAACATTCGTCTCCCTATAAAGATCAATGTCTTCATTGGTCACGGCTGACACTTTCAGGTCACCATTCTATGGGTCACCACTCTGAGATCCTTGTTGGTCATGACCATGTTGGTCACGGCTGACACTCCCAGGCCACCACTCCATGGGCCACCACTACAAGGCCGACTCTGATACCAATTGATAAGGACTTTAGGAGAGTTACACCACAAAAATTAGCTTATTATGGTAGAGAGCCCAAAATTCTTATAAATCTCATATCAATTTTGTATTTTATCAATATGGAATTCAAGTCCCATACCTTACAATTAGATCAAGCCGTAACAATTAATTGAATGATCAATTTTGATAAATTGATATGTTTTTATAAATCAAAACAAATCAATTAATTTTTATTTAATAATATATTTTTTAATTAAAATTTAAATTCTTAAATATGTAACGACATTCTCTGTCGATCATACTTTAAATTCTTTAATTTTATTTAATATTTAGTAAATTTTATGATAGTCTAATACTGATTGAATTTTTTAAACTTTGAAATTCTTATCTTACCGATTTAATTTTCGGTCTAATTTTTAAAATATTGGTTTATGGAGTTTATAATTACACTTAGTTGTCGGTCATATATGTTCGGTCTGTCCAAAGTTTGTGTCGCAAATGTTGCCTGTAAATTTTGTCCCTAAATCTTCACTTAAAGACAAACTCACGTTTGCATTATCTTGACGGTCTGTACTTAACCATGACAAGAAGAACTAAAAATGTTATATTACAGAACATGCTCAACAAAAACCGCTACTTTACTAGGTGGCAACCTGTTCGACGGCGTTTTGCTAAAGTTCAAAAGTAGGTTGAAAAAGACGAATTAAAATAACAAAATACTAATAAGTTATTACCTTAAAAACGACAACGAGATGGTGATTAAGTGGATAGAACATGGAAGGAATGAACTCTTACGAGTAGGTGTAATTAGTTGGGGACTTCCTAAACTAGCAATGTAGGACTTAAGTTATTGGCTTTCATTCTCCTAAATTTCTTAAACATTTCTTTATTAAATGAGTGATTTTATTTTATCTAGGCTTAATTACAAAAAAAATCCTCAATTATCATCGTCGTCAATATTCAGTTGAAGTCCCATTGAGGCTCGAGATCTATGAAGGTCTAATAGTATGTGATCTTTTCCTTACTAAATAAAGAAGTTGTTTCCGATAGACCAATATACAATGTGTCATGCAAATACTATAAAATTATAAATGGATGTATATACATATACAAAAAAAATATACATAAATAAATAAATAAATAAAATAAACATAAAAGAGGTAATAAAAATCTCAATATTGACTTAATTTTGCAATATTAACTCGAACTTAAAAAAAAGATTCTAAAATTCTTCAACTTTCAATATTCTACAAAAATAATCCAATGTTGAATTTTCCGTTAATGTAGTTAATGTGACAAATTATGCTTGATTAGTATTTTTTGTTATCTCAAAGTTTATGTTTAACGATTTTGATGATAATTTTATAATATTTTAAATTTTAAATTAGATGTATTTCCTTATATAGGTAACAATATAATTCTTAAAAGAAAATAAAATTATAGGATAATTGCTTCCTTTATTGCAGGAACTTTCTTTATAAACTTATCTAATTAGAAATTGTTCCATGACGCTTGGAAGGATCTTACTAATTCGAATAATTAGTTCCGGAAGTTTTGACAAAACTTGTTTTCTTAATGTCTGAATATCAAATATTTCAGTAAAGATGATATCGAAAATTCGTTAATTACAAAGTCAGCTCGAAATAGAAATGAAGCAACAACTAGTTGGAAAAAGTGTCTACTTAAGAAAGAGTCAATGCATTTGCGAAACACACAGAGATTTCCAAAATATTTCAACAACATCAATATTTTTAAAAGTTATATCAAACTCCTTGTGCCTTAGAAAGTGAAAACAATATGTCAAGGGAGAGATTGTTCTTCTTTGAAAGCTTACCGTATATTTATTTTTGAGAGTTTGTAAAACCGTGTTAAACACTTTGATTGAGGGTATAAGGTTGGAGAGCCTTAAAAAATATGTACTTGTAAACTTAGAGAGGCTCGTCAAATTTAAAACTTGGATTCTTATACTTGAATATTTCACTATTTTAAATTCTCGCATTATAAATTTGTATTTTCTAGAGGCTCCTTCAGTTTTACAATAGACTCCTATTTTTATATTGCAAGAGGTTATTTCGATTTAAGCGTTAATAAGTTCCTATCGATTAACAAACTCCTTTCTTTTTAAGTGCTAGCATACTCCTTTAGATTGACAGACTCCTTTCGCTTTTAAACAACTAACAGGATCCTTTTGTTTTCAATATTTACAAAATCCTTTTGAAAGTTGATAGGACTCTTTTATCCATAGACTTATTTTGTTTAGCAGGATATTATCAATTTGAAAGTTCCTTATAAAATTTTTTTACATACAGTTTATCTAGTCTGTTGCGTATGTTTACTTTATCGTTTTTTACACGACTTCTACATATTATAAACATGACTTCTACATGTTATATTTTTTACTATGTATGAATTTATTATTTAATAAATTAAAAATATATATAATCTATAAATAATTGTGTGCTCCTTTACTTTTCCGATAGTAATTACATTACTATGTCATTCAACTTTGAACTTGTAAGTACATTGGATGAATTATTTGGTACATGATATTAATCAATTGTTACAAACAAAATGGTTGGTCCGAATCCAAAGCTTAAAATAGTAAAAAAAGCAAGCTGATTAGTGGATAGAACATAGAAAATTTCAAAAGACTTAAGAAGAGATTCTCATTAAAAAAACAACTTAAGCTAACACGTTCGTACAAAACTACCAACAAAGGTTCTGTCATAAGTAAACTATGCCAAACACATGTTCTGTTAATTTCACCTTCCACGTACAGTGATCAAAATGATATTTGCACTAACCTATTGGGTTGGCGTAGATGGCACATACTTTTGTCACTTAATCAAGTAATCAAGGGTTCGGTCCTTAGGAATGCAACAAACTCCTAGGCTAGCGAGTGATAGCTTTTCTTGATTTGAGATATTCCTTCGCAAATAGATTAGTCCTAAACTAATCCTTTTAAAAAATTAAAAATAATAAATAATACTCGCACTCATTGTCCTTTTCTTGTTATCAGGTGCTTCCAAAGCCTCATTGGAGATGATGATGATGTCAACCATTCAAACCATTGAAAAAAGAACGTGCGGCTCTGATCTTACCTATGCACGTTCATTGTACCCGATTTCTAGTAACAACTGTTCAATCAACAAGTGGATTCTTATATATATATATATATATATATAAATGTTATCCTTTTCGTGTTTTTGACTGTTTTTAATTAGAACTTTTATGGGATAATGATAACATTCTCACTAAGTGTTTATATTAAAAAAAAATCAAAAATCAAATCAAAATTTATTTTATTAATGCAATATATTAAAATTATTAATCATAAAAATTAAGCAACTCTTATTACTTGTTAATCAGTAGCGAAGCTACTGCTAAGGGAGGGTGGGCAAATACCCACCCTCAACTTTTTTTTTAAAAATAAGATATATATGCATATAGAGGCTGCCCACCCTAAAAGAATGTCGTTGTTTATGATGTATTGGATTAAAAAAAAATGCTCTCCTGAAATAAATTCCTGACTTCGCCACTGTTGTTAATACTAAAAATTATCATTATCATTAACAGCTAGATGAAGTTCTTATGAGAAGAGTCAACAGTATGTAGCCTTATTCTTAATTAATAGAGAGACTTTTTTCGATAAACTCACTTGTTAATACAAAAAGCATTATATAAAAATATATTATCTTCAAATATCAAATTTTATATTTTATATTAATAATTATAATTTTAAAAGTTTAAAATATTCAATTTCTTAAAATTATATACTAAACAAAAGTTTGAAACTTTGTAATATATTATCCCAATTTTTATTTGGAAACGTCACTCTCATCATGTGTTGATCATGTGATTCTTTTAGCAATCTGGACACGTGGCACTTGATTAATGGAATCAACGCACTGAAACTCCGGGGCGAACATGAAACACTATACAAATGTAAAAGTTTTACCTTTCACTTTATATCTGGAAGGAGACGACATGTCGTGGGTCCGTGAGAGCCCGTGACACAGTCCGGTACAACGAAGCGGCTACGAACCGAGACAGCCGTGAGCTAAAGAATAATAAGGCCTAATGTGTGGGGTCCATTTGGAATTATTTTACCTAGTGGGACCCATGGAAAGACAGCCCCGTCATTCAACAGACAGAAATGACTTCCTTAAAAGTACTAGAAATTCTGATATCAGATATTTTCATGTCTTATTAAATATTATCCACATGTTTATAATTTAAAATTAACTAAAATAAAATTAGAATATTATTATAAATACGGTATACTTCCTGGAGCACCGTGTAGTCATTAAATTTTCAACTGGTGACGTGTTAATAATTTGTGGGACCTTAAATATGATGGGTGAATTTTTATCTTCTAATGATTAATTAATTTTTAATTAATTAATTTTTATAAATTTAAATATATAAATTAATTTTTATTTAATATTATATTTTTAAATAAATTTTAAATTTTAAAACAAAACCTTTTAGTTATATTTTAATTCATCAACTTTATTCGTTTTTAACTAAATTATTTAATTTTATTAAATCTTTAATCGGTTTTATATAATCTGATATTATTTGACACTTTAAATATTAAGTCTTTTATTTTTCTGTTTAACTTTGGAAGTCAAAATGAGACACAAGGTAGTTGTTTTCGTTTCAGTGTGCCACTCTGTGCTCTTCTTTATCCATCCATCTATTAACATTCAATAGATGGATGAATAAAGAGAGACATAGAGTGATACACCGAAATAGAAACAGGTGAATTGATCCCGTCAAAATGAGTCTATATTTAATGGATGGGTAGATAGAAAGGGACATAGAGTGACACGTTGAAATAAAAACAACTAAATTAATACCATCAAAATGAGCTTATATTTAATAAATGAATTAACGGAAAGGGGAATAGAGTGACACACTAAAATAGAAACAGGTGAATTGATCCCGTCAAAATGAGTCTATAATTTAGTTACCGAGAAAAAGAAAGAGGAAAAAAATGATAAATCTTAAAAAACTTATATAATATTCACCAAATCTGCCCACAGTTTTTGTCTGAACAGGAGACATAAACAAAATTATTTCGGTAGATGAAAAAGACAAGACACGAAAAATTTTTAATTGGGTAATTGTTTTAATTTTTTAATAATTATTATTAATATAAACTTGGGGTGCACCTAAGCTCCAATAATAACATGCCACGTAGGTTTTTCCCATTTCGTCCAATCAAAGGCTTGCCCTTGTTAGAGTACTGATGTTTATGCACATGGGTCAAGTACTTATGTTTCGGCTTATTACAAAGAGGCTTTGTTTATGTTTTCCTTTTTTTCAAGGAAATAAAAAGAATCTTTCAACGGACTAACTTTAGCTCAACCGCCTCTGTCGAGAGAAGAAGAACCTTCTTCTTCCTCTGTTCTTCGTAATACTGTTCGTGCCAAGCCCCGCACGAACACCTTAAGCTCTCAGTTTCACTGTGTCTTTTTCAGTATATAATTTGGTCGTTTCTAGAGCCCTTGTCTTTAATTGACTGCCGGTGTCTAACTAACGTTTTAAAATTTAGTCATTGATTATAAATTAAATAAAATTAAATAATTTAAAATATAATTACAAAAATTATTCTTAGTCATCGAAAATTTTAATGGTTAAATGAAAATAAAATTATTAAATGAGTATTAATTGATTTATTTTAGTTTATAAAAATTTATTAATTTATAAAAATTAACAATTAATTAATTTTTAACAACAAAAATTATTAAAATAAATTGAACTAAAACAGTAAAAACTGGATTGAAAAATTAGTCAACTCAAAGTTTTACGCTTAAATTCATGATTTGAAATTCGGACCGGCCGGTTCGATCGATTCGACCGGTAACCTGTTGATTATCTGGTTCGAGTCAATTGAACCAGTATGAACCGGTGCGAACTGGTCAATTGACCGGTTAAACCGAGATTGGTCTAACCGGTTCGACCACTAATTTAATAAACTTTTTTAATTTTATATTATTTGGTATATTTTCTATTTTTTAATATTACTACTATTATATATAATTAAATATAATTATTGCGTAATTATGACGTCACACCGATTCGACCGATAGTCGAACCGGTGACTAATAAAGCCTCCAATTAGACGTTTAGTCCGAGTTTCAAAACCTTGCTTAAATCAATTGAACTAATTGAATTTTTTAATTATTGCCTATAACTTATATTAAATAATTTTTTAATTCATAGGTGTAAGAGGTAAGTTGGCTACGTTGGACTGCTCTTTAATTAAAATGTATTTTCTTATTTAATTTTGTGAATTAGAGCATTCACTTAATGTGTGTTTTAATAAATTGTTTTACAAATGGTTTATATTGACCGCCATGACTTGCTTCTTTGGCTTTGCATGAATGTGTTACGTTACATTTCAAAGTTCTACATTGACGTTTCTTTTTTTGTTGGTCTTTCTCTATTCTCGCGTTTTATATAAAATAAAATAAAATTTGATTCAAAATTTTAAGACACTAAAGTATAAAGTTTTAATTAAAAATGCAAGATAATAGAAATTTCAATAACCACCTGAAAGGGGCAAAACCAGTGCACAAGCCTCACCTCGCAAGAGAAAAGTCATGAATTGTACACAACTTTCTCTTTGTATTTTACAAATAGACTATTTTCGTAATTTAAATTCGTAACTTTTTAATCATAAAAGAGTAGCCTTATTAGTTACTCCTTAAAAATTAAAAAAATTAAAAATCTTACAAATCATTTAAAATTAAAAAAATTTAAAAATCTTGTAAACGATTAAAATTAAAATAAAGCACAAGTATTTTTAAAAATAAACAACTCTAAGCTTTTGTAAAAATATGTTTCGAGTTTGATCCATGAAACACATGCATCAGTGTTTTGAAACTCATGCTGGACATCAAACCGAAGGCTTTACTGATCATCGATTTGACTGGTTTGACCGGTTTAACCACCGATCGAACCGGTGTGATGTCATAATTATACAATAATTATATTTAATTATATATAATATTAAAAAATTAAAAATATATGAAAATATACCCAAAAATAAAATAAATAAATAATTTATTGAACCAATGGTCGGACCGGTTCGACTCGTCAATTAACTGGTTTTGACCGGTTCTCACTGGTTCAATTGAGAACCTATTTTTAAGAGTGAACCGGACCGGATAGCCAACCAGTCACCGGTGGAACCGGTCAAACAGGCTGGTCTGGTCCGGCTTTCAAAACATGGACATGCATTATTAACATGACATCAATTTAAAAAAAATTTAATATGTTAATATATGAGATTTGGAGAGATTCAATAATACATAGTTTCATCTTTAACTGATAAAGAGGTTGTTTTCAATAATCCCCTGAGCATATACATGTTAAAACAACAATGTAATAATAATTAAAAATAAAAATAAAAAGACAAACAAGATAATAATAATAAATTAATAATATAAAAAATAAATATTTTAGTCTTAGGTTCAGTCCACATTATTCAATTTCCATTGCAATTAGCAGAATTCAATGTATCGAAAGCAAAATCCTCTTATGGATATGATTTGCTGCTTCAATCCAAACATTATAGTGTTATGTCGTTTCACTATTAAGACATAAAAATTAATTATCTAAATCTAAAAACAAAAAAACAAAACCATAATGATACTATGCCAAAAAACGCAACAACAACAGCGGACACTCGCTTGTAATTAAGTCGAAAACCAGTGGGCATTTTACAGCCCCCACCTCTATAAAACCAGCTTCTCTTCTCTTATGCCAAACCCCCCCTCCACTTTGAACTGACGGATTAGAAATTTGAACGAAGGGATGTCTATTGGGTTTGGAAAATGCAGCAAGATCCGCCACATTGTGAGGCTCCGCCAAATGCTACGGCGCTGGAGGAACAAGGCTCACATGTTGTCGTCGTCGTCGGGGAGTAGGGCGCCTTCCGATGTTCCTGCCGGACACGTGGCGGTCTGCGTGGGGAGCAACTGCACTAGGTTCGTTGTGCGCGCGACGTACCTGAACCACCCTGTGTTCAAGAAGCTCCTCTTACAAGCCGAAGAGGAGTACGGCTTCACTAGCTCGGGTCCCCTGGCGATCCCGTGCGACGAGTCGGTGTTCGAAGAAGCAATCCGTTACATTTCCCGGTCCGAATCAACTAAGTCGACCCGACCCGTGAACCTGGATGATATCCAGAGATTCTGCCGCTTGGGGTTAAGGCACAAGCTTGAGTTCTGGTCCGAATCTAGACCGTTGCTTCATGGGTTTGGTGACAAGACATTCTGGTACTCATCGAACTAAGATACCAACCGATCTCTGTTTGATTACTTGCTCGTGAAAAATAAAGAGCCAATTCGCTCTAGTTCTGACCCGGGTTTGACTCAGTCCGAATTAGGGAAGCTGTCCAGTTGAATTGAGAGTTCATCAGAGTATATAAACACTACACTGATCGGATTTTTGTTCTCTCTTTTTTTTATTATTTTTGGGGAAGTTGAAGTCTGAATTTACGGAGCTGAGTCACTGATAAATTTTCATTTCGAAGAATTCATGGAGATGGCAAAAATGGCGGTGATGAGTTCATCCACCGAGTCGTCCCGGGTTCGGATCGGAGTGAACAGGCGATGAATTCCTGAAACCAGGAACAGAGAAGTGACAGACAATAATTGAGTCACTTTTTGTAAATTTCTGTTATTTATTGATTGATTAAGTAAAGATATTATAAAATAAATTTGGAGGCTCATTAGCAATTAATTTGTTTTAAAGTGAAAGATTTTTTGTTTCTTATTATTTAATTATTTTTACATAATATAAATAAAATATGCAAATCAATTAATTTTATTAGAAAAATGATTTAACTAAAATTTTATATCTAATTTAATTATGATGAATTTGGATACATATTAAGTTTTTTTTAATTAAAAATCTCAATCGATTTGACCGATTCAATAGTAAAATTTTTTGAACCGACTAACTTTTGATCCAGTTTTGAATTTTTTGGTTTAACTTAATTTAATAACATTTATTGTTAAAAATTGATCAATTTATTAATTAATCGCTTAGTTTTAAATTTTACTTAAAATATATAAAGTGATCAGTTTATTAATTAATCAGTTGGTTTTAAATTTTGTGGGCATTGACGTTTTATAATTACATTAAAAAATATATATTAAGACAAAGTAAACCCAACAAAACAATTATATATTAATAACATTTATTGTTAAAAATTGATTAGTTTATTAATTAATTGATCGGTTTTAAAAATTAATCAATTAATTTTTATTTAATATTCTTTTCTTTAATTAAATGTCAAATTTTTGACGTGTATATAGTATAGACAGTTACCTTTAATCATATTTTAAAATTTTAAAATTTATTTAATATTTACCAACATAAAACAATTGTCTTTTTGAATATATTGTAATAATTAGTAATTCCATTATAAGGACAGCTAATTAATAATTAATTGAGAGGGTTATCAGGTATTAGCA
>JAOTAX010000006.1:1403836-1420524 GCA_025629825.1 Erythroxylum guanchezii | reverse complement strand
ATATCAGATATTTCATTAACTTTCTTAATAAACGTGCATTCCTCTAAAACGACTCTTATTATGAATCGGAGGGAGTAATAGATATGTAATATTGATAAAAATAATATTTTAACCTGATTTGTTATTTTCTAAATTTAAATTTTTTAAAATTTTAAAAATATATAAAATTAGATACAGTTTAATTTGTTATTTTTTATAATACTCCACTTTTTAAAAATACTAAATTATAAATATGAATAACAATACATTAAGAAAAGTTGAGTTTAAATCATATATTTGTTTTCTTAATTTAAAATTTAGTCCGACCTAGATTAAAATTAAAAAAATCGTCTTATTAACTGTTGTTGACTTTTTTAAATTTTTAATTGGATGTAAAACTCAAATAACAATTAAATTTAAATTAAGTTGGGTTTTTTTCCTAACCCTAATTGTAAAAGCACATTTGAATTTTGTTGTTAGTGTAATTCAAGAAAATATTTTAAATAAGTTATTTTATTACAAATAATCATCAAATATCATTTTTTTAAAAAGGAGAAACCTGCAGCTGCTATCTTTTGGATACGCGCTGGGTAAATCTCCATATTAACGTAATAATCTATAAATCATGCTAATTAAGTACTTTGTACTAAGCAAGCTCTGTACGATAGGCTCGATCATAAAGAGATTCAAACATAAGACCTTTTGATCCCATACTTTCCCTCCACCAAATCGACCATGGCTGATATCACACTAATATGTGTGTTTGATAATATAATTTAATTAAGTAAATGTGAATGAATTTAGTTTTTTAAATATGTAATGAAATTAGTAGTAGAAAATTATATATAATTTTTACACAGATATTATCTAATTTTCTATTTAATTATAGTTTTGATTTTTTTTTTTGGGTCTTTTTATTATCCAGCGCATTGTGTATTGATGGTTCAGCCGGCCAGGTCACTGATTGCCCATGATTCAAGGCAAGAATCAATCGAGCATTTAGAGGGAATCCCAGCCGTCTAATTTAAAAGAAGAATACAAAACAAAACTAAAGAGAATAATGCCGTCCAAGCTGGACAAGAAGAAAGTAAAGAAGGTTAAATTTTGATTATATTTATTTTGATTTTTAGTAATAATTTTTTTAATAATAATACATTTTAAAATTGATATTATTCTAAATTTTAATAAAATTATATTTATGTCAATTTTTGTAATTAAACTATAAATTTAGACACTAATATGTTTTAAAATTGACTGTTTGTTTTTAATTAAATGTGATATTTTGCATTTTATTATTTTATAAAATTGAAATAAAAGTTTTTATTTACGTTTATTATTATTATTATTATTATTATTATTATTTATTTATTTATTTATTTTCAACAGATTTGAAAGAAACAAGGTGGCATCTGGTAGTTTTCAGATGAACAGCTCTAGATTTTGACTTCATGAGTACAAGGAAAGGAAAAAGATCTGAACTGTTGCTTTGACAGTCTTCGCTTCTTGTTGGATCCTCAGACATATGGAACTGTTGCTTTGACGGTCTTCATTTAAAGTAAATAGTTTCGTTTAATTTATTTTAATATCTATTGTGAAAATAATACATTTATTAATTAATCGGTAAATTTTTATAATTAATAAGTTCTTATAAATTAAAATAAATTAATAAATTCTATTTAATAATTTATTTTTTAATTAAACTTTAAATTCTTTAATAAATAAAGATATTTTTTTCAACCATATTTTAAATTCTTTAATTTTATTCGATCTTTAATTAATTTTATAAACATCTAATACTTATTGAACCTTTTAATCTTCAAATATCTTGTATTACCAACTTTATTTTCTGTCTTATCTTGATAAATTTCTACTAATCAAAATAATAATAATGTGGGTAATATTATTATTATGAATAAAATCACACAAATTCACACAGAAAAAGTATTATATCTTTCACGTATGTATTTAAAAAATATTTTAGTAAATTACCAAATTTAAATTAATATATAAACTTAATTTATATTGTATTTATAAATTTTAGTGTGATTTCACTTCTAAATTAATTATTTTTAAGCCTTTAGAATAGGTTAAATATAAAATTTTAAATTAAGAAATATTCAAATAAGATTATCTTGTCTTATTAGATAAAGATACAAGCTTTTTAAACATTTTAAAATTTTAGAAAAAGACTCATCACATGGTAAAAAAGCGATTAGTTCAATGAGATCAGATCTCCTGTTTCGATTATGGTGTTCCTATAATATTTTATTAAATCTTAGCCACACATTTATGTAGATTCCACATAAATGTATAGATCTGATTTAATAGAACAAGATTGAAACAAAGTAAATTGATGTGTTGATCCAAAGTAACAATGATCCATATAAATATATAGATGAGATTTAATAGAACAAGATTGAAATAAAGTAACTGAAACAGAAGATTTGATGTGTTAGTCCAAAGCAACAACAAATGAAGAAAACTCCAAAACTTGTTCAGCAAAAGGAAAGGCTTATATTATTATGAGATGAGATAAGAAGAAACAAAAAGCCTTATATGAGGAGCCAGTGTCTCCATACTTTATGCGCGCACTATTTGTGGGTACCCAAATCACCGCATTTTCTTTTGCAAGTGGTCGTTGAAATTTGTGGTCATTTTGCTAACTTCATATCATATGCCATGAATATGCATATGCATATGCATATGATATGAAGATGATTTCTCAAACATTAGGTTTAGAAGCAGATAAAATAGCATGAATACTTCTTATCCAATAACGATCATGAAAATATATACTGTACGAATTTAATAAAAGTAAAGAAGACTTATAAACACGATTTTCTGTAAATATATGGGTAATTTCTACAAGGTTTTCAATACGATTAGATAACACACGCTTTACTGGACCAAAAGTTAAACGGATAATAAAAAATTTTAAAATTTAAAAGATTCAATTTATTTTAAATTATTATAAAATAAGTTAAAGATTAAAAATTTTAAAATATGATTATGAGAGACTCTTTTTGTCTATCGAAAAATGTAAAGTTTAATTAAAAAATAAGTCTGTTAAATAAAAATTAGTTGATTAATTTACGAAACTAAAAGATTAATTAATAAATTAATATTTTTAAAATTAAATTTATTATAATAAATCTAATAGAAAAGTCAATTGATCTAAGATTTTCGCGATTGAATCAGTTAAATCGATTGAGTTTTTTAATTATTGATCCATGCCACTTTTTTCTTCTTCTTTTTTATTTCTTCTGCTCCCTAGGAGGTGGTCGAGTTAGTAGAGTATGGAGTATAGGGTTAAAAGGTTCTGTGTTCGAATCTCCCTACCTACGCTCTCTCGATCGAGCCTGTCTTACAGGATTTGTCTATTACGGAATATCCGATTGGCGTGATTTGCAAGTTATTGCGCCAATCAGGAGGTTTACTCAATGCACATCCAACAGATAGCGACTGTGGGTTTCTCTATTTCGAAAAAAAATAGTTGTTCTTCAATCACATAACAAACTACAATTTCTTTGTATAATATCATTTTTCAAAACATGTATTTAATAGATTATTAAATATATAAAATAAATTGGTAAATTATGTGTTATAAATAAGTTACTTGACAAATTAAAAATTTATGATTAAATAACCTAGTTAATGTGTCTTTATTATGGTCCATCCTACTATAGGTTATAAAAATAAGAATCATTTTCTTAGGATCTAAACTTAAGATCCTTAAATTGATAGAAATATAAGAAATAAGTTATATTTATTAAACTTAGGGTGGACATTAAATTTAATTTAGAGTTTGACTTTATTGGACTTTAGATTGAGTTCGATCATTTTGATTCGAAGTCCGGTTTAAATTTTCTCTTCAAAATAATATTGTTTTGATTAAAATTTCTAAACTCAGATATTTTAATCTTTAAAAAACTTAAGACTAAAATAATGTCATTTTAAAAAGTGAAATTAAAACTAAGCAACCTTAGCCGAATTGAACTGAGATTTAGACTAAATTCGAGTGGTCTCTTAGAAGAATCGAGCCAGGGGCAAGTCCAATACGTCTCGAATCGATCTAGTATCATGCCTAGTGTAATTTGGTTATTTAATAATTAAAATAAAATCAATTTAAAAAGTGTAATAATTAATTAAATTACCATTGACTTATTAAATAAGTTATTTAAATCACATTATTTAAAAATTATTATTTACATCTAAAAAATGTATCCACTTCACATTTTTAGAACCCCTAGACTTAGCTTGTCTAGTAACATTAAAATATGATGCAATTGGGGTATAGGCAAAATTAGCCAATTAGACCATTTGTACAGTGATCTCCAAATGGCTAAAATACAAATTATGGTTACACATCATGATTATTTTTAATAAGTCAACAGATTAGGTCAATTTATTCTTGGGTCTACTGATTAGTTGGCTCTAGATGTTATTATTACCTTTAGAAAAAGAAATCATCCTAAAATCCCCATAATTAATGGCATAATTGGTTTGATGAGTGGCTCAGATCTTCGGATACACGAAAGCTACATGTAATAGCATCACATGCGATTAACGTTAGTCTGAGCTGTGACGGTGGTCCAAATTATCGCATATTGCAGACTTTTCCAAGTATCGCATACAGCTCAGCTCTTGCTTATACCACAAGCGTTAGGGACTCCATCGGGAAATTTCACTTTCTCCGAGGGCAAATTCGTCCACCACCGCATCGCCTTCACTTCTAATAAACAACTTTTTAAAATTAAAATAAAAAATAACTTTTAACTAATTTTTAAAATTTTAATTAAAAATAACTGTAAAATACATATAATATAAATGAGAACAGATTTGCTGTTCGCGAAATACTTAATTACTGTGCTCCGCTGTGCCTTTAAGACCTTAGTCATCCAACTTATTGTAACGGTTGATTAGGATTTATTCAGGCACAATGGGCACAGTAATTCGAGAGCACTGGATCTGCTCCCAATATAAATAATAATAAAACAGGTTAGAAGAGTTTAGAAAGATCATTAAAAATTATAATTTAAGTATTAATTTAATTAAATAAAATAAAATTTAAGAATTGAATTAATTATGATAACAAATTATATTTTTGTATATAAATTTTTTTTAAACACTCATGTAATTTTATTATTTTTAAATAAAATTTGTATAAAAATTTAAACAAAAATTGTAAAATGTATTGTTATCTTTTAAAAATTAATTAAATTACATATATTTTATTTAAAATATAAAAGTTTATTTCTTTGCATTTGTTTTATTTATATATTTTTTAAAGGTCATTGATTTGGAGCTTTTTCAATGTCTTGCCTTTTAAGTGACACCTCGAACCGAATATTTTCACTTCTCTCTCTCACCCACCACCGTCGGCCCATTTTCTCCGGCCACTGAAAGCTGCCTTCGCCGTCGCCACCACCCTCAACAAACCCATTTGGTTGTCTCATCAATCACATAATAATCTTTAAACACACAGTCAATAGCCAACCGTCGTAAATTTAGATCTCCATTATCTAGAGTAGAGGATCAATCCAGTCCCGTAGTTTCTTCTTCTCCTAGCTTATTCCGACCCACATTTTTCTCTGTGAGTTAGTTGCTATTTGCCATCTTCACTGAACTTTGGCGTCTTGAATCGTTTTCGGGCATCAGTGAAAAAGAAGAAAGCGGACGTGTCGTCCTTTTTTTCTTTCCGCTTTTTCGAGAGCCAACAGTTTGTTTTCTTTTTTAACCCATTGCGTGTTTTTAGAGATTCTGTTTTGAGTTGGTGTCGGTGGAGTTAAGTGTTTCCGTTCTGGGTTTCTTCCATTTTTTTTAAGCTCGAAGCAGAGTTTGGTTCTCGTGTTCTGATTCACCAATTGAAGTACATACGTACGTGCTTGACCATTGCCCGCTTACTTGCTAAAATGGGTTTTCCTTTTATATCGTGATTTCGATATCCTTCTCTGTGTGGTGTGGTTCGGTATCATAAAGTCTCAGTCTTGCTTCACAGAAAGTGATATACTTGTTCTGGACTTGTACTTCTCTTCATCTTCCATCAAAATCTCACCTTGACAACCATTGTTTACCACCTCTTGTATCGTTAGTTCCTGATGATTATGTTCTATAATTTTGTTTTCTGATATAAATGTTTAAGTTTTGGTTTAATTATTTTGATCAATTGATGGGAATTTAGACTTTAAGAGTCTTGGTTGACCGCAGAAAAATCCGCCGTTGCATCTTGGTTGTAGCCATTAAAACGTCGCCGACCTGATTTTTTGGCTTGATATTACTATCCTATAAACTTTGGACTTATACGAGTGAAAAATTACTAAAGTCTACTGAAGTTGTATTTTTCTACTTATTTCGTGTTTGGAATGCCGGAAACTAATACTTTTCTTTGTGTTTAACCACACTTACTTATCTGTTATTAAGGGGAAAAAAGAAGAATTATTGGTCATAAAGTGGTGTTTCTTAGCATAATTGCGCAGTAGGAGACAAAGGGTAGTCAGTTTCAGGTTGTGTTATGTTTGCTTATGTTAATTATTAACTGAGTAGCATCTGACCTGGTCTGATGAAGTGACATATATCTTTGACAATGCACAACTTAGGATTATCTTGGGAAAATGTCTGATGTGACTAAGAATTCCCATAAATAGTATACATTATGATCTTGTTTTGAGCCTTGTGCATGAATCTGGATTTTTTTTTTCTGGGTTTGCTTCACTAAACGGGTTTTTGTGATTTTTGAGGTTGTTCTACCAGTCTGAACCTTAGAATCATCCGTAAATTCAAGTTCATGTTTTGAGATATAACCGAGGATTATATCTTTTAGACCCTTTCTGTTTTCAAGCTTCCATTAATATTTCTTGTATTTTGTCTATAAATATTCTTATTTGGATTACAAATTGCAGTCTGAGATGGACCGTCGGAGTTGGCCCTGGAAAAAGAAATCATCTGACAAGTCTGAGAAAGCTGCTGCTTCTGCGGCTGATACCAATTTGGCTTCAACTGGTTCACAGAGTGATAATAAGGTTTGTTCCTTTTCCTATTTACTCTTTTTACTCTTTTTTGGCATTTCTGCTGCCTTTAGTTCTGCCATTGTTGATTGTTTTTCATGTCTATCTTTTCTCAACGATGGCTTAGTAATGGGACTTCCTTACTAGAAGGAGCATTCTGGAATTATGTCATGAACCACTACTTGCATAGTTAGATTTGGTCACCTCCGCTCTTGTCTCTATTTTATTAAAGTTCCAATCTTGTGCATTCAAATGGATGGTGGGAGACTGGCATTATTGCCATGCACCTGTATACATTCATGTGAATTTGATTTGCTTTTTGTTTATTAAACGTTTTCGGGTTGTGTTTCTTAATTTTTTATCTGTTTCTTATTCACTTCGATTCTTACAGGACAACTACAAGAAAGCAAATTATGTTCAAATTTCTGTGGAATCATACACTCGTCTAACTAGCTTAGACGATCAAGTTAGGACATACGAGGAGCAGGTTCAGAAACTGGAGGACCAAATTAAAGAGTTAAATGAAAATCTTTCTGCAGCAAATTCTGAGATGACAACTAAGGACAACCTTGTTAAACAGCATGCTAAAGTTGCTGAAGAAGCTGTATCAGGTATAACCATGGTCTCAACATCTTGGACATGAATAGTAACACCAATGCTTTATAACTCACATGCATTCCATGGGATCATTTCCTTCGCAGGTTGGGAAAAGGCTGAAGCAGAGGCTTTGGCATTAAAAAATCATCTAGAGTCAGTCACATTATCAAAGCTCACTGTGGAAGATAGAGCATCACATTTGGATGGTGCCCTTAAAGAGTGCATGCGCCAGATACGAAATTTGAAGGAAGAACATGAACTTAATTTGCAAGAAGTTCTTACGACCAAGGCAAAACAATTGGACAAGATCAGGATGGAACTTGAGGCTAAGATAACCAACTTGGACCAAGAGCTCCTTAGATCTGCAGCTGAAAATGCAGCAACTATGAGGTCACTGCAAGACCGATCTAACATGCTATTAAAAGTAAATGAAGAAAAATCACAAGCCGAGGCTGAAATTGAGCTTTTGAAAAGCAATATTGAATCTTGTGAAAGGGAAATAAATTCACTTAAGTATGAACTCCATGTTGTTTCCAAAGAGTTGGAGATTCGTAATGAAGAAAAGAATATGAGCATGAGATCTGCTGAAGCAGCTAACAAGCAGCATATGGACGGAATTAAAAAGATAGCTAAGCTTGAAGCAGAGTGCCAAAGGTTACGTGGTCTTGTGAGGAAAAAGTTGCCTGGCCCTGCTGCACTAGCCCAAATGAAACTAGAAGTTGAGAGTTTAGGACGAGATTATGGAGATTCTCGGCTAAGGAGGTCTCCTGTTAAGCCTGCTAGTCCACATCTTTCCCCAGTAACTGAATTTTCAGTTGATAGTTCACAGAAATTCCAGAAAGAGAATGAGTTTCTTACAGAAAGGTTGCTGGCGATGGAGGAAGAGACAAAAATGCTGAAAGAAGCTCTGGCAAAGCGTAACAGTGAACTGCAGGCTTCTAGGAATCTATGTGCCAAGACAACAAGTAGGCTTCATAGTTTAGAAGCACAAGTTTTTAGCAATCAACAGAAAAGTTCCCCAAAATCTATTGTCCAAGCTGTTGAAGGTTACTCTAGCCAAAATGCTAGCAATCCACCTAGCTTGACTTCTTTGTCGGAGGATGGAAATGATGATGACCGAAGTTGTGCAGATTCTTGTGGAACATCATTAATCTCTGAGCTCTCTCAATTCAAAAAGGAAACAAGTGGTGAGAGGGCAAGGAAGGTTGAAAACAAAAAGCATTTGGAGCTTATGGATGACTTCTTGGAGATGGAGAAGTTAGCTTGTTTGAATACAAGTGCCGCAGGTGGTAAGAGATCTGAAATTGTTAATGATGATCTTTCACGAGAGGTCTCATATGGTAAGGATACACAGTCCGAAGGCCATCAGGATTTGGATGTGCAGGTTTATAAAACTGATTTGTCATCTGGGAATTATAGATCTGACGCAGAGAAGCAACCACTAATTAAACTGAAATCAAGAATCTCTACATTATTCGAGACCGTGTCAAAGGATGAGGATTTGGGGAAAATCTTGGGTGATGTTAAGCATATTGTGCAAGATGCATGCAATTCCTTTCAACAGAACTCAGGTGGTCGTGTTTCTGATGAATTGAATTCTTATGCAACATGCAACGCCAAGACTTGCCCTGACGATGCCGGAATAACAGGAGAGAAAGAGAAGACTTTGTCCAAAGATAACAAGATAGAATTTGTGCAAAATTTGAGCCAGGAGTTGATAACTGCCATTTCTCAAATTCATGACTTCGTACTTTTCCTCAGCAAAGAAGTGATGGCAGTTCATCACATATCTGCTGATGGAAATGCTTTGAGCAGAAAGATTGAGGAGTTTTCAGTCACCTTTAGCAAAGTTTTATCAAGTGACTCAAGTTTGACCGATTTTGTTTTTGACCTTTCATATGTATTGGTCAAAGCTGGTGAGCTCAGATTCAATGTCCTTGGTTTTAAAGGCTGCGAAACAGAGATCAATGCTGCTGATTGCATAGACAAGGTTGCATTACCAGAAAATAAGGTTGCTGACAAGGATTCGTCAGAAGGATATCAGAATCATTGTGATCACATTTCCAGTCCTACCTCTAATCCTGAGGTGCCTGATGATGGGAATTTAATATCAGGCTATGTTCCAAATGGGTCTTCATGCAAGATTTCTTTGGAGGAGTATGAAAAATTGAAGATGGAGAAGGAAAACATGGCTGTAGATTTATCCACATGTACTGAAAATCTAGAAAAGACCAAGTCTCAATTATGTGAAACTGAGCAGCTTCTGGCTGAAATTAAGTCACAACTAACATCTTCCCAGAATTCAAACAGCTTGGCTGAGACTCAACTGAAATGTATGGCAGAGTCGTATAGGGCACTTGAAACACGTGCAAGTGAGCTTGAAGTTGAGGTGAACCTACTACGATCCAAGGTAGAAAGTTTGGAAAGTGAACTTCAAGAGGAGAAGAGGAGCCATCAAGATGCCTTGACTAGATGCAATGAATTACAGGATCAGCTACGAAAGTAAGCTTCTTGTTTACTCTTTAACTGCACTAACATTAGTTCGTGTCCAAACTGATACTATTTTCATTTTCTCGGAATGCCTTGTTTTCACTTTTGAGGTCTAGTGATCTTTTTGGCTCAACGTTAAATTTGTAGTTTTCCAAGCTTAAAAAAACCTAAAAATTTTTGGCCTCCCTGTAACAATTGTGGTTTTCTCTCATGGAAGGTGATTGCACAGAATTCTGATGCAAACTTTATGGATATGTAAAGGTTCTCTGATCATTAATCTGCCTTCCGAACAGATCTTTCTCTTCAAATCATAGGAAGTATATTGGTCCGTTCAAATTAACCAATCTGGTTTCAATTTAATCTTAGGAAGTTATGATACTTAGCCATTTAGACCTCGTTTGATTTATTCCAAACTGGGTCAATACATCATTGAGCATATGCATGGTGATTGTGTGACAGTAGTATGTCGAAATTGGTTTAAGTGCTAAACTTCAGCTTCTCATTATATCGACATTGCTATGGAAGATATTTGTATGTTTTGGAACTTTATGTCTTTATCCAATCTTATTTCTAACACATGAATGTATTATCGTTGCCAGGAATGAAAGTTGTTCAGTTTGCTCTTCAGCTACTGATGATGACCTCAAGGCCAAACAAGTGAGACCAATCTTTCCTTTCTACATATCTGGTGTTAAGATTGCTGTGGAAAGGCATACTTAGTGTAGAAATTAAAAAACTGGATATACGTCGTTTTGCATCATAAACTATCATATGTTGATGTTTTTGATATATAGGAGAGTTATCTCCTAAAAGAGCATTCTACCGCTCCAATATATCTGTTTGCAGTGCTATGTTTGTCATACTAAGAGTAGATTATTGTATTTAATAGTGAATATTGAATGTAGAATGCATTTAAATGATCCTTAGAAGTTTCGTCTCTTGTACTTGCGTCCATATCCTGTTGTAATCGTTCACAGTTTCGTACCAATATTGTTTTTCTGAAACACTTAATGACATAAAAACTAATGTAGGAATTTTGTGATTACAGGAGAGAGACTTAACAGCTGCAGCAGAAAAGTTGGCTGAGTGCCAACAGACCATATTTCTTCTTGGAAGGCAGTTGAAGGCATTGCGCCCTCAAACAGACTCGACAGAATCTCCACAGAGGGATAGGAGTCAAATGGGTGAAGACGAACCTACAACTACGGGCTTTGATCAGACTGAGATAGATATTGTTGCTTCTGTCAACCTGCACCGAACAGGTGCAGAGTCTCCGGTCGATTTATACAATCACCAATGTAGTTTATCTGATGCAGAAACTAACCTCGTGAGATCACCTATCAGTTCAAAGCATCCGAAACACAGGTCTACCAAGTCCATTTCATCTCCAACCTCCTCGACCCTAACACTGGAAAAGCATTCAAGAGGGTTCAGCAGGTTCTTTTCCGCAAAGGGTGTCAAGAATTCTTATTAGTCATGCAATTTGTGGGCGTAATTAGTATTTTGGTTGAACAAGGTGCCATTACCAGAAGCTGCTTACCGAGGCTGTACGTTCACGAAACTGTTTATCGATTTCGCTTGCTTATGTTTCATTCCTATGAAATGATGAGTTCGCATCGCCTGTAAGTTTTGTAACTAACGACTGTAAATTTCTAAATGGTACCTTGCATCTGTTAGTTTTCTGGGGTTTCTGTAATTTCCTAAATCGAACAGGAACGAACATAGTTTCCCTGCTCCTACGACTTGTATTCAATATAAATATGTCCGTGACAGGTTTCTGGGACTTCACTTTGCATTAAATTGAGGCTAGTGCGAAGTTTGAGAAGCCATTCATATTTTTGTAGGCCCGTTGAGTAGTTAGTGTCCAGCTTTCCTATGCTGTTGGGTTTTGGGAATCAATTTTCGTAGTCAGTTGGAAGATGGCAGTAGGGACATTGCCGACTCAGGTCGGGCCGGGTCTGTCGCCTGGCCTGAATCCCAAGGATATAGCCCAAGCTTGTTCGGACTGTTCTAAACTAACATGACTCTCAAAGATGCGCTTAGAGTCCGCTTGAATAGTCCTTGTAAGTATACTTTTTTTAATCTTCTATAGGTGAATACATTTAAGAATATAAAATTTAAAACACAAATATATAACTAAGCGAATCTTTAGAAGTCGTGTTAGTTTAGAACAGCCCGAACAGGCTCGGGCTACATCCTTGGGGGTTAGGCCAAGCGATAGACTTGACCCGACTTGGGTCAGCAACGTCTTAAATGTATTCGCACGTAAGCGTGCGCGCGCGCACACACACATGTATATATATATATAGACTTTAGCCTTGTCCTTGCCTAAATTAACAGACATTTAAGATTTTGTGTTTTTTTATGTTTTATGTTGTGTGGTTGAACAATCTCAATTGGTCACTTCACATGAATCAGAATTCAAGCCCAACATTGTACCCTACAACCCACCTCACCTCCCAACATGCATGGCTTTACACGTTTGGCCAATCTTGATGATCATCGTGCGCAATATTTAATGTTTTAAAAATTAAACTAATAAGAGCAAAAGTTTAAGGTTTAAAAGATGTAATTGGTAATAAATTATTATAAAATTGGTTAAAAATTAAACAAAATTAAATAACTTTAAAAATAATTGAAGAAGATTATCTTTACCTATCAAAAAATTTAAAGTTTGATTAAAAAATTGAATGTTAAATGAAAATTACTTGGTTTATAAAAACTAATTAGTTTAAAAATTTGGTTAATTAATTAATAAACTAATCAGCTTTTAACAACAAAAATTATTAATCTAAATCAAATCAAAAAAATTAGAAACCAAACCAAAAAATTAATTAGTTCAAAGTTTTCACTGTTCAATCGATTAAACCGATTTAGTTTTTAAAACATTGGTAATTTCCTGTGTCATGCTCAGCTATTGACGATAAATTTCTTTAGATTTAGTTATATTGTCATTCCAATTATATGTTCAAGTTTAAGTTTGATAAAAAAATTTCGAGTCTAACTAATTATAGTAAATTAAATTAGGTTCGAGTTTAAAATTAACAAATTAAATCGAATTTAAGACTAAGTTTATATTCTAATATTCGAACCTAATTGAAGTGCGATCTTAAAAAGAATTTTTGAACTCGAGCTTAGCCTGAGAACGTGATACTCGATCCTTTCTTTATAAATATTGTCGATCTTTTTATGTATTGCATTACAAAATCTAATCAATACAAAAAAATTATTACTATCAATTTTCATTAAAGTAAATACTATTTTAAACAATACAATTATGATTATAAACAATACAAATATAACTATCATAAATTATACTAATTACTAAACATGTAATTTAACGTAGTATATGGTTGCTGTCTCTTTTAGTGGAGACAGATGACAAAACAAAAAAATCTTGTCCCTCTGCGTGTTTGATTGCTGTCCCAAGTGATTTTTGTTCTGTCCCCGATTGACAAAAACAAAAATTTTTGTTCCTTCCAAAATTGAAGAACAAAATTTCTTGTCTCTGTTTCCGAGACAAAACACATAAATAACTTCCAGAAATACTCCTCCTCTCATATAAGCAAATTTTTTATTCTTAATTATATTATTAAACTCATTATTATTATTATTATTATTGTTGTTGTTGTTATTATTATTATTAATTTTGTATTTTGTATTTTTTTTGTTTTTATTTTTATCATTATTATAAATTTTGTATTTATTATTATTATAAATTTTGTACTTATTATTATCATTATTTATATTATACTAAATTAATTATCTTATTATTATTATTACTATTATAAATTTTGTTTTGATTATTATTATTATTTATTATTATAATAATTTTTTTACTTATCATTTTTTTGTTTTCATTTTATTATTAATTTTATTATACGAAATTAATTATATTATTATTATTATTATTATTTGATATTAATTTTTTATTGTTGTTATTATTATTATTTGTTAACTTTTTTACTAATACAAATCATTCGTTTTAAAATAATCAATGAATTACATATTTCTAATCATATTATACTGCAGGGGTAAGTTAGTCATTGACACTGTTTTTATGCTCTGTCAATTACAACCAAACACATTTTTGTCATCGAGATGGAAACAGTTTTATCTGTTTTATCCATCACAACCAAACACCTCACTATCTCCAATTTTTGTTCTGTTTCGTCTTCAAATTTTTGTTCAGTTACGTCTCTGCATACGGGAGACAACAATCATACATAACATAAGGGCACAAAGTAGCTGTTCCCGTAATAAATAAATAGATAAAAAAAAGTACAGAATGACACACGAAAACAAGAATGGTAGAATTGATCCCGTAATTTAAAACCCCTTAACAAAGGTTCATTTCGGACCAATAATTAAATTTATATATTGAGTTGATCTCTAACAGCTGAGTAGACTGATTCTTTAACGACTTTTCTCAGCAGACACAATTGAAAGACAAATGTTAGTTTTGTCAAGAAGGTAGACTCCCATGATGGGCTGCTATGACTTTTTTTTAATTTTTAATTTACGTGAAAATAGGTCCAGAAGCTTTGAAATGACGTAGTTTTGATCATTTGGTCTGGAGTTTAGTCTTAAGCCGACATGATTGATTGACATTAATCTGATCATGTAAAGGTGTCTTTGCTTTATCAATTACGCGCAAGCAGTAGTTAGATAATGAAACAATGACATTTCAACGACTGATTTGATATTATCACGTGATTCTGCTCAGGATAATCCAAATTATTCCATAAGCTTTATTGATTAATAGTTATTGTTAATTACAAAGGGTTGTAATAAATCATATTAGCTTGATATAATCATATGAGTTATCACAAATTAAATTTAATTAAACTTATTTTAATATGCTAGATTAGGATCGGATTAATCTAATTTTTATAATTGATTGAGTTCGAAAAATTTTATTTAATCTAAATATACAAAAACAGGAAAACATAAACGATAAACACATCTTTTAAATCACGTATGTATCAATCAAATTCTACTAATATGACAATTCAACTACTTTTTTTAAAAATAACGATCCAAATTAATTCTTAAATTTGATATGAATTAATTAATAATTAATTATAATTATCTTAAATTATTAGTTTGAGTTGAGACTTGATAGTTTAAGTTATATTTAATAGTTGAATTGAATTGTTATATTAATATTACTTTCATAAACGTACAAGTAATATTTCAAATAGATTTCTCACGTCAGGTTTGTTCAGTGAACTTGTCCTCTAACAAATACCTACACGTTTGTTTAAGTATCTCTATGCTTTAGCTTATGAAATCGACTACTTCCTTCGTAAGCAAAAACAAAACGTGTGCTAATATTTTACGTTCTATTAATATCCAATTTTAATAGAATAATTACTATAAACATTTAAGGATAATACATAAATGTAATATGAATCTCATTATAATTTCATTTGCAATGCACAATTATCCCATAGATTTTATCATATACATATAAATATATACAAGATAAAAGAATATTTTTAAATAATTGTGCATAAACCAACACCCACCCAGTGCATAAAAAAGGTTGTTTCTGTAACTTTAATCTATAATCTTGTAGTCACAAAGAAGCAACATTACCGGTTATTCTACAGCTCACTCTCTTGTTTTCCTTATTTGTACAAAACTCTAAAAACTACTTTAGTTGTTTAGTTTTGACTCCTGAAGAATAATTAGAACACTTTCATATAATTCTTATTTTTTAGTGTAAGTGAAACAAGGACAGCTACGGATTATTATAATAGAACTCTGGATGTACGAACGTGGAAAGAAAACAAAACAAGACAAAACTAAAACTATCACCAACCGCAAGTTACTAGTTGAATCTGAGAAGCACCATTCTATTCTTTTTTTTCCACTATTATGCATGTGAACTTTGTCTTCATTTTCAATCCTGCATTTGTCCCTTCTTCTCCAAAGACTAACATAAGATCCTGATCTTGACCGATATCTTTATAGAAAGGATCCTCACCTAATATTTTTTTACTTATTTATTCTTTAATTTGTATCATTTTTTTATTATCACATTTGCATATAGGTTTATAAAAAACAGTCTTTCTATTATATATGTAAGAATAAAGTTACGTATTATCATATCTCTTCAGACTCCGCTTTATTGCGAAACTTCGAACTGAAGTGATGATGAAGATGATGAAAATATATGAAATTGGCGTTATAGTTTAATTAAGGGATAACAAATTAAAAAATAATCAACCTTTTAAAAATTTACATTTTTTGAATCAAAATTTTTAATCTAATGATTAACCATTAAAACTTGTATGGATCAAGTTAAGAGGTGTTTTTTTTTTCCTGATACGTTGTGTTCACCAAATATCACATATGGATCTTTTATCCCACTTTTATTTTCTAACACTTTCTCAACTTATTGACAAACAGATCTAAGTGTGATATTCATAAATATTACCAACAAATGACAGAAAGATACCATCTTTTGAATGGATGGAATGATGTTAATTTGATAAGATACTTGATATTGTTGGTAATACTTTTAAATATTACGCTTATCAAGTAAATAGTATTTCATTGCAAAGTGTTCTCGCCAGATCTACTTGTCAATAAGGTAAAAGTCACCAAAGA
>JAOTAX010000006.1:1344964-1371330 GCA_025629825.1 Erythroxylum guanchezii | reverse complement strand
TCAACTATTGTCCAAATAACTAGAACTAGTTGTTTGGATAGTTGACCCTTACCACTTATAAACCCTTTAACATTTTCTTGTCTAGTCAATATGGGACACTCTAACATTTTCTTTTGTGGCTTTTGCAGTTTCTTAACATTTGGACACTGAGGGAGTATTTGGACTATGAGTTTAGGGTGCCTAATCCTCCTTTTGAGATGGACATTGAACGGATTGTGGATGATTTTATATTCATGTGCTTTTTTGTAGGCAATGATTTTTTGCCACATATGCCTACACTTGAGATTCGTGAGGTTTGTAATTTGCTTATCAGCTTAAATGCATTAGTTTTATAGAAAATTGTCATTAACTGCAAAATGCTTGAGTAAATGTGCACCCAAAAGCCATTAGTAATGCATATGGATTCCAGCATATTGTGCAATGCATAGATAGATAAGGGAGGGTTCTCTGTGGGTTTTTTCTTTTTCAGGGTGCAGTTTGTATTCTGGTATGATTCAGTCCAGGCCCCATTGGTTGTAAATGAGCTAAAGTACCACTAAGTGAGAGCATAGTAGTATGTTACAAAGATCTTCCCTTTTTTTTGACTTAGCTATAATATCTCATGTTCTAACAACTTAGGACTTATGGATAATTATAACTATGCATAGTAGGTTGTGAAACCTTTTACTTCTGCTTCTGTACTAGATGTTGGACATGAATCCTGAACGTGAATGGATTTTGGGAGATTGTATTTTGTTGCAGGCAATGATGAATGGTTCCATTATGTTTGCTTGGTTTGGCCTGTTAGGAGTTTTCCTTAATCTCAATGCTTGCTTCCTACAGTTTCAATTTTTAAAATCTTTCTGTGAAATGTTATGAATTTAATGTGCAATAAGATTTTGACTCTTTTTTTTTCCTTTTTATAGGGTGCAATCAACTTGTTAATGGCAGTATATAAGAAGGAATTTAAAATATTGGGTGGCTATTTGACTGATGCAAGCAAGGTAAGAAGTTTGTAGTCTCAATTCTTATGTATTTTACTTTTTCCCTGTTGACCGTTAGTTTTCTTTTGGTTGCTGTTTTTAGCCGAATTTGAACAGGGTTGAGCATTTTATTCAAGCTGTAGGATCATACGAAGACAAAATATTCCAGAAAAGAGCCCGCCTGCACCAGGTTAATTTATTTTCTTTGTTGTTGATAATAATGTGCATTGCATGTTGAATGTTTTTACTCATGATGAGATGCATTGTATTGTTGTTCTAAGGAACAAATTTGTGGTAAACAGGCTCATTATATTGTCTGATTGATAAATGAACTGCTACTAGATCATTTAAGTTACGGAGTTGCACAATCCAGAAATGTGCATTCATACTGATACGCTGTTTGTTATATCTAATTGCATTGCATATATACTGCCGAGTGATTGCAAGTCTGTTCACTATGAGTGTGGGTATCAGGTAGCTGAGTTGGAGTGATTATTTTTCTCTAAAGATCTTTTAGCTATCCATATCTTTATTACTACTTTTTTCTGAATATATGTTCCTCCATTAATTTGCAACAGCGGCAAGCAGAGAGAATTAAGCGTGAAAAGCGACAGACTAGAAGAGGGGATGATGTGGAACCTCAAGCCCTTCCTGATTCTTTGGTTCCAGTTACTCGATTTCATGGTTCTCGTCTCGCAACGGGTCCTTCACCTTCACCTTATCAGCAAGGTGGAACATCAGATATTGAAGTTTCTGCTCGGCCTCATAAAGTTCCTCGGTCCTCTTCTTCAGCAAATATAGGTGCTGCAATTGTTGATGCGGAGCATAGTCTGGAAACAGAAGTATGTTTTCCTGCTTATGGAGAGGCACTTTAATGTAATTCTGACTCCTTAAATCGTTCTTAGGGCTTATATTCGAATGAGCTAACCTTTATTTGGTATGAGCCTTACTGACAAGGAGTTAAGAGTGCATTTATTACCTCTTAGTATTGTAATCTAGCAATTCTTTTTACATTCTACCAAGAGCTTTTGTCAGGCTAAATTAATTTCTTTTTCATTTTTAGGTTCGTGAAAACAAAGAGGAATTGAAGGCTAAGCTTAAGGAGGCCCTTAGAGAGAAGTCTGATTTTTTCAACAATGAAGCTGCAGAAGAAGACAAGGTTTGAATTGCTTCTTATATTGATGAGTTATTCAAATTTGCAGAGGACATATTATGGTTCCTTCTTTATTGAGAGATTGAATGGAAAAGTAGTGGCAAATAGGTAGGAAAGGTGTTATTGTGATTGTACATATTTATATTGAAACTTTTGTGCCTGATGTGATGGTGACTGTTGCTTTTTGTGGACTAACCTTTATTTTGGTAATTCTGAAATTCTAATTCTGTTATGCACTGTGCTCTTTTCTCATGTTCTGCAAGTGGAACTGATGGAGGATTACTCTGATTTTCAATGTGCAGATCAAATTGGGAGAACCTGGGTGGAAGGAAAGGTATTATGATGAGAAGTTTTCAGCAAAATCTCTGGAGGAACTTGAAAGTATACGAAGAGATGTTGTAAGTTACATATTCTCCAGATGTATTCTTGTTGTCTTTAAACAATGGATCTTTTCTTTATTTATTTGACCTTCATGTGTGTAGGTTCTGAAGTATACGGAAGGGTTATGCTGGGTCATGCATTACTACTATGAGGGAGTTTGTTCTTGGCAGTGGTTAGTTGTTTTTAGCTCCGGCTATTCCCTAGTTGAAAGTTTTTTCATATATGCTGATATTACTGTTTTATTTAGAGTTGTAGTGTTGTAACCCAAAGTGAAGTTAAAAAACCTTTGTTGATAGTTTTGCCAGCAACTATTTTTCTTCGAATGTGTGCATGAAATTATTATGGGTTAAAGTTATTGTCACATTTAACTTTAGGCTTATTTTATCAGTTGCTAAGTGTCCATTTCACCTGTTGGCTGCAAATATATTACTACTCAATTTTACTTGCTTCAGGACCTCTTCGCAGATAAATGATTTCTGAAGTATTATACTTATGCATTGATCTTGGACTTAGTGTTAACTTGTTAATAAACGTTTTGTTGCAGGTTTTATCCCTATCATTATGCTCCGTTTGCTTCTGATCTTAAGGATCTTGGCCAATTAGATATAAGTTTTCAACTGGGTTCTCCATTTAAACCATTCAATCAGCTTTTGGGAGTTTTTCCTGCTGCAAGGTTCCACAGCTGTTAAATTTATTTTATATACCCATTTTTGCAACTGATTTCCTTGAGAAGGCCAAGTGGAGAAACCGGTTATGATTTATTTTGCAGTTCTCATGCACTTCCGGAGTGCTACAGGAACTTAATGACAGATCCAAACTCACCTATCATTGACTTTTACCCAACTGGTACGGCATTATCAACTGAACAAGAAAGATCTATAGATTGCTTTCCTTGGATTATGCATTAATGATCTCGATTTCTTGATTTCTTGAGCAGACTTTGAGGTAGACATGAACGGAAAACGGTATGCATGGCAGGTGAGTATGTCTTACTGATGTTACTGTACTGTGGCCCAGAGACAATTTTATGAGGCAGGAGTGTTTTTTGAAACTTTCTTGATGTTATTAGTTTAATTCCTTTTTATTGCCTTCTCCCAAGGGTATTGCAAAGCTTCCTTTCATTGATGAAGCTCGCCTTCTCGCAGAGGTTCAGAAAATTGAACATACTTTAACGGTACTGTTCTTCCTTAGATCTTCCTTCACACATGCTCTGGCACATCCTTCACTTCTTTCTATGTATTTCAGATCTCTCTCTCTCCACCCGCTCTGCCCTTATTCTTCTAAGGAGGGAGAGGGGATCAGAGACTTAGGTTCTGTTTCGTACATTCCATTCCAACAGAACATTCCAATGCTTTTCAGGATGAAGAAACAAGGAGAAACAGTATGATGTTCGATATGTTATTTGTGTTGTCGTCAGATTCTCTATCAGAAAGTATATATCTACTTGATAATCGATGTAAACAATTAACAGACAGAGAGCGTATTGAAGTCAAGGAACCTATTAATCCTGAGTTGAGGTATGTACAACTGTGCTTTGCTTACGTAATGTCATTCAATTTTCTTTTGAGCTTTGTGATGGAATTTACTCAATCAACTTCTGAGGTTTCATTTTCTCCATGAATCCTATCATTTTGGTACCTCAATTGCGACACTAATCTTGCTTGTTGAGGTCAAATTTGAGTCATGGAGTTTAGTTTGCATTATAGTTTGTACCGGAGAGCATTTCTGTTATGGAGTTTAATCTTAAAGCTTGAAAACATAAAAATTGCAAATCTTAGGAGAAAATAAAGGGATAGAAATAATCCCTTCTATTTATGGAACACTTTCCACGTTTTAATGGGTTTATTTTATTTTTTCTTTTCTGGCTTAATATTTGTACATATTATAGCTGCAATAAATTTCTTCATTCTTCTTTTATGATATTGAGGACCCTGCATAAAGTATGTCTTGCCAATTCAGAAGATAAAAGGTCCATTCTGTCTCCCGAGTTATTGGTTCAAAAAATTTTGATTGGAAGTGATACTTTCAAAAGTGGAAGTGAAACGATCTTAACTTGAAAATGAATTCAGTATCTGCATTTTTTTTTCCGAATAAGCTCATAAGAACCACCTGTTTATAGTAGTGTAGTACTGTCCTTGATTTTAACCATCACCTGTTTTTGTTCATGCAATACTACTAGTGATTACACATTATGAGGAGTTTGAACAATTTTTAACACAAACCATAAACTTTTTAGTTTTATTTGGGATATCTTACGATTTGTTTAGGGCTGCATGCAGTGATGGGATGAATGGTTATATATCCCCATGTGCTGGAGATGCTCATTCTCCTATATTCAGGTCTCCTGTTGTTGGCATGGAGGACATATTGGACAACCAAGTCATGTACGTTGTTAGCATTCTATTGTCTCTGTAGTATATTGACATGGTTGTATGTTAATGGTGGTCTTTTGTAATTAACTATTGCATTTGCTTTAACTTATTTCTTCAGATGTGCAATATATAGACTTCCTGACCCACATAAGCACATTGCTAGACCTCCTGCTGGGGTTGTATTCCCAAAAAAGGTATGCTTGCTGCGGATAATAGAATTCTTTTTCGAGTGTGATTGTCATATTTGTTATGGTTGTGGCTATTAATAGTCTAAATGTTTCTCCTGTGTATTATTATCACATTTCATTGTTCAGTATACCATTAATATGATGGCATGTTTGTGTCAATTTCAAAAGCCTCGTTTAATTTCTGCTTAGACTGTTGCGATTAATAAAAATTTCTGCCACTTGTATCCTTTTCTGAAGCTTGTGTACCGATGATGATTAGTATGCATTATCAGCCAACTGCATTGGAAGACTTGTAATTTGGGTCTAACATTTGACATCGTTTACCTTAGGGTTGCATTCGACTTTAATATTTTTCTTTGAAGTCCTCAGATAGCCTTGAATACAAATTTATCGTTTCCCTTATGTGCTAGATAGTTTGACTTGTCTGTTCTGGTTGGTTCACGTCTCTTTTCTGCAGTTTTTGGTTGTAAAGTATCTTGTTTGACTCTAAATTTCATGCTGAAGATTGAGATGGTTTGGCGGAAATTGGCTTGCCTGATTTCATGATGATTGACATCCTCTTCTCTTATAGATTGTAGATGCTGGGGATATGAAACCTGAACCTGTTTTATGGCATGAAGATTCTGGGAGAAGGCCTAGGGAACATGAAAGGTAAAGATTTCATTGAGATGATATGTTGGAAATATAAGGAACAGTGTGATTTGTTTTCATTTTGCCATCTTCCATGTATGGTTAACTGTGTGGTTGATTCTCCTTCAGGCCGCACCCACCTGGAGCTATTTCTGGTCGTCAGCTAGGAGAGGCATCACGTCGACTCGTTGTCAACAGTTTACAGATGAAGGTGGACCAAAATGGCTATATGCACGCCCGCGCACCTTATTCTGCAGCTTCCTATGTCTCGTCATATTCTTCCTTTTCAAATGGGTTCCCGGACGATGGGCACCACAGAATGCCACAATCCAACTTTCAGGCTAATAACTACAGATATCCGAATCACTCCACTCACTATGACCAAGGATATAATCAATCCTATGCTGCTTCTGGCCCTTCTAGCAAAAGATTTCAACCTCATCACGAAAGAGGGAGGCAGTCGAGTGGACAACATCTAAGACACGCGAACCAATCGGAATATTATCAGACTGGTGGATCAAGGTACACACATGGCCCTTCGCCACAAACATCAAGTGGCGGTACTGTCCCTGACTATCAAGGTGGTTATAACGGTTACCAAAGTCACTTTTCATCTGCAACTGGTAATCATGGGCAATGGGGTGGCAACTATCAAGCAAGAGACAACCGGTTCTCTACTCTAGACTCAAGATCATCAAGCAGGATGCGGCCACCACCTCCCGGCTTGAATGGGGGTCAGCCTACTTCTTCCCCTGGTGAAATGCATAGAGGGCCATCTCGACAGCCACCTCACGCAAATTGGAGGCCACGACCACCGCCAGCCGTTGGAGTGAATTGGAGACCTGGTCCACCGCCGGTGAGTAAAGAAAATAGAGGGCCACCACCACCACCTGGATATGGTCGGTAAGAGTTGTTTCCTTCAGCTGCGGAGGCTTGAAGTTGTACAATAGTTAGTCTGCCCGTTGTTCAATTCATTCATTTCGTTTCCAGAATCATAGGATTTACATGTCCAATCAATGTTAAATTAAAATTAAAAATTTAATAATATGATTGAATACTATTGTTTTTATTTGTTAAAGAATTTGAAGTTTAATTAAAAGAAATTATTAAATAAAAATTAAATAGTTTATTTTAATTTATGAAAATTAATTAGTTTATGAAAATTATTGTTTGTTTAATAAATTAATAATTTTTAATAACAGATTATTAAAGTAAATTTTAATTGAAAAATTAAAAATTAAATTGAAATTTTGGTTAATTCAAAGTTTTTGCTGTTGAATTGATTAAATTGTTTCGACTTTTTAATCATTAAAGTTAATTTTATTTAGTTTTCTATTTTACTAATAGTTAGTTATAAGTATTTATTAGTATTAACCAAGGGTAAATATTATTATTAGTTGTCAAATTACAAATCTATTGTAAGGTAAGGACAAATTACTCTGATAGAGCTTTTACTATTTAAAAAACTCTATATAGTCTTCACCTTAATATTAATATTTAATTTTTATCAAACAAAATTTAAATTTACGAATTATATTATTATAAACCCTTTAATTATTTAACATCACAAGACCTTTGTTATATATCTATTAGTAAAAATTGGTTGAGTTGGGTCTTTCAAAAATAAAAATAAAAAGCAAAAATTACTTTTATGATTTTTTATAAGTTATAAAAATTAAAAGAAACTAAAATTTAAATAAAACCAAATTTCAAATAAATAGTTTTTAACTTTAAAAACAAAAATACAAATCAACAAAGTCGATTAATAGTCATAAAGAGATGATAAATATAAAGCAACGATCTCAGAGTTGAACGCCGCAGATTTTGGAAAGTAGGTTGGGACGGGTTGAGTTCAGATTCAGACAGTCGGCGGTTGGGAATTATGACATTGTTAAGACAAGACACACGTGTGGATTGATGAGTTGTTAGCCAGTCTTATGCTCTTCCAGAACAACTTTTCTTTTTGAATATCTCCCAGAAAAACCCTACAAGATAGATACTGCCAAAGTAACGTGTGCAAAGTAGTGGGATTCCTTCTCTTCACCTTTTGTTGTGTTTTTTAAAAAAGGTATTTTGGTTTCAACCATAGATTTGATCGATCCCATACACTTCACGCTCAAGTTTTCTGTTCAATCAATATCTCTCCCATTTTATTAGTTATTTTATAAATGAAAATAGGCCAAAAGACGTAGTTTTGAAGTTTATAATTAAAATTTGTAACATAATAGTAGGACATGTGTTAAAAAATTAAATTTTATAAAAAGTATTTGATAATTTTTAAAAGAAAAAGAGTGAATTAATAAAAAGTCAACGTATCCTGTGCATAAGTTTCCCGCTTTGAAAAAATTTGGAGAGGGTCATAACGTACACAACTTTCTTTTTGTATTTTTATATAGAGACTATTTTTATGACTTGAACCTGTGATCTAATAGTTACAAAGAGAACAACTTTACTAATTACTCCAATACTCACCCTATAAAAAGTGCATTTATAATATATTAAATTATAAATGATATAACGAATTTTAACTTTTTTTTATCTCATAGATCATCGAAAGTTTTAAGTTCAACCTTTATAAAAATTGAGCAATTTCAAAAAGCTTAAAGTGATTGGAATTTAAGTTAAACAAAATAATGTCGTTTTAATTTGATTGTTCATGTTACTTTAGGTCAAATTAAACTGTAAAATAAGTTCGAACCTTGATTAAAGTTTATAAAAAATTTCGACCCGTCCTTAAATACAATCGAGTAAAATGAGTTTTATAAATTTAGAAACAAATCCGGTTTATTTTAATAAATACAATTATTCTTTATATATGTATTAATTAAATTGCTAAATACACAAAAGCTAATAAATCCTACTTAAAATTTACATAAAATAAAATTATTCTAATTTTGATTGATAGTGTTATTTTAGGTGAAAGTAGACCATAAAAATATAAGTTTAAACCCTGACTAAAGCTTGAAGTTATAAAAAAAAAATTAACACAACCCTAAATAAACTTAGGGTAAAATGAGTTCTATTCGTTAATTGTAGATCGAATTTAAACTGGTTTGTCAAATAATTATTCTTCATATATGTGATAATTAAATTGCTAAATACACAATAGTTAATAAATGGTATGCTTTAAAATTAAATGAATTAATAGCTTCAAACTAAATAACAAAGTTAGACTAAGCGAGTACATCAAATCTTCTATTCCAGTTACTCTGTTTCAACCGTATTTCATTAAATCTTATCCATACATTTATGTGATCCACGTAAATGTGTGTAGATAAGAGTTAACGTAACATGATAAAAATATTATAATAATCTACGTAAATATGTGAATAAGATTTAATAAAATATGATAACGGGATCTACTCCCTTAAGTGATACCTGTTTCCACTATTGATCTAACCTGTTTTTCTTTCAAAATTGAGGTGACTTGATTCGTCTGTTGATACTAAAATGATGGCGATTTCTGGGGTCCAACAATTCTGGGAATGGATAAAGATACCTGTCAAACTAGTAGTAGTTCGTATTATTATAAGACTTTTTAAACGAAACAAGACACCTTACGTGGGACTTTGAGGGGATTGAAGTGGTTACTACTCTTTCGCGACAAGATGAAGATGATCTGATGAAGTCATCTCTGACGCATGTCTGAGTTAACGTAGTAAGTGTTTGGCTGCTCGTTCTTGTCCCATTTAGCCTATAATCTCCTTTGCTTTGAGATTGTTTTTTGTTTTCTATCACCGACAAATTTGTTTTATAAATTAATAAATATATAATAATTTATAAAGTAATAAATTATTATAAATTTAACTGGAGACTTTTAAAAGAAATGTTCTAAAGGCTAAAAGATTTAAACTTCTGAGACTTTAAAAAGTCCTCTAATTTTTAAAATTCTTAAAAAATCTCTTTGTAGTTTAACATTTTTTTTCGAAAATTCTTTTTTTTAGATTCGACTAAAAAATAATGAAGAAAAAATTACAACGTGAACATCTGACTTGTAAAAATTAAATACTACATATATGATGATTCAATATAACCCTTAAGTTTAAATTATCGAATTAAATACGGCTTAAATTAATAGTTTATTGTAATTATCTTAAATTATTAATTTAAGTTAAATTTAATAGCTAAATTGAATTATCGTATTAGTGATGTTTGATTAGCTCACGTTTGATATTCAGGCGACATGTGTTTCGTGTCTCTTAGGAGGTGATCGAGTTAGTGGAGTGAAGGAGTATAGGATCAAAAAGTACTGTATTCGATTCTCCTTACTTACGCTTTCTTAATCGAGCCTGTCGTACAAAGCTTATCTAGTGGGAGTATAGGATTGACGTGATTTGATTTATTCAGTGCACATCCAAAAAATAGCGGCTGTAGTTCCTCCGTTTAAAACAAAAGAAATGCGTTTCGTTGTTATTTTTTAATCAAAATCTTTGAGAATTTTAAAATTTAGAGAGTTTCTTTGAAATTTTTTAAATCATACGAGAGGTTTATACCTTTTATCCTTAAATTATAATTTATCAATCATTAATTTGTTATAAATTTGAAGGGTTTTAATTAATATGAATAAAACTTGTAATTATGATAATAATTTATAAATATATTAGATAATTTTATTTTATTAGTTAATTAAAATTTTTAATAAGTAATTTAAAAAATAGACGATAAGATTGTTGGAGTTACATCAGTCCATCGACTTATATCTTATCAATCATTGATTAGTTATGATTTTGAAGGGTGTTTTATTATGGTTAGTTGATCATATTGCAGCCAATCATCGTTAACAATGGTCGTTTTCTGAGCCAATCATGTCATTGAAATAACAATTAGAATTGATGTAGATAAATAAGTAGTTATAAGACACAGCTCCCATTTGATTGAAAGTGAAACTAAGAATCAGGAAATAATAATTAATTTTAATTTATTTTCAGCAACCATCTAATCCCTCTTTTTACAACTTATTGAAGATCTAATCCCGTCACTAATTATATTATAATTAACTGTTTTTGCCACTTACGATCGAGTCGAGTTTACAGTTAGATTAGATTAAATTTCAAGGTTTGATTTTTTTCTTTTCATTTTAATTATTTACTTGACTTCTTTAAGACGGTTGTCTAATTTTCAACCTCTTCAAATTTTAAGTATTAACAAAGTTTCTATTGAGATATTATTGTTATTATTATTTTGGACTTTCCTAGCCCTCGCGTATCAGCAAAGTTTCTATTGAGATATTGTTATTATCTTTTTATTTATATCGCAAGTAATAATATGTAAATTATATAATTTAAATAAATTTCTTGACAAGTTTAAACCAACTATTATTTATCAAATACAAAACACTCTCCCTTCTAACTGATCATGTTGTAACTATTTTGACTGAAATGTATTTTATGCGACTCAAATTGCACCATTATATAGAGATAAAAGTAGAGATGGCAACAAGTTAGATCAGTTGGACTCATATCTAAATTTGAGTAATCTAAAATAGCACTGTTTAATAATGAGAACGTAGAATCTTTGAACCATAGCACAAATCAATCCCTCATACCCAAATTTGATCAATCAAACCTGACAGATTAACTTTGGGTGAGATTGGGTAGAGTTGAACCCTGACTATTTTCTCATCTCACGTAGACTGTTCATGTTAGACCTCGAATCGATCCCTCAAACTCAAATCCAATCAATCAAACTTGGCACACTAACTTTGGGCGCAATCAATGTTTTCAAACCGAACCGAAAGTTAATCCCAAAAGATAGAATGTCTAAGGTTTAAAAGGTTCAATCAGTATTAGACAATCATAAAATCGCCTGGAAATTAAATAAGATTAAAATTTTTTAAAAATAATTGAAAAAATTATCCTTATTCGTTAAAAAATTAAAGTTTAATTAAAAATATATTGTCAAATAAAAATTACCTGGTTTATGTTAGTTTATAAAATTGATTAATTTACAAAATTTGGTTAATTAATTAACTAAATTATTTTTAACAACAAAAATTATTAAATTCAATCAAATCAAAAGGTAAAAAATTAAACTAAAAACTTGAGTAGTTTAAACTTATACTATTAAATTGATCAAACTGATTCGGTTCAATTTTAAAAACATTGGAGCAAACCTAAAACCTTTTTCCATCCGCATGCAATAGGAACTTAAGGGACCTCCCACTTGGTCCACCGTTCAATTATGAGAGATCTGACTTGCCACCTAAATAAAGGGTCTTGCAAATTGCAAAGAAAACGCTCTCATTGGCTTCCTCTAACTACCATCACCAACACCTCTTACCCATAAAGATTATATATAATCCAACTTCACATAATTCCCCTTTTTGTTTTAGAAGGTTTGTTTGTTCCTTGTTGATCCTTCCAAAGAATTAAAAGTGCCCTCTCGGATATGTGTTCTTCTCCAAACCCCATTATTACTAAAAGAAAAGTAACTTATGATTTAATTATGTTAGTTTGAATGGTCAAATGAGAATTTTATACATTGAGAAAACCAAGATCCAAAATCATGGAACATGGAACATGAAAAGGTTAATTCTTTAACTAATTTTATAACATTATCATAATTTATATAATTTTTATCAATGATTAAAAATCGAATCAGTATGACCAATTTAATCGTAAAATTTTTGAATCGGCTAATTTTTTGTTTCAATTTATCGTAATAACTCTTTTTATTAAAAATCAATCAACTTATTAATTAATCGATCGATTTTTGTAAATTAATCAGATTTTATACATCACATAAATATGTTCATTTTCATTTAATAATCTCTTTCTTTAATTAAATTTTAACTTTTTAGATCGGTAAGGATATTTTCCTTCTTTAAATCTTCTATTAAATTCTTCTTGTTTAATATTTATTATATACCAGTTTTACAATAACTTAACATTAATTGAATCTTTAATGTAATACGTAGTACAAACCCTATTACATATCCAGGATCATACGCGAAAGGGTAAAAACGAAGGAAATGTGAAATACATGATTTCGGTTCCATTTTGAATCCCGAAGTAGTTTTTTATGCCAAAACGAGCTCTAATCTTCCCAGGACAATTAAGGATATTGCTCACCGACACTTGATTTAGGCATTTCTACAATTTTCTCAATACACAAGCTCTCTTAATGAGTCAGAGAATCGTATACTTACGATTTATATGAGCAACTGTAGGAGGCCTTATCTTTTATGTAGCATCCATATCGGACTTCCCCATCACAAGGCCGATATGAACTAGATCTATACTAAAAGTGATCCATTTTTTATCCGGACTTCAACCCATTAATCTATATCATTTATTGAGCTGCTTATTACCCTTATTAAAACAAATTATATAACTTATCTGATAATTTATTAAAAGCCAAAATTAGAATTAATAGTTATCCACTTAATAGGAAAAATGACAAAAATGTTTTTAAGGACAAAAATGTCTAACATTTAAACCTTAAACTAATTATCTTATTAATTTCATGTTGGTTTAAACAAAGTGAATAAGTTGATATATAAGCATAAACAGTCTGATAAATATATAAATATATTGTAGAAAGGATAAAATAATTATAGGTCAAAGAGCCTCGAAACCCACTTCGTGTAACATGATTTAAAATACACGATTTGAGTAACATAGGTTATAGTTTAAAGCTAGAAAGTGACACAAAGCTATAAGTGCACTACTTTAAGCCATAGAAGGTAGGTCTTGTTGATAATCAATCTAATGATGACATATAAACAAAAAATTAATAAAATTATATCCCTTTTAATATGCAAAAGAAATATAATATTTCATAAGAATAAAATTATTATTATCACTTGTAATTATCTAATTTATTTAATAATTTATAGTTAATTAATAACTGAAAGATAAATGATGAGTTTAATTAATCTAATTCATATTTATTATTGTAAATATGAATTATTATTTTTAATATTTTAGATAAATTACTATTATTTTATTAATTTTTTAATTTAAAAGATAAGCTCCGCAAGGTGCATATCGTGGCATGCAACGAAACACGAGGCAACTACCAACTCACCTTAGATGAGTTTGTGGGAAAGCTATCTATTGGATAAGAAGGAACAAGTAGTAATAATATTACAAAATAATAGGATTAAAGAAAAAAAAGACACAAGACTCCTACTCAAGTTGTTTCTTTAAGACTTTTTGTTGCGTATGATCTTTCCACAACGTTTGAATTAAATACTTTTTTAAAAAAAAACTCAAGCTTCGGGTTCCCCCCGACTATCTTGAAATCTATGAGCCACCTACTCAGACTCACAGATAAGTAAATTTAAAATATGATTAAAAATGAAAATATGTGTAAGAAATTAAAATTTAATTGAAAAAAGATCATTAAATGAAACTCAATTAATTTATTCTTATTTATAAAAATCGATCTGTTTACAAAAATTCGATAATTAATTAATAATTAAGTCAACTTTTAATAATAAAAATTATTAAAATAACAAAATCCATCAATTTAAATATTTTTAATTTTTTAATGAATTAAATCGATTTAATTTTTTAATCATTAGTATTAATACAAAATTTTAGGATCAGATCTCCTGTTCCGGTTATGATGTTCCTATCACGTTCTATTAAATCTTATCTACACATTTTTATAGACCTCACATAAATATATAAACGAAATTTAATAAAACAAAGTAAATAAAACAGAAGATGATATGCAAAATTTCATATAACTTTGGACATTCCATGGCTTTTCAAGATAACAAATCTATCATTGAAACTTATCATTGAAAATCCAGTTAGGTCAGAATATTGCGTAGCCAAACCCAACCCCCAACTTGGTAGGGAATATTCCAGGCAGGTTCCTTCGCGATATTTCAAATTGGTTGTAAGACCAATTTATTATTTACAACATGCTCATCTAATTTAATTTATATTTTAAAAATAATATTATTTTGTTTTAATTTTAAAATAATATCATCTTAACTTATAATCATTTAAAAGCAGCTTTTGGTTAACCTATTGCCATGTCTAGTGTCAAGTCCAGGTCTTAGGAGTCCAAATCTTCTATCTAGTTTTTTTTTATTTATTGTGTCTAGTGAATCTCAACCATTTATTTATGCGGGCTCTACATTTATTTATGTGGAGCTCACACGAGACCCGCATAAATAAATGACTGAGATTCACTAAACACAATAAGACACCATAAAATTGAACAGAGAATCTTGTTCCAAGCCTAAGAGGAATTAACACCTATGCAACCACCGTTACAGCTGTAAGCTGATAAATACTTAATACGCCTTTCAATTCAACTCAAAGTGTCCAACTTAGTCCCAACACTTTAAAAAAGATTCCGATCCCTCTCCAGTCTCTACCCACCTCTCCCGAATGTCGATCCCTGATAGGATACCATCATACGGCAAATTGGTCATGCCATATCGGTTCGAGGGTACGTGTGCAGACGCAGGACCGCAATCCTACGTGGGGGACATGCTTTCATGTGCGGTTCACGTGTCGCTCTGTGATTCTTCCAAGTACTTGGCTACTTGGCTCGGGAAAACCATCGAGAAGAAAGCGTACTGTATTAAACAAATTTTATATTTCTTTTTTGTCAATCAAAATAAAGTTTTAAAAAATTAAATGTACGAATTAAACATTCAGATTAACTAATTCATGAAAAATATATTTTAAATAATTACTAAAATTTAATTTTTAACTTAAATATTCAAAATTTTCAAAGAATTTTCGTTAAACAACTATTCGTATTGAAATGCCTAACTCTCCCATAAAAACTAGCTTAAGAAGAGAGGCTTGCACGTTATTATAAATAACTGAATGCACTCATATTTATCCGGTGTGAGATTTTTGACACACCCCTCTCAGCTCAAAATAGAGTTGAACATCTGCTAGATATATTGGACAAAGGAACAGAACTGAACACTGCTACAAACTATCAAGACAAACAGACTTTGTTATTATGTTGAAAGGCCTAATTTACCCCCAAAAACTAACTTAAGAGAGGAGATTTGCACATTATTATAAATGACTGAATACACTCACACTTGTTTAATGTGAAATTCTTGATAATTCGTAATACTTAAATCATTTTTAAAAAATTATTTTAATCATATTTTAAGGAAAATTTTATAGCTAATTATATTCTGTCTGTACCTTTTAGTTATCTGAAAGTCAATAAATATTAGAAACAGTTTTTCTATTACTTAACTTTCTTAAATTTTACGGTTCAACAAGATTTTTAGTGAATTGTTGTTTTCGTTAAGTGTTTAAAGTCAATTATAGTTCACATTAAGCTAATCAGAAGATGTAAAGAACGAGTTTTTATAAAAGATTAGAATGTGAACTTCACTTTGTTTAAAAAAAAAGAAAAAGAAAAAGAAATAGTCAGAAAAGTTGAGTGATGTGTATGACTTATAGGAGTCCGTAGGCATTGATTTGATATAAAAGGGACCAATTACTACTTTCCTATCTCCAATTAATTGAAAGCTGAGTGTCCTAAACACAACAAACACATTCTCTTTTTTCACTTCTCTGTCTCTGTCTCTGTCTGTGTCTCAGAACTATCTTATACACACCTCCTAAATCAAGCACAACACATTCGATTCAAGCGTTTCCAATTATGGAAAACCAGAACCAACGTTTGGGTTCGATGAATTCCAGATTTAGACGTGTCTGTGTGTTCTGTGGGAGCAGCCCTGGCAAGAACCCAAGCTACCAGCTTGCTGCTACACAACTTGGACAACAACTGGTACTGCTGAAACAGAAACTGAGAACATTCGACTGGTGTGTTTTGACGATTGAATCGAATGGTAATAAGATTGGAATTGGAAAATTTGCAGGTTGAGAGGAACATCGACTTGGTCTATGGAGGTGGTAGCATTGGTCTTATGGGTCTGGTCTCTCAGGCTGTCTATGATGGTGGCCGCCATGTGTTGGGGTAAGAATATTCATACGGATTACGAGCGATTTAAGCTGCTCTTATCTTTCTCAGCTTTGGTTGTAAGCTTGTAATAACTCTGTTTCTGTGTGTAATTTGTGTTTCCAGAGTGATACCAAAGACTCTGATGCCAAGAGAGGTACGTAACGAAATCTAATAACTCCATAGAATCTTACCTTGGAAATGGATTAAGGAGACAGGAATATGACGATGATCTTCGTGATCTTTTAATGGAAAACAACAGATTACAGGAGAGACTGTTGGAGAAGTAAGAGCTGTGTCAGGAATGCATCAAAGGAAAGCAGAAATGTCCCGTCAGGCTGATGCTTTTATTGCTCTTCCAGGTGATTATAATGATGATGAAGAAATTGTTCTTATAATGTACTGTACTGTATTGTCCCATCAAATTGGCGATTCATTTTGAAAAGTATATTATTCATCATTCCAATCCCTAAATTCCATGAACAGGCGGCTATGGAACCTTGGAAGAACTTCTGGAGGTCATCACCTGGGCGCAACTAGGAATCCATGACAAGCCGGTAGCTTCTCCTTTGCTTGCATTAAGTGTCTTTGTTAAAATTTACCCTCAAATTCAAGTAGTTTCATTAATTAAATTAATTATTAAGTCTAATCCAAAATTCACCATCAATTTAAGAATAATTATACTCTATCCTTATTTTTTATTTCAATTTTTTAATTTTTGAACGTGTTATTTAGTTTTTTATAATATTATTTAGTTACTACACAAATCTCTTACTATATTATGTGATGATAATTAACTTTAAACGGTATAATATTAAAATTTAGGTAAATTTAATTATAAATAAATAAATTAATTAAAATATACACAAAAGGTACTATTTTTAAAAATAAAAATACAAATAAAAATATAGAATTATAGTGTATTTAATCTAACCATTATTTATTTTTTTCTAGAAAAAGGGATATAAAAGAAAGGGAATTTATGAATAATGGGTTTATAAGATTTTTTAATTAAATGATTATAGATTATTTAATGTAATTATTATTTTCCTTTTTGTTAGTTACGGGTAAGACTCAATAAAGACATAATTTTATTATTATTATTTTCTTATGGAAGATTTCTTCCGATGATTATAGCCTTCTTTCTTTTTGTGGATCTTTCTCTTATGATAGACTTGATAAAGATGAGCTTTTTTCTTATTACGGCACTCACAAGTTTTTTTTATCTTTGTGTTTGATTTAGAGATAAGGCTTTTTACAAGTCTGTTTAAGAACTGGACCGCCTTTAAGTCTCTTCTCATTTTTTAAAATTCCAAGACATGAGTTATGTTCGTAATTACTTAGATGCAGGATGAGTATGCTCTACATTCGCCTCTTCTAAAGATTTTGTGTATTAAAAATCTATGTCGGCGTTTTTATTTTAATCAATATCTAATTTTAAAAAATATTTTTTTTGCAATATATTAACTAATTAATGACATGATTTAAGTACTGGGATTTTCAGGTAGGGTTGTTGAACGTGGACGGCTACTACGATTCGCTTCTATTATTCATCGATAAAGCCGTTGACGAAGGCTTCGTTAGCCCAGCTGCCCGTCACATTATTGTGTCTGCCCAAACTGCCCAAGAACTCATGTGCAAGCTTGAGGTAACAAATTTAGGATCTTCCTTCCTACCCAATCATGACACCAGCACCCGTGCAACACCCATCCTCTGATCAAATGATCTGAGCCGTCCGTTGTACTTTTGATCAGGAATACGAACCCAAGCACTCCGGTGTGGCCTCCAAGCTAAACTGGGAAATGGAGCAACAATTTGGTTACACCATAAGAGCAGATATTGGCCGTTGATCATCGTGATTGGAGGATTAATGACCGTAAGATTTAGTGTACACAGCAACATCAACCACAATAACAAACCTTGTAGATGTGAGCTCCACCAAACGGCAGATCTTTTAGTTAGATGTGGATCTGGCCTTTAGTTTTTCTTTTTAATAAATTATTTAATTTCCATTAAAATGTATAATTTATTTAATTTTTATCCGGATAAAGAAGGCCGTTTATTCTCTGAAGTCGGTGTACCTTAACTTGTGTAATTATAATTTTTATATAATTTATTGTTTTTTGGAAACTCTTATATCTTATTAAATTAGAAATATATATATTTTTATTTTTTATTAACATTTTAAATAAAATTATTAAGTGAAGTATTTCATCAAAATTTTAAATAAAATTATTTATAAATATGTATTATTACATATTTTTATGAAATTTGTTATTATATCTACTCTTTATTTTATATATAACAAAAAAATTTCTTTACTAATTAGTGATAAAGGTAAACTTTTTAAAACCCTACATTTTAGTAAGACTTTTACTTAAGATATAGTTGATTAACCTGGGATAACGGTAATAAGAATTATGATGAATATAATAGAATTAAAAATGGACATGACTTCCATTTCTTACTATATTGAAGTATAACGTATTACCCTAAAAGGAGATATAAATATACTATTGATCCAATCGTTACCTGTTCCTTTCTTCTCGTACTAACTAACCAAATACTTTCTTAAACATTGTTGTTATTGTTGTTGTATACATTCCAGAAAAATATGATATAATATATAGGCTCGCCCTGAACAAGGGCAAGAATGTCATCTGTCTAGGCTAGAGTTTACTCTTATAAAAAACAAAATAAAGTCTACATCTTATCTCATTTTATTTTTTATGAGAGTTAAAAGTCGACTTTTTTTTTTACTTTACTCAATAGCTATGAAACGTTAGTAACGGCCAGGCAATATACAACATAATCTTCTCCTCTCTGAAGCTGCTCAAAATAATGTCATATCTCTAAAACGACATAGTTTAGATGGTTTTTTTTTAATTAGAACTAAAACAATCTATTTTAAAGAAGTTTTCTAAAATATCGTCGTTTTACAGTGAAAGGCGTGAGCCATCTGATCAGCTTCTAAACTTGAACCTGAGCCGAATATCACGTCAAAAAAACATAGCCCATTGACTTCAGACAGACTGTCATCCTTACATATAGGAGTCAAAGAGACACGTACGACCAGCCATATTCGTGGGTCTACGCTGTAACTAAACTGACCCGACACGAGAAAACGTTGTTTCATCTTCGTATTAAGAATTTGAATTTGGTCTGAAATTCAACGCAGATTCAAGCATATCGAGTGAATGTAACAAAACATACAAGTACAGCCAAGTACATGCAGATTGGAAGAGTGTTCTTACACCTGCGAAAAAAGGATGGGTGCGGATAACCAACTCCGGAGTTCATTGGATATAAACCGAATTAAGGAACCAAGTACTGGGATTGTGGGCTACATATGATACAAGCAATGGGTATTTAGTTATGTACTGAATTATCAATTAAGTGAAAGATTGAACCGCAGAAGATGTGGTGACCAGACTGGATAGCAGGCCAACAATGACAGCACCATTGTATGTGCTTGGTTCTGTTTGCATCGAGTTGTTCCGGGAATCAACAAATGTTTCGTTTTGGAACGGTCCACCGACAAGTGCTCCAACAGCTACATTAGGATTGGGTTGATCTGATTCAAGCCATTTCCATCCGTCTTTGCAGGAAGGTGCTTCGTCGGCTGGGATTGAAGCTCCTCTGTGGTGCACATATTGGGGGTACTTCTCACCATAGCCAACAAGGAAGCTCATCTTCATAGGATTGTCTCCCAAGATATAATCAGCCTGGAAAAAATATAAACAGTTTAAAAGGAATTGTCATTTGTTCTTAGTACATTGCAAGATTCGTAGACTTGGATGGGATCTATGGTTATAAGTAGGACCTTAGACCTTAGTACCTGAGATTTAGCAAATTTCCTAAGATCCGATGGTCCATACGAAACTCCGTTGCAGGAGATCTTTGCAGTCCTCGATGTAAGCATATAGTCACTGTAAAGAGAAGCTAAAAATGCAGAAGCAACAGGATGTTGCAGAGAGTTCCACTGGCTGACCCATATAAGACCACCTGTGCCAAATAGTTTGAATCAGTAATACAAAAAAGCTAGCATACTCTTATTGGAAGATTCTATTGATTATTTTTGTCAAAACAATTCAACATCCATCCATTTCCGAAATTTGCAATGATGAATAACTGATTCAGCTGATTGATGTGTCATATAACCTCACAGAACATTTGGTTGCCCTTAACTTACACTAATAGAGGCATAAATGTTATTGGCAAAGCTATGCACTAGAAAATCATACATTTCCACCTAAGTCAAGTATCATGAAAGGATCATCTTACTGTCTGTTCTGCTTTTAGTGGCTGTCGGAGAATCTGGTACGAGGCCACACATAACAGCCTCGGCCGTTTTCCTGTATCTTAAAAGGCCAGAATTCGAAGTGTCTTTGTTTCCGAAGAAGGTCAAACGGGATAGTAAAACCTGCAGCAAAAATAGACCAACCCTTCTGTTTAGATGCAGAGTAGTAAACTGTGCCCTTTGCATAACTTATCTGATGCTAACGCTGCACCACATCTATATGCAAAGATGTGGAATTGGTGTTGGGAACTATAATGAAGTAACGCATTCTAGTAAGAGATCTGGCTGCATTAATAATATACACTGATCACACTACAGGGATTACTCAAAAGCAATACTTCTGTCATGACTATGGCATGCGGAGATAGTGCACAAAAAAGGGTCATCAACTAGAGCTAATGCTATAAACTTAATCAATAATTGCAAAGAAAAAGAGCTGGTGTGGAACCAATTTTACCATTGACTTTAATTTTTCTGGCTCAAAATATACAACAAAAAAGCATAGACATAACTTGACAATCTGAATGAAGTCAACAAGCCAAAGTTCAAGTTGGGGAAATAAATACAGAAGGAAGACATGCCTGAGTTCCTGCAAGCTTATTGTCCCAACTAAACCATGTAGGACTTCCCCAATTTGCATAGTTTTGTCCATTTTGCCCAGTCACATATTGCAGGTATGACTTATCCCCTGTTGCATGATAAAGCCAGGTAGCAGCCCACAGGAGCTCGTCTCCATATCCCGTTGAGTTATAGTAAGTCTGAACTTCGGGGATGCTATCGCTATAAGAACCTCGATATTTATCAGCGAAAGCAAACAATTTTTTAGCATGCTGAAGAAGGGTGCTTGAATATTCAGAATCACTTTTAAACACTAGGGATGCAGAAGCCATAGCTGCTGCAGTTTCAGCTGCAACATCTGTTCCTGGAGCAGATGTATTCACTTGAGCAAGAGGCCTTTTCTCAGTCATGTCTTCAGGTCTGTCCCAACATTTATGGTCTGCCGAAGGGTCGCCAACCTACCCACCAATCAAGATCAATTGCACACTTCAATAAGACATACTTTGTTGATATAGCTACTACACACGAATGACTAAGTCACACTAATCACATTAAAATGAAACATAAGATGACGGTTCTGATTCCTTGTTTATTTTATAAAAAATAGTGAAACTATCAGTTCGGTTCTCCTATTTCCTTAAACAACATGATCCAAATTCAGGGTAACCTTTTCAAAATGAGTGAAAGATTAAGGATCTTCACTATCAACATTGACTAATTTGAAAGGTGCAGGTTACAGTAGCTCCTAATTGTTTACAAGTGGAAACTAATCCAACAATGGAACTCGTAAAAAATTTGGTAGGGAAAAGAGAGAAGTCGATAATGCATATATACACACATTCACGCAAAAAGAAAACAGTTGATCAATTTATAGCATGGTACAATATTAACCTCCATACCTGAACATAGAGCACATTGTCTGAAGCATGAGCGTTTATAAGGAAGTCAGTGATCCACTTGAGGGAGTTCTGAGCAGGTTTCAACTGATTCATGGCGTCCATCTGATCTCCATACTCGAGAATAGTCCACGACAATACGGTAGCGGTAAAAGCCATCGGGAATCCAAATTTCATATGATCTCCAGCATCATACATCCCTTTTGAGAGATCCAAATTCGCTTCACTTCCATCCTTAAGACCTGAATCTCCTCTCCAAGTAATCTTGTTATCCACCAACTTCCCAGCTGCATTGGCATAATATCACCTTAACTTCATTATTATCAACCCAAAATAAAGTTCAAATCCATTTTTTCCCTACCAAGAAAGCTACAAATTTAAATAATTAACTAGAAACAGAAGCAAACCATGTTCATCTCGTATTCAGGTTAAACTACAGGAGAAGTTCTAAACTTTCTCAAAACCCCATCTCAGAAATTAAATTTTAACCACCAAGAGAACAGAACAGACTGATATGAGAAGTGAGAGTACGTACATTTTTGAACATCGAAGAATTGCATAGCAACTTTAAGAGCATTAGAGTACTTTTTCTCAATGGCGCCAGGTGGACCAGGAACAGGACCCAGATCGTCGGATTTGTGATGGCCTTTCTTCTTAACAGTGTAAACAATGGCACAAACAACCACTGCCAATATCACCAACACCATAAGCCAGCCACACCACCCTCTAGACCCAGATTTCTCCCCCATCTTCGCTTCACTGCTTTACTCTCAATGCCAAATGAAAACCAAAATCTTCACGTTTTGATCCGATTCCAGTAAAGGGTTTTAGTCTCGCAACTATAAATGTGTCCCCGAGCTGGCTCTTAGGTGTTCTAATAACAACAGCTCCGTTACATACAAGTGAAATGTAGCGGAAATATAACTACAGAAGCTTGTTTTGTGATTGAGTTGGATCTGGAGCAGATCGGCGGCGAACAGAACTCGCCGGAGTTCAAGACTTTGGATCTAATCTTATGTTCTTTTTTCTTTTTCCCTTCACCGACACTTCAAGTACTCGGACAAAATCTTATGTTCAACACGTCGTTGAGTGTTAAAATGGTGGCCTCTTCTCTTCGCTCTTATTAGCTCGCGAGATCAGCGGAGAGAAACTGATCACGTGGTAAGACGACCCGTGTCCACCGTAGATCTGCGCGGACTCGATTTGATGTGGTTCCAACGAGCTACCGACAACAGGTAAGTGAAACGGACGGCTGAGTTTTAATGACGATTGACGTGTATAATGTCTTTTTATCGAAAAACGGTGAATAATATGTTCAATGCAGTCCAACTCCTCTGGCTCTATAGAGACATGGGCATATGTTGTTCATATCAAATTGATTCCTTAATTTAACATTTTATCATTACATTCTTAATTTATAATTTCAATCCTTCCCTTTGCTAATAATATCAATACTTTTTTAACATACACTAGTTAAATTACTTAAAATATATACTAATTTATTACATTATTTAAATAAATTATTTAATGATTTAACGTTTCAAAATTAGATAATCATTGCAATTTAGCTTACATTGGAGCCTATGTTTAGTTAGGCTTATACCAGCAGAGCTTTTGTTAGTAGAATATTTTCTGAAAAGAACTTTTCTAATAAGTCAGTTGACTGTTTGGATGTTATTTAAAAAATAGCTTTTTTTAAAGAAATTTATACAATAGACTGTTTAACAACATAAAAATAAAAAATACTTTTAATTTTAACTATATTTTATTTTTGTAATAAAAATTATTTATGCATATAAATATTATTTAAAGTATATTAAATAATAAGCAAATCATAGTATATTAATTATTATATAATTTTAAATTATATGAAATATAAATGAAAATATATCTAACCAAATCTTGTATATAAATTATAACATAGGTAAAAATAATATAAAAAATAAATGTTAAAATATATTAAAAAGTCAAATAATATTATATAAATGTCAAAATAAATATTTAGGTTAGGTAAATAGTTAAATACATAATAAACGGGAAGATATATTTGTGGGAATTATGTGTAAAACATAAAGGTAAAAGGAACTAAAAATAAGCTCATTAATTGATTTCAAAAAATCTATATAAAAAATCATTTTTTAAGAAGCTCCAAATTTGAGCTTCTTAAAAAATTATATTATGACTATCAAAAAGTCATATCTATTAAAGAAATACTTTTTTATTTTACAACTAAACACGATAACCAATAACTTTCTACCATAAGTACTTGTTAATTTGATATGGGCTATGCTACATTACTACAGAAGTTAAATATTTGTGCTTAAAAACACCACAGTTTTTTGTATTTTAAATGATTTATAAATAATAATGATAATAGGTCGGATCGAGTAAGATTGTAACTTTTGATAGCGAATTTAAGTTCGATCCATCCCGACTCAGGTCTACTCAACCTATATCAAAATAAAAAGAAGAAAATAACAATGTTTGGAGAAGTTAATCTAAAGTAAAATCGATTTGAAAAGGAGATTAGGCATGTTATAGTAAGCATCCCAATTCGAATTAGATATAATGTCTGATCAATTTAAATTTGATTCGAATTATCTTGCTTATTTGTTTATAAGATTACGTTTACATATCTAATTAACTATAATTTCATTTAAACTACATATTTTCCGATGTTATAAAGAAAGAAATAGGTACCAAATGTTAACGTGCATAAAAATCCATCCTGGTTTGGTACCAACAACAATAGGTAACGGATTAAGACCACTCATCTTTGAAGGCGTGAACCGTGACTTTCCTTGACGAATCGATATTTGAACTGCTTAGACTGGCCCAGCTCTTAATGAATCCCACGGTCCAATTTCAGTTGCTCTGTCCATTTCAACCGAATGGAAGCTCCAATTTGGTTAGAGATGACATTTGGGTTAGTCTCGGGCTGACTTTTAGTTCCAATTTTCTAAACTTATGTTTACATAGGTTTATATTAATAAAGTTTTTGTCATTAGAATTTCTTTTTGATCTTTTTTAACAATAATTTTTTTAAAAGAACAGTTAATTGTTTGACTGTCATTTAAAAAAAAGGTTTTTTGAAAAAACTTCATACAGTGGACTGTTTGGCAATATAAAAATAAAAAATATTTTTAATTTTAACTATATTTTATTTTGTAATAAAAATTATTTAAAGTATATCAAACAATATGCAGAGCATAATACATTAATTATTATATAATTTTAAACCATATGAAACATAAATGAAAATATATCTGACCAAATCTTTTATATGGATTATAACACAATTAAAACTAATATCAAAAATAAATATTAAAACATATAAAAAGGTTAAATAATATTATATAAATCCCAAAATAAACAATCAAGTTGAGTAAATAGTTAAATACATAATAAAACAACTGAGATTAGAGAAGATGAGTTTGCAAGATAAATGTGAAGATAAGTTTATGAGTATTGTGGGAATTATGTGTAAAATATAAAAATAAAAGGGACTAAAAAATAGATTCATTAATTGATATTAAAAATCTACTCCAAATGTCATTTGAAAGACCTTTTTTAGAAGCTTCAAATTTGAGCATTTTAAAAAGCTATATTTTAACTATTAAAAAAGTCATATCTATTAAAATTTACTTTTTTATTTTACACAAAATATTTATTATTCTTTCAAAAATCTATCCAAAGAGGCTCTAAACTAGCTTGTCATATATAAACAAAAACAACTTTATTTTTACATTTTTATTTAAAAAATAGCTCAAGGATGAGCCGGATACTTAGGGCACATTCGGATCTCAAGCTAGGCCCAGGAATCAGCGGCAACGATTAGATCATTGTCATCCTAAATTTGGAGATTATTATAATTTATTTGAACTGACTTCGTGCCTGTTTGGTTCAGCTTTTAGAGGGTGAATAAGCACTTTTTTCCACAGCAAAAGCTATTTTTAAGAAAACTGAGCGTTTGGCTGTAAAATCCAAAAGCACTTTTTTCATAGAAATGGCTTTTTTGGAAGCTGAA
>JAOTAX010000006.1:1324454-1344864 GCA_025629825.1 Erythroxylum guanchezii | reverse complement strand
TATATATATATATATATATATATATATATATATATGTGTGTGTGTGTGTGTGTGTGTGTGTGTGTGTGTGTGTGTGTATTAGGACGGAGTTATTTAGAAGTTAGTAATATACTGAGTCCTTCAAAATTTAAAAAATTAAATATTTAAATCCCCTATCTTAAATTTTTAACTCCGTCGTTAAATCTCAAGCTAGGCCCAGGATTCAGCGGCAACGATTAGATCATTGTCATCCTAAATTTGGAGATTATTATAATTTTATTTGAACTGACTTCATCTGCTTTGCCTTTGCGTGGGCCTAAAAAGCAATTACGGTACGACGTCGGAGCTTGCGGAAATCTTTCTCACGTTTTGTGCGTAAAAATCGCAACAGCAGTAGACACGACGGGAGTTGAAAGTTGCAAGTCAATAGCCAATCAGCTCTCGCCAAGTTACAATCCTCGTTAACTCCACGAACGCCCGTTACGTCAGAGTAACACCCCCTGATCAAATATTGTCGTTCAGTTAACCTCTCTCTGTCGTGTACACGGGACTCGGAGTCGGAGGCACAGAGACCACCTTCTCGCCGCGGTTTATTTTCCGGCGAACTTTACGATCAGGTAAAGCTTTTCAACAGAAACGGACAACCCAATTTGGGGATTTTTGTTTTTGCCTTTTCCTTTCTCTTTGTGTTAATATGCCTCTTTGTATATAGTGGCCTTCTGTGATTGTTCGTACAACTTACATATCAAACTTCCTGAAACTAGTCCTTCTTCAGTTGTTTCCCGTTAATTTTTTCTCTGTAATAACCCAAAATTTGGGTACGTGTTTGCTTCTTGTTTGTTTGGAAGGATTGAGACACCAAATACAATTGTTTGTTAATTTTAGTTCAGGAGATGATGGGGAAAGAGTTGTCTTTTGAATCTAGAAATTTTATGCTGATTTTTGTGGATTGCCATATGAGTGTTGATCACAAGGTCCATGATCTTTTATTTTGCATTCCTGCGTGTGTTTTGGGAAGAAATCGTTTGTGCATTACGAATTATTAGTCAGCTATTTCTAATTTGTTACGCGAGGAAGATAATGCTGTTCATCTTCAGATTTTCTGCTTCATTCTGTCTTTGTATAGTGAAATGAAAGGTTTAATTATGTCTTGTTCATGGCTACCATGTTACTGATTTAAAATTTTTAGAATCTTTTATACTTGTAGATGGATAGTGAGAATGGTAATCAACCTAAGCAAGAACGGTCACGAACAAGGTGGACACCACCCCTCGATAAGATATTTGCAGACTTGGTTGTAGAGCAGATTAAGTTAGGAAACAGACCGAACAATGTGTTTGACAAGAAAACCTGGAATCACATTCGTGATGAATTCAATCGACGGACAGATTTAAATTTCAATAACAATCAACTGAGGAAGCACCTTGATGTTCTGCGAACTCGGTTTTGTAATATGAAGTCTTCATTTGTTCAAGCTGATTTTCCTGTCGAAGATCCTTGTTGTATCGGGTTTGACCTGTGGGATGACATCCCGGTGTGTTTCTTTTTCCTTGAAGCTATGTTTCTTGACGGGTGTGTTTTTAAATCCTGTTAGCTACCACTTGCAGGGACAATCCAGGCCTGAGATGGTTAAAGTTAAGGATGGTACAATATATGAACAACTATGCACCATATTCATGGATACTTCTGTTCATGGGAAGTATGCTCAATCAAGTCATTTCGAAGGGCTTGACAAATCGGTTCGAAATGATGCCACAGTTTTTGCTTCTTATCCAGGAGGAACCGCTCCTGGAAACACTGCTCCATCAAAATTAGCAAATGTGAACAATGCCCTGACAGACAGAGTTGTTAAGAACAAAGTTGAGAGAAAAAGGAAACAGCCACCTGACAGTAGCTTGGCTTCAGAGAAAAGCAGAAGGGATCAAGAAACCAATCAAGCAATCGCGGAAGCTTTGCAAGAAATCATAGCAGCTTCAAGGTGGAGGGCTGAATTGCAGATGAAGAGTAGCGAAAAGTTCACCATAACCAACTGCATTAAAGCACTGGATCAGATTGAAGGTATTGAAGAACAAGTATATTTTTCAGCTTTAGACCTCTTCGCGGAACCCAGCTTACGGGAGACATTTCTCTCTCTGAAAGGGAACAACCTTCGACTAACTTGGTTGCAGAGTAAATGTGGTAAACCCACCACTATGTTATGATGTTCATTTTCCATTTCTGTCTTCTCTTGACAGTTTTGCTAGAAATGTACATTGTTAGTGATGAAGCTGAGTTCAGCTTAGGTAAGGTTTTTAAGGGGGGATGTTTGATCTTATGCTTCCTCATTATTGATGAACAACAGGTTTTGTAGCGGATATGTACAAGTTCCAAGCCTATGCAGTTATATGAATGGTCGAAAATTTTCTTTTCATGTTGCAGTGGTACACAAAAAAAAAAAAAAAAAAAACTACCAACCAAGAGGTGTACTTGTGAGGTTTATTGAAAAACAGAAACCAACCAAAAATAACGAAGTTCCACGACAAATGCCTGAAAATTGGGAACGACATGACAAATTCCAACTGGGCAATCCAGTTCCAAGCAAGCAAACCAAGACCCTCTGCCGACCAAAATATCACGCATTCCCATGATCGTTCCTGATTACAGTCTCGGCTTTAACTCTGTAAAAATCCAGCATTTCTTCTTCTAGTGGATGGGTATTGCCTGTTATTACAAGGCAATGCAAGGGTGCTCCAAAGTCAACATTCAGTAGTTGCTTCATTGTCCCAGCAACTATCGTCTGATCCTCACTTCCAAGCCGAGCAAACCCGACACATTCAGTATTTTCATCGTACACTACAAGAGAAGATGATTTGATGAATTTGAATGTTGTAGTTAGTATAAAGTTTTGGTTCAGATTGCGCTCCACAAGTTTGCATAAACACAGAAATAACAGCATTACCACAGTTCAATCCATGGGGAACCTAAAGCTAACAAAAGTAAACTTCACAAGTTTCATAGAAGAATAAGTTCATGTTCATATTTGCCTCACCAGAGCCTCCTCGCCCTTGCTCGATCTCCAGGAGCTGTTCGATTGCTGTGCTTATTGTCATGTATCTGGGTGGTTCATACTTTTTCTTTCCTCTAAAAATTCAAGTAACAGATGCAGAAAAATAATCAATGTGGAAAAATAGAAACCTTTACCAAATGAAGTAACAGAACTACAGAAAAATTCAACCGAATACGGCTTTGAAGCATGGGAAATTCTGTGAATATGTACCTTGACAAGGATTCCCACGACGGTTCCTTCACCCGTATATCTGCAATTGAACGTAAGCAATAGCAAGATGAAAACAGAAATCACTCAAAACAGCGACTTGTAAAATATCAGAACAAAAACTTCAATTGCTCCCCACCTAATAAACAAAGTGTATGCAATCCGACTGCACGGTTTCTTTGAATTTTCTCATAGAAGCTATCAGGCCTCCAATTATCCATGAAGAAAGGAATCGAAACCGTCTCTCCATATCGGTATAACTGCAACCCACATATCCCAATTGCATTCATAACTGATGCATTGTGAATCACTTTGACATCAACGCCTAATTGCTTTGCTCGAACAACAAGATCAGTGTGTGTTGTAGCTCTGCACTTCACAATAAGTTGTACATATAAACACTATAAACAATTCTACTACCGGTACAAGCAGAGCAGCAACCAAAACAAGTGAAAAAACTAGAAATTTAACAGTCACAATTCAGAGACATAACTACATAACTATTAATTACAAGGTCTTAAATTGCAGAATGCGGGTTGTTTGTTCAGGCGATTGCAGCAATTATGAACGATACGAACAAAATTGTGAATCGTAGGAACATTCCGGACCGCGACGGCAATTTAAAACCATGATCAACTATTAACCATTCAAAATTCTTCTTAATACAAAATCAACATTTGAACACACAGAATAAGGCCAATATAAGAGCATGCTTTGAATGTAAACGAAAACCCAGAATTCATAAAGGAACAAGACAGTACCCAAACGGATCACCGACAACAAGGAAAGCAACATCGGAGTATCGAGCTTCCGATAAAATCTGGTCGGCTTTCTCCTCAACCATCTCTCTATCAGCTATTATAATGGGTTTGCCGTAAAAACTTTCCTGCGAAAACAAAAGAAAAACAAAAACCTTTTACTTCACCACACACAAACACACACATACACACACACACACACACACAAACCAAGACAATTAAAGCAAAAGTTCATTTTGTTTTCACAGTACCAGGGTGGAAAGCCCATCAGAGGAAAGTCCGAAGGAGAGAAGAGAAGTGTAAGCTTCCATGTAAACCCTTACGCATTTCTTGACAGCTTCCAGACCTCTCAACGTTATGTCCTTCTCGTCGCCTAGACCAAGACCTATTATGTACAACATTATATCTATAATCCAATATAACGAGAAGGAGACAAACTGTGGAGTTCTGAGAAAGAGCTTTAAGAGAGCAAAACAAGCGGAGCAGAAAAAGAGAAGCGGCGGCGACGGTGGTCAGTGGAGGGAATTGAGCTGAGAGTAGAATGACTATTCTGTCCTCCTTCTTGCTTTGCCAAAAGTCACATTTTAATACATTTGATTATTTTCTTTGTTTTTAATATGAAATAAATTCTTCATATTTCATATTCAAAACAAGTAATTAAGAAAAATTATTTTTTTATGTTTTCTAAAAAAGGAAATAATATTTTTATTTTCAGTCAAATTAATCTTTATAAATTATGATACTTCTTAATTATAAAAATTTGACTTGATTCTTCAATTTTTTGTATTAATATGTTGATAATACATTTTTTAATTAGTAATTTAAAATTTTAATAGCTTCCTTTAAGATTCTTAAGATCGAAATTAAAAATCTCTTTTTTTTTTTATTTTCCAATTTATAAGAATGCAAAATAGTCTTCAAATTCAAATTCAAAATTTGTTTTAATAGATGCTAAATTCATTTGATCTAAGATTTAATTCCTTAAGTAAAGCTTCAATTATAACCATGAACTATTTTTAGAAGGAAAATAGTATAAGAGTAAAATTCTAACTTTAATTCTTATGAAAGTTAATTTGTAAAAAATAAATCCAAACTTTATTTAATTTTATAATATTAGTCTAAATTTTAATAAGTATTAGGGATGATAATTAGTCAACTTATATGCATAGCCTGTCAATTTTTAAAAAATTAAAAGTGTAAAATAAAATCTTTCTTCAATTAGGTTCGAGTTTGAGTTTGAGTTATCCAAACTTAGGCTTACTCGAAACTTAACTTTTTTAAGCAAAATGATATAGTTTTATTTATAAAAGTTAGCTTTCGAGTAGTTTGGGCCTGAGTCGGTCATGATCTCTGAGAAGTAGGTTTAAATGCTAAATTTAACCTATTATCATTCTTAATTACAACAAAGTGCATTCATTCCTATTGGTTCTAATATAATCATATATTTATATACGTTAAACTCCCTTATAATTTAGCTTTTCTCATTTTAATGTTTATATTTATTAAAAAATATCATTGCACTCTCTATAGTATTATTTAATTATTATAAAATTTTAAACATATTTATTAATTTTTGTCTATTTATAATTTTAAAACGGTATTTATGATATTTTAAGTAAAAAATGTTACTAACCAAAAAAGATAAAAAAAATTAAATGATAACTAAATAGTACTATAAAAATTAAATAATAGATTTTCAAAAAAATTATAAAAATTTAAACCATAAAATCAAATAAACTCGTTTTAAAACCAAGCAATCGATTTTAATTTGAAACATTTGAAAAAAAAGAAAGAAAGAAGGAGAAAAGAAAATTGTATTAAATTTAGCATTTGACAAAGGCAATATACAATATTTGACTGCTTATGCAATAGCTATTGTACAAAAACATTGTGTCTTCCTCTCCCTTTCTCTCTGTCAGTTGTCAAACAAGCTTCAATCTCACTGCTTCAATCATCATCCTTGAACTCTCTGTTCTCAACAAAACAAAAACACTTGTTTAGCTGTAAAATTTAGTGATTAAAAGATTCGAATCAACCGAGTTAACCGTCAAATCTTAAACTAACTAATATTTTAGTTTGATTTTTAACTTTTTTATCCGATTTACTTTAAAAATTTATGTTGTTAAAAACTAATTAATACATTATATAAGTTAAAATAAATAAATGAATTTTTATTTAACAATTTTTTAATTTAATTTCAAGCATATTTCAAATTCTTCAATTTTATTCTATTTTTAATTAATTTTATGATAGTTTAATATCAATTAAATTATAAATTTTTATCTTATCGAATTAACTTTCGGTCTAATTTTTAAAACATTCAATTTTATCAATTATTAGGAATGTGGGCTGTGAATTGACCTTCTAAACCCCTAGATTCAGGGACGGAGCCACAGTGGGAGCAAGTGCCTCCATTGACTCCAAAACTTTTACATAAAAAAATTATTAATTTAAAATTTTAACTCATAAAAAAAATCAAAATTTAGCCCTTAATAAAATTTTGCCCCCACTTAAAAAAATTTCTGAATTCGTCCCTGCCTAGATTAACATATTATTATTAGGATTCGAAACCCTAAACTAAGAATTATGAAGACAATCAAGATCGTACCTGCGATCAAGATACCGGGGTTGAATCCCAGAGCCTTGACAGGTTGTACATGTTAAAGATCCAACACCATTACAGTTGATGCACCGTGAGACCTCTTTCTCATCTCCACCTAGCTCCACTGTCACTGAACCAGTTCCCAGGCAAAACCTACACTTCTCTGGGATCCATTTCCACCATTTAGAAGACAGGGAAATCTTATTTATCAAGTAGTTAATTGTTTTTGACGTGAATTATAACTAATATTTTAAAAATTGAATCAAAAATTAAACCGATAAAATTAGAAGTTTAAAGTTTTAAAAGTTCAACGAGTATTAGACCATTATAAAACTGACGAAAGATTAAGTAAATTTGAAAATTTTAAAGTATGATCAAAAATTAATTAGTTTATTTGTAAAAAATCGATTAGTTTATAAAAACTAGTTGATTAATTAATAAACTTGTCTTTTTTTTTGGATTAAAAGGAAAACTAATGAAATAAATTACACAACAAGTCTAAGGAAACGGAACCTCGACATATCCTCTAAGAGTATAAAGTGGCACCTAATGGGTATAGCATCAAAATAAGTGACTCTTACACCAAAATGACATGTATAGTTAGCAAGTCAATCGGTGTATCTGTTACTATCGATATATGTCGATATACGACAGTCCAGTTCTAAGTAAATAGTTTGTTAATGCCCATAACTATAGGATTGAGAGTCATTTTTAACAATATGGATTATTAAAATAAATAGAACTAAAAATTTAAGATAGAACCCAATAGTTGACTTGTAAGCTGATAATGTATTTTAATTAAGGTATTTCTAATAACCTTTTATTATTATTATTATTATTATTATTATTATTATTAAATGATCCATTTAGTATATGCAGTTTCAATCTCAAGAATGAAGTTAGACATTTGGAAGAGTTACTTACGAGCTCCAGAGCCACTGCAAGGGAAGCATGGCTGAGTATTTTCTCGTTTTGCCTGCAAAAATCAAACAATAAGCACAACTTCAGTTCACAATTCCATTAACAAAATGCCATTTCCAGGTTAACTCTTAAGAATAGTCAAGTAATAACAAGGCTAGAAAGAGTAGGACAGAAAAATTAGTTCGAGCCTGACTCGAATCAGTGAATTGAAACAATCGCACAGCACATTATTAACAACAACAACAATCTGAGTTCTAAATACAATGAAGAGTAAAAATGGCAATGAGTATATAATGGTAAAAACCAACTCACTGCATTATCAATCTGTGTTTCGTAGAACACAGGAATGCCTATCCCAATCGCAACACTCGCAAGTCCAACAGATATTGCAACCACCTGAATTTCGAAGAGCACATTTTAGAATTTGGAAACACAACAGATAGTAAAAGAGAAGTGACAGGATTAAAGACCGTGTTTTGATCAAGTTCAATGGCTCTGATACGTGGGTAAGACGTCGGAGATCGCTGGTTTTGGGAAGACTTGACAGAGACTAAAGAGGAAGAACTGATCGGAAACGAAAATTTAAGAGGGCAACATAGAAACGGGGAGTGGAGACGAGAGACCGGAGATGAAACTGGCATTTTTCTGCTTCCACGGACACGAGGAGGAGGAATTCGGAGATGGAACGATTGATCGTGCAAAATAATGGCGCTCGTGATCGTTGAGGATTTGGATATGTGAGGGTGGGGTTGCTTCTCACGTCAACCACCAGAAAGTTCGGATTGGGAGTGTACTCTTATCAGCATTTGCTCTACATGGCACTGCTATTCTAGCTAATGCTTTTTCTTTTCTTTTTTTTTCTAGAAGTGGACTCTTTGGACTTGTGTCTTCAGGTCCGTTGTAGTCTTTGTTCTTGATGGATCATCTTGAGTGAGATTTTGGGTTAGCCCGAATGGCTAAAGTTGAGAAAGGCAACTTAGTTGATGCTTCAAAAATGGTCAAAATACAAATTTGAAGCTCAATATTTAGAAGGCTGCATGTGTAGTTTGAACTTCAACATTGATAACATATATATATATATATATAGTCTATTATCTAATTTATTGTAAAAATTAAGATTCAAAATGTACTTTTAACTCTTCAAAAGTTGGTGAACCAAAGATTCAATTTAAATTAGAAATGTCATTTGTGTTTGGATTCGATTTGGCTCAAAATTAACGAATTTAATTTTGAGTTGATTAAATTTTAAACTTTCAAAATTTTCAAACTTTAAATTAGTTTTCAACTTAGATTATGTAGGCTAACTTGACTCAATCTAAATATATCAAATATAAATACAATTTTTAAATAAAATTACATCTTTTTTAAAATAACAATAAATTAAATTTAGGCGCCTATGTCTTACAAAAAAACTTTGGACCATCCCTTAATTCGAGTCTAAACTAATTCTTAATTCAAACCAACATTAATAAATAAAGTCTAATTTAACCAATTTGATGCTATTATTAAATTTTGATTTTTTTTTAACCAATCAATTATAAATGACTTCAAAATCATTGGGTCAAGATAAGATCATTTAACCAATCTTTTAAAAATTGAATCAGAAGTTAAATTAGTAAGATAAGAGGTTTAAGATTTAATTGAAATTAGAATAATAAAGATTAAATAAAATTAAAAAATCTAAAATATAATTGAAAGAAATTGTATTTATTTATTGAAGAATTTGGAATTTATTTAAAAATTTATTAAATAAGAATTAATTGATTTATTTTTGTTTATAAAAACTTATTAATTTATAAAAAATTAACTAATTAATTAATAAATTGATCAGTTTTTAACAACAAGAGTTATTAAAATAAATTATTTTTCTTGAACTGACGTGTCATTTCACCTTTAAATAAATGTTGACGATTATTATTTATATTAATTTTGTAATAAATGATTAAAAAAATACCTAATTTCTTTATATAATAGTCTAACATATTTTTTTATATTACATTTCTCTTATATTTTATTAATCTTTAGCACGTGTTAAAATTTGTTGGGAAATGCTAACCTAGAGGCAGATTCACTTTACAAGTGTGAAGAACAGCATTTCCGGACTCCAAGAGCCGCGTGTCCCGAAACGAACGGTGATAGAGCCATAAGGTCCACACCATTCTCGTGCATTCGTAATACTGAAGAGCATCCTTGTTCACATCGGAGTTGGAACTACCTATTTAACCCAAATTCGAAGCAGGGTCGAGGGGGGAACCAAGGCTAGAAGAGAAAAATTGAAAACGAGGCAACCTCACTCTGTATCTGGAGGCCGAAATCGCAACGTTTCGCTGCCACAACTAGGAGGCGCCGCTTACACCTGAGATCTATCAGACTTTCTTCGCTACTCATTGATCTCTTAGCGTTGTTTTGCGCTCTCTGTTACCTTTCGTTCATTGTCTATATCGTGTTAACTTCTTCAGTTGCTGATCAGCGTATTAATAACATCTACAGGTATCGATTGCTGTTTCTTTTATCTTCTTATGTAATGGCTTCGCTTAGTAGTACTGAGTAACATTTCGGTGCTCTTCCGAGTGTTTCTAGTAAGCGATTGTTTGTAGTAGAAGTTTATTTATTCGCTGAAATTGTTTTGAAGCGGTTGTTCTGTTTTTTTTTTTCGTTCTTAGGTTTTTGTTTAGTGTTCTTGAATTACTTGTGGTTGGTTAAGTACGTATACGAGATTTTATGGATGCTCTTCTTCTTCAACTTTCATCTTTTGCTTTTCAGAGTTACCTCAATATTAAGACTGATTCTTCAGGTTATTTTGCAAGCCCATCTTCACAAGGGAAAAAGTGACAACCGACTTCTCAAGGGACAAACCCATCTTCTCAAGGGAATCTTCTGCACGGTTGTTTTTGCAAACCCATCACAGGTGAACAAAACTTGCCTTTCGATTAATTTTTGATTTGTGGTATCTGATTTGTGTCGGTTGATGGTGTATATTAGGGGATTATTGTGTGGATATTTTGGGTTGTGTCGTCTGCTCACAGTCTTCATCTCTTACTATCTGCCCTTTTCTTTAATTAACTTCCATCACCAAACGAGGCAACCAACAAGTACAAATTAACTTCCATCACCCTCCATTGTTTCACGCTTTTTGTACCCAAGTACACATAACGTTCGGACCAGGTTTTTATTTGTCCCAGTGCTATCTGGTACCTAGTAGATGGTAGAAGGTGATTGCTTCTGTTATGTTTTGTCCGGATTAGTAACCTCTTCGTTCATTCTCCCACCTTCCTTTTCCTGTGTATGATTAATAATGAGACTGATTAGTTCATTCTGTTCAATAAGGTTAAAAGCTTTCCAAAATTAGAAGACTCAGGCAAAAATGGACTTTCAAACACTTTTGTCAAATCTAGTTTGTCAAGTGATTCACCATCTTAATCAGTCAAGTACGTGTTTTAAATAAATAATTTGACAGATTAGCAACTCTAAACTAAAAGAAAACATATTTACCTCAAGGTGATGATTAGGACCTCTCTTGCAATATAAACCTAATCTCCAACAGTTAAAACTGTTTGAAGAGTCCAATTAAGCGCTAAGATCTCACGATTTCCAGCATTTGGAGACACTTGAGGAGACTAGAAGTTAAGACTCACAAAGAACTTGCTTTAAGTGTTGGTGAAGGTTCTTAAATGCCACATAAATGGCAGATTGACACTTTCTAGTTCTTTTAGAATTCTACTGCAATGGCAACTTTTGCAGAAACATAACTATATGCTGATATTATGGACATTACAGGAATTAATGTTTTGCAACTCTAACATCATTAAACATATAAGAACTTCATCTTTGCATCAAGTTTTTTTTTTCTTTCTGGAAAAAAAATCACTAAAAATAGTCCAAGATATGGACTGTACTTAAATAAATAAGAACCATGCATTTAAGAAATAACTAATCACTGCTACAACTCGATCCACAATGTTCCTAGACCTGCATCCTGAGCTTTGTTGGCTTACTTCTGGTTATGCAGAAGTATTAAGGTGCCTTGTTTGATGGTATGATATTTAGGAGAAGTCATAGGAGAGAAGAGGCATAAGTGCCATAATTGGCTGTTGCCTTTAGATCATTAAGAAGTTCTCAGGAGCCGTGTCTCAGCATGGAAAAAGATTTCAAGTTCCAAAACCATATATCAGTATCACAGCAAGAACAAACTTGAGTACTGCATTCTCGCAAGCAGATCATGAAACTTGCAGAAAGATCATTTCTTTCTTTAGGATATACGGGAAAGCAACAGAAAATTACATTGGTATCACAGTTCAAAGCTCGAACAAAGAAGCAAACTCTAAGACAAGATAACTATAGCAGGAAGTTATGTAGAAAACGAAAAATGGCAATGATTAAAAGAAAATTGCAGTTTAAACTTTAGCTTTACACTTTGATTCACCATGATGAGGAACCACATACCACTAGCAATTATAGTTGTAGGTTGATCTTGTAAGACCACTTAAAGATATCTGAATAAACTGTATCACCTCCCAAATCCTCTGCACTAGCTCCAGCTGCCACCCTCATAATGCCCTCAACTAAAGCAAAATTTCCCATTATGTCAACATGGGCACCACTCTGTGTGCCCCGACCTTCAAGAAGATTTGCTGTAGGAGAATGATCACTGCTATAGATCATAATGTTATACATCAGAAAACTGTACTCATGTCTATGTCATTATTATGCTTTTGTCTATGTAATTCTTGTTATGCTTTTAATACTGAGTTCACAAAACATTTAATGCTTATTATGCTTTTGTCTATGTCATTCTTATACTTGCTAAATTAATTGTTATATGCAGTGGGGATTTTGTTTTCCGGATCATTTGTTGTTGATGGAAAATGTCAAAAACGGATTCGCAACTTTGGACAAATTTAGTAGGTAAGAAAATTGGACTAGGATGGGATCCTACTAATCAAACTATTGATGCAAGTGACGAATGGTGGGAAAAGAAATTGAAGGTAAGCATTTAAGCTTTAGATTTATAATGTTCTAATGTTACTTGATAATTTAATAACTTAAACAATATTATTGTAGGAAAATCCCGAGGCTGCAAAATTCCGAACTAAAGGTTTGAAATATATTGAACAGTTGAATATTTTATTTAAAGATGTTGCTCCTACAGGGGAAGGAGCTTGGGCACCTTCTTCAAGTTTTGTACCAAATGATGCTTATGTGTCATCTAGAGAAAGCCTAGTTGATACCGATCTTGATGATAACGTTTTTGAAGTCTTTACTGTCAATCAAAAAATTGAAAATATTAATAATAAGATTGATTCATCAACTCCAACTCTAGGAAATTCTACAATAGGAAAGGGAAAAAAAAGAAAGAAATATAATACTAGAACAGAGGCAACAGAAAGGTTATGTAAACATTTGGACCGTATATGTGATGCAATAGAGAGTAGAATTTCATTGAGCTCTATTAAAAGAGATAAACTTGGCTATAGTATTGCTGAGGTGTTGAACATCTTACGAAGTATAAATGAAATAGAAAGGGGAGGTGAACTGTTTATGTTAGCTACGAAATTATTTTTAAAGAAGGAAAATAGAGAGATGTTTGTTGAGCTTAAGGATGTTGATCTTCAAATCGAATGGCTTAAGAAAATGAAATGATTGTGATTTTTGTAATAAATTAGACATGTCTTTGGATTTTGCTACTTCTAATGTGTTATATTAGATTTTTGTTTGGTTAATGTTGTTGTAATGAATTAAATTGTACTTTATTATTATTGTGTTATGATTATTGCAATGTTATCTTGTTATACAATAAGCTTATAATTTATTTTTTTTATATATTTTGATACAGATGTCATCTTCTGATAATGATTCTGACAATGATTATGAATATAATGAAGAGATTGAAGAAGAAATTTTGCATATAGTTCAAACTGGAGTTGCAATGACCATAGACCATCATATTAAATATTATATGAAAAAAAAATCATGTAGAACATCCCCTCATACTGGATGGATGTTTGTAATGGAGTTGCTTAATGATCATAAAGATAGATGTCATCAATAACTTAGAATGGAAAAAGATGTTTTTATTAAATTATGTAAATTATTGAATGAGTCGTATGGGTTAAGGAAGGTACAGAAGTTACAATAGAAGTGGCGTTAGCTATGTTAGGTTTAATTATAAAAAATATCAAAACTAAGTAATGAAATATATAACATATACTTCAACGCATAGCAATTACGAATAGTTCTCAACTAAGGTTGGCATTTGGGTCTTGAACCGACTGAAATAAAAAACTCAAAAAATAAAAAATAATAATATGACCAAACAATCAAACCTATTCATACTTTAAATATAAGGCCCGAATTTGACCCCACCTATTGCTGTCACTTTATACATATTTTTATTTTAACATTTCCTCTTGAGAGATTGGCCAATTGATTTGTAAGAAATTTGTACCGTCATAATCTAACTGTAAAAATTAGTGTACGTATCATAATAAACTCCTAAATTCTATTTCTTTTGCTTTCATTATAACAAATGCGCAAAAACGCAAATACACAAGTGTCGTAAGAGTAAGACATAAGAGCTTTCCAATTAATCGTCTGAAATTAACCATATCAAAATATGGATTCCCTTGAATAGGTACATGTATAAACTTAAGATTTACTGGAGAATGGGGTCAGGTTGAGCAACTTGAGCTTATCAAGCCTCTTTCTTAGCCTTGTCTTGTTGCCTTCTTCTTGCTCTTTCTATTGTTGACGATAGACTTGAACAGTGTCTCATGAGGGGCAAATTCTAGTCCAAAACTTCTGACGTTCGAGTCTCAATCTGAAGTCAGATTTAATCAAACTGGATATTCTAAATTGAGTCCGAATATAAATTAGGTGAAACTTTAATTTAACCTAATAATTTTAGCTCGAGTTAAGCTTTGTAAACTAATTTACTGCGATTGATTAAAATTTTAAAAAAGTTACCAAATTTGAATTTAATCCTAATTAATTCTGAATATCTTAAATTGAAGTTAGTCAAATTAATTTCGACTAGTGACTCCAGAGCAATCAAGTCTAAATAGTAAAATACTCATTCTCTTTTGCTTCTCCACACACTACCATTTGTGCCGCACCTACTTAACTTCTTAAAATCGCACTGTTGTCATCTCTTTGCTTTCACATTAATTATTTTTATTTTTACTTTTAAATTCAATAAAAAAATATAATTTTTAATGTCTCTTTCTAATTTTGATTTTTTTTCGATTTTTATAACTTACAAAAATTACAAAATAGAGATTTACTTATTTAACAATCAAATAGATTTTTATTTTAAATTTAAAAATAATAACGAAAAATAAGAAGCAAAAATTATATAAAGAGAACAAAAGCGAAGTCAAACAATTTCTTAGTTTTTAATTTAGTTTTTCTGTTTTTATATTTTGGTTTTTATATAATATTGTTTATTGATAATTTAAAGCCACAAAATTAAACTTAAAATTTTTTAATATTATATTAATTTAGATTAAAAACAAACTAAGTGTGTTACATAATAATTTAATAATATTAAAGATAAATAATAAGTTTTTAATAAGTAAACTAAAGGGATCGTTTGTGATTTATAATTTTCATTTTCTGCTTTTACTTTCTATTTTTAAAATAAAAACAATTATATTTGTGGTTATTGATATCATGTAACTTTTTTTGTTACCAATAATAATTATATATTAGATAAAATATAAAGAAAATTTATATTTTATTTTTTTAAAATGTTAAATTCAAATAATGGTTTGTGCAGAAAAGTTCACATTTATTATTAATATTTGGATTAAATTTTATAATTAAGAAGGATTAAAGCATTAGATTAAAAAATACATTTTCAAAGATAAAAATAAATTTTATGCTCATTTAACTACCACATTTTTTCAATTTAATTTCTAATATTAATTAAAATAATTATTTTTTATTTTTAACATACACAAATAGGTTTTAATTTATTTAATTTTGACTGAAACAAATTGAAACTTAAGCATAAATCCAATTCTAATTCGACAATGTAATTGTTTTATAGGAATACATTCATAACGAAAGAAAAAAAGAACTTTTAAAAGGATTTCAATTGTTCTAAAGGTATACTAGGAAAAATCAAATGACATTCATTAAATTCATTTACTAACATAATCAACAGTATATAACAATAAGCATACGGAATAAGTATAGGCAAGGATTCCATAATCAGCAATGCCAACTAAACCCAGATTGAAGAAGGAAAATAAACGTACCCAAATTTGTATTCTTCAGCTTTATTGCTCGTTGTTGGACTCAGACCTGCGGTATGGCATGTACCGGTGGTCCTTGGCAGCATTTTTTCTCCTCCTTTTCTCAATAAAAGATTCAAGCTTGCCGGACGCCTTTTCATATGAAAGAAATTTATTGGTTAATGAAACCATGAAGTTAAATCAAGTGAGATATGTAACTATCATAGCATCTTTTCGTCCTTACCTTGAGTTTGTTGTATTTTTCAATAAGCCGTTGCTTCCGTATTTCAGCTGCAAAATCAATCAGTATCAGTATTCCAATAGATTGAACAGTATCAGTATTCCAATAGATTGTCTAACAGGCTGCTCTTTTGCTTTACACAGGCACAATTAGGGATTGCATTTGTGCTCAGACTCAGACCGAGTCTGTGGCCTGTTTGGGCCGGATCCGAACCCTTACAAAAGGTAACAAATGAAAACACAAGCATTCACGAGCAACAACTACTTATGCCTCACAACATAATCATATGAATTAGTCTTTTAGTGCTATTGTTGCCAATAAAATCTATTTTCTTGAATCCTAATGCGCAACTAAACTATATTATTGTTTCAACAATTACACCTAAGAAACTTCTCTTCATTATAAATTTTCCCATAACCACATAATTTTTGGAATGACGTATAACAGACAAAGTTTTCACCAGTAAGGAATATTTTACTGATAACTCAATTTCAGTCAGTAATATTCTGCTTGATATAACGAAGTATCCAACATATACAAAACAAGTTAAGTGACAGCCTCAGCCTATTTGCATGCAGACAGTCTATCACCCTTTTCATAGTTAAGCTATGATGACAGAATTAACTCTTGGAGAAACATAAACAACAGATCCAAATGTCACATACGTACTCATAAACACACACACAAATACACATACATCCAGAGAGAGAGAGAGAGAAAAGAGAACATTACATTTCTTAAGATAATAGGGTCGTTTGCCTTGCTTTGCTGCTTCTCTCTCCTTTTTCTTGTGTTCAGCAAGTATGGTTGCATCAATTTGCTTTGCTGACTCAAACTTGAGTTGTTTGTCCTGTCAATACAACATGAGCAGTGCATAAGTTGAACAAACAAATATCATCAAATTTGAATACATAATGGATTCATCTAAACGGGTAAGTACTTACAATCCAGGATATGCGGTCTTTCAATTGATCAATGTCTCTTGGATTCTTAGATTTCTTTAGTTGCTTCTTTAGTTCCTTTACATTTAAAAGGGATTGAAAGAAGGAAACAAAAATCAAAACAAGACGAGGTAAAATTAGGAAAATGATTGTTCATATTTGAAGAATTATGTAAGCCTACCTCTCTTTCAGCTGGAAGATTGTTTTCATATAGAAAATCATATCTTTTCCTAAACCTGCAAATATTTAACGAGTATTGACACCATGAAAAGTATATTAAAGAAAAGTCATTCTAGACTATTGACTACCATTAATCAAGTAGAAGAGGCAGAAAATTATCACAAACTGTTGCATAATCAGACAAACTTATGCAAGACACAGGCATGTAAAAACAGCATTACCCGTCAACATCAAGATTACCAGCATATGACTCAAAGCGGGGATCACGTGGCACCTGTGAAACAAGTATCAGTACCAAATTTTGAAACCCTCAAGTATATGGATACAAAGTAAGTAAATGGTCACTCTCAAATTGACCTCATCATTATAAGTCAACTAAATTTTAAATCAGATCTCTTAGACAGTCAATGATCAGATATAATGGGAAGCAGAGTAAAAAGATCTTGCATCAGCAGTTGATTCAATTGTCATCAGTTCTAAGCCTGGTTATCTATTTGATCTGCAACTATTCATTAGACCATTATTTTCTACTTCGGATGAAAGATCAAAGTTACAAACATAATGAATAGTCTTACATATTAAAATTGCAATTGGGGAAATAGACCAAAGGAGACTTGGTTGGTTGCTATTTACTTCACATCTTTGGAATAACAGTCATTAATAGGCATTCAAATCAATGCATTCAGCATTCCACAAACTTCAAAGAAATAACATCGTAGATGACCGAGTATTAACTGAGTTTTAACAGAACTATCAAGTTTTAGAGTCAAGATCTAGAAGTTCATTAGCAACTAAAGATTTTGCTACTTAAACAGATGAAACTTTAGCCAGTGGATCAGATACATACATACTAAAACTCATGTACTAAACTAGAGCCAAATTTCCTGTTTCCAGAAAAGTCCAATTATCTAAATGCCACTAGCACATGAAAATCACCCAAATAAACCAATAAAATAGAACATCAGTAGTACAACAACGAAAAAAAAAAAAGACAAGTTCTCCGACAGAGTTGGCAAGAAGCCACTATATTTGCATGTGAAATTAACATTTTTAACTCTCAAAAGAAATCTAAAAGGATTTACATTGTAAGAAAACAAACCTCATCGATTTTCAATTGATCAACCAACAACATGAAAGACAACTGAACAACAAGAATGGTGGTTGCTTAAAGACGTTAAGCGTACCTCCTTTTTAGGAATCTGCACAACCTCTCGAAACCGAGTCACTGGTTTCTTGGAACTAATCTCCATAGGCCTAGGTTCACAAACACAACAATATTAACCAAGTAATAATCTTTCAAAGTAACAACCGGTATTAGACACCAAAGGAAATCACGAACTCTAAATCCAAAATAGCACCTATTCTTATTAGCTCTCCTGGTCTGTGTCTCCTGTTTAGGCCTCCTAGGAACTGAATGAGACCCATTAATCCTCGCCCTCTGCAATTCTTCGAATGTAACGTCTGCCAGTTCTCTCTCTATCTCACTCTCCTACACCAATAACAACTAAATAACATCAAGTTTTTTAAAAAGAAGAAGAAGAAGCAAGCCCTTGCATATAACTGATTGAAACAGGGAAAAAAAATCACTTCAGTTGGTAACGAAAAACCCACATCTTGTTCTTCATCTTCTGAGGTTGAAGATTCCTGTTCCTCTTCTTTGCTTTCCACCAACTGGGTTTTGCTTGAAGAAGGTATTTCATTATTGGGTTTCTTCATATCGACACTGAAACCGAATAAAATAACGACGAAGAGCGGGAGAGGTTTTAGTTTCCTATGTAGGCTTGGCCTAAAGCCGAAATCCAAACGGAATTCTAGGTTAGTACTTAATATAACGGAGTCGGAGGGGGATAGTACCCAATTAAAGAGGGTATTAAAAGAATAATAAAACAAATCATTGTAATGTGTGAAATCACCAGAATCACGATTACCTGTCGTCTACTACAAATTGAGAGCTCGATATCGTTAAACAGAGTCTCTCAGCTGAAATTGGAGAGAGCGAGCTCTATAGTTCTGCAGGGAGGTGAAGAGAAGAGAAGAGAAGAGAGAGAGAGAGAGAGAAAGAGAGAACACAATTTAAACAAGTTTTGTGAGTACGGTACGGCGGAATATGATATACGATACGACGTCGTTACGGGGTTAACGTATCAATCACTTTTGGTATTTGGTCTAGATTAAGACTACCGACTATAGTGAGCCACTTGATTTTACCAATTATCAAAAGATTACTCACAATATATTGACACTCCAATAGAGGCCAAGTGAGATATTATGTAAACTTTTCATCCCTTTTTTTTTCCCTTTATTTAGCATTCAAATATGCTTGCGGTTGGCGCATAGTGACACAAACATAATCAATCTCTAAAACTTAGCTGAGGGCATCGATTTCGATTTTCAACTTGTAGGCCTACCATTGAAATGTATTTATAGCCTTTTAAGGAACTAACGTAGAATATTAGAGACGCACAAAACCTAGAAGAGACCATTAAAATGGAGCCAAAATAAAAAGAAGAAACCGCAGCGTTCACAAAAACCGATAAACAGATAAGACGTGGACACTGAAACTAAATAACTAAAATCCGGTAACGTGTATCCTTCTCAAGATACTGAATCAAGGAACCCAAATTAAAAGGAGAAATCACGGTGAATTAGTCTAGAACAAAGCAAGAAGTAGTATTATTTTGCGCAGGAAATATCAAATAGGAAATATGAAATATCAACAAATAGGGAGGGGTTCTCAGGCTGTCGCACTTTTTTATATTGACTAAATATAAAATTATTAAAAAAATTTATAAATAATAACAATCAATTATTTAAATAATTAATTATAGTCATTTTAATAATAATTAATCTAAGCCTAATTTTTATTAATAGATTTTACGCCTTACCTATATCAAAAATTCTAATATAATTAACTAACCAAAATCTAGGAACGTTTTCCTCACAGTATTAAGATCAAACGAACGGAACCAAAAGTAGACATTATGGACATCACTGTGTACTATCATTGAACAAAGCGAAAACACGCGATATTTTGATCAGCAAAATCGATAAACAGATAGAACTACCATTTAATCAGATAATCAAAATCAACAAACTTGAAACAATTTTACAACATCTTGTAAGACATTTTTGCCTCTAAGGGCAATTTTGTCAGTGTCTCATAAAGTTGGATTACAATTAATTGCAATTTTGGGTTTTAAACAAATTACCGGTTAAGTTACACAATTTGATCCAAATAAAGATATTAAAGTGACCCAATAAATGATCTAGTTCAAAGGGTCGAAGTCCGGGTGGAAAATGG
>JAOTAX010000006.1:1305274-1317586 GCA_025629825.1 Erythroxylum guanchezii | reverse complement strand
TAGGGTGCATAAATTAAAAATAATTGTTTAAAATATACTTAAAATTTGCTATAAAACAAAATTTTAACAAAATTTTAACAAATTTTTATTTCTTAACATTTTTAACAAACCAACCACTATCAATGGTAATGGTAATCATTCCTTCATCTTAACCAACCACCATAATTATAATGATTATATCCATTCCCATTCCTCACTATATTCATTCATATTCCCATTCCCATTACCCTCTATAAACCAAGCGCTCCCTTAGTGAATACAAATTTAACTATTATAAAAAGAATTACTTGAATTGCTTAATAGAAACTAGTTCAATTAAAAAGAAAGAGTATGTTTTCTAAGATTTCATACAAAATGACATATTACATGAAATCCTTTATTATGCTGTATCAAATTTATGCCATTTAATTTTATCCGCATATTTATATAGACATCACGTAAATGTGTAAATAAAATTTAATGAAATAAAATAATGATACTATAATCGGAACAAAGGATCTACTCACGTGACATATAAGTGCTGCCTAATTAATTTTTATTGATTATTTAAATTGGATATGTTATTTATATGATAAATTATAAGTGATTTTTTTAATATACGCAACTGATATGCAATTTTATCCAAAATACACTTGGAAATTAGGCAGCTTCTTTTTACCAAAACAAAAAGAATATTCGCCGGGTTAGTGATTTGCTTGGATCAGCCGATTAACCGAGATTTGCCTGCTGAAAGTGGGAAGAGTTGACGAGATAATAACTTAGAAGTTGACTAATGCCATTCAATCAATTAATTAATAAATAAAAAATTTAACAATAAAAATTATTAACTAAATTAAATTATGAAGTTAAAAATTAAACTAAAATTTTAGTCAGTTTAAAATTTTTACTATTAATTGATTGAACCAGCTCTATTTTTAATACATTTGATTAATAATTTAACTTTTACCCTTATTGAATCACACGCTTTAGTGGTAAAAAATAGATATACATTATCTATGAAATTAAATTTTGGGTCCAATTAAAAATATTGTGCTCTATAATTTTATAATATAATTTTTAAATTTACAAGTAAAGTTTGGATATAATTTTATAAGAATATCATTTTTAAAAAAACTTTTAAAACTTTTAAATTTTTTAAATTTTCACCCGAAATCTTTTCAAACTCGACTGGTTCGAGATTTTTTTTTCACATTGTCAAATTAATTATTATTGATTAGTTGAATAGAAAACGGAGGGCAATGATCCTAATAATAATAATAATAATTATTATTTTATTATTATTATAACTTTATTATTATTATTATTATTAAAAATTAAGAGTAAACGGTATAAGAGTCAAATGTGATTTTATTAATTTTAAAATTTTATGATTTTTTACATTATTTAATCTTTAATAATTTTTAATTTTCAAAAAATACAATCTTATACTTTTACTAAAAAATAATTTTAAAACATATGTGACATCATCAACACTCATAAACTAATTAAATATTAACTTATTAATTTAACTCAAATCTTAAATTTGATGTAAACTAATAATTTATTATAGTCATGCTGAAACATCATATTAATAACATTTGATTGATTCACATGTATTATTCATATTATGTTTGATTTATTATTGTTTTTAAACAAAGTTTAAAAGAATATTTTTATTAAAAAATAAATAATTTCTTATAATTTTAAAAATTATAATTTTTTAATTCGTTAAACTACAAACCTGAGCCCAAATGTTTTACTGAAAAGTAATTATAAGGAAAACAACGTTGGTGTTGTTTAAAAAAAAACGGTTGTCTTTTTTCTTATAATTATCAAGCCTCGTATTTATTATATGTTTTGAATTTAAAAAATAAAAGATTAGATTGAGCTAAATCTAAATTTAAGTGGAAGCTTCGAGCTTGAGCTCTTTCAATCTATTGTCATCCCTACTTCTATGCCTAATCAACATGTAATCTCATTTGCTTATCCATGAGATTGAACCCTAAAGCCCCTTCTCACCTCAACACTTGCAAGATTATGCTTCTGGCCCAGTGACTAGCCTAAGAAAGAGATGCTTATCTTATTAAACCTATCATTACTATTTGATTAAAAATGAATTAGAGTAACTGGTCCAAACCCTAACCACATGATTGTTGTATCCTTTAGTTTAGAACTGAAAATACAAGACACAATCATGATTGTCTTACAAAATCATTATCTCACCCTCCCTGCACTCCTAATCATATCATCTTAACTCTACCCAATCCCATCATGACTTCCCTAGTTTGCTTCTTCAAGAATCTTTAAATAATAAAATTATAATTTGAGCATTTTTTATTTTTCAAAATCTGTACTTATTTAAATTACTCGAGTTTAATTCTCTAAATGATTTTATTTTAAAGATTTAAAATTAGGAATTCTTAATTGTTGAATTATTAAATAATTTATTTAAAATACATATTTTATAAATTATTATATGTGTAAGATTATTTATCCGCTCTACGATGAAATAGAAGAGTATGAATTTTCTGTCACATAACATAGGGAAAAAGATATAATTTTTCTTCTAATTTAATAAAATTTTAATGTTTAAAATTCTTTTAAAAAATCTATTATATTTTTTAGTTTTCCAAAATAATTTATTCTCATAGATTTCCATTATAAAATACAACTAAACACGCGTAGGCTCTTAAATTAGACTCAAACCAGTTAAATTCAATTTAAATTATCAATTTAAGATAATTATAATAATTTATTAGTTTGAATATAATTAATTAGTTTTGTTTACATTTAAGAATTGAATTGAATCATTATGTATATAATATTTAATTAGTCCATATTTAATATTCGTATTGCATGTGTTTTGCTGTTATTTTCTGATCGAAATGTAAAAGAAGAACTGTTTTAGAAAACTTGAAAGTTAGGAAAAAAAAATCATGAATTTTAAATATCATCAGATTTTCCTAAGATTTCTTAAAAACCTGTTGAGTGAAAAGAAATGGGTAAGGTACAAAAAGTTCAAAATAAAGCCAATAGTTACATCTTTCCTGGGGTTTGGACCACATATAGCTCATGTGCTTAGAAATATACTACATAAGTTGGTCTAGGATTGGTTGTGTAATCACAAATTCAGCTTTTTCACTCTGCTAATCAATTAACAAATCATAGATTTCTTATTTATTACTGAAAGCTTCATTAAATTAAATGAATTTCAATTTAATTTATATTCATAAACTTTACCTTTTTTATATTCTCAACTAATTATTTTAAATTAGTTCAATTAAATTTGAAACTCAGGCCCCAAGTTCAATTCCATGTTAGCCCCTCTTGTAAGAGCCTAGCACAACCGGAGTTTTATCTGTAGGTGGAGAACTAATTGGACCCTCAATAATGGGGTGCGTCCGCTTGGCTCGCCTGTGGGGTAGTGTACTAACTGGGCCCTCGGAGAGATGTGTCCGCTTGGCCTGTCTATAGGGTTTCTTCGAAAAAAAATGAAACTCTAAAAGAATTATTCCACTAAATAAACCATTATCCATCAAGAAATAATACATGTTGCTATCAAAATTCATTCTTCTATGCTTTGTAGTTTGGATTTTATTTCAATTTTAAACAAAAGTAAGGTGAATCAATTGTATCTAAAAATTAGTGGATCTTGTGACATAATTAAAAGTACTTGCATTAAAGTTGTCAAATTCAAATTCAAATTCAAATTTAAATTCATCACAAGTATTCAATGAATCAATATTTATTGTTATTGTCAAAGTTTACCAAATTAGATTTGTTTAAAATTGAGCCAATACAAAAACTTTAGGTAATTAAATTTTAAGTTATGCCCAATTTTGGGAGAATATGTTCAATCAATTTTTAAAACAACGTTATTTTAATTTGAAATTTAATTAAGCCTTAGTGATTTAATTGTTCAAGTCGAACTTAGGTCGAATTCGGGTTATAGATACTTCTGCCCTGAACTAATATTTTAATGTATCAATAAAAGGACAAAATTGCATTAATAAGCTTTTAGCACATTCATAGGACCATATTAGATAGAAAGCAACTTGGAATTTTTTTAAAGTTGCTAATTCTTAATAGAACACAATGAATAAACCCTAATAAACAATCAACTTTGAGAAGACAAACGAACCCCAAACAAATCATTTGGGCACATGCCCTTTCCTTCAGCAATATTCTTTCTTGACTCTTCCTCTTCCCAAATAGAATAAACCCTACCTTTAAAACCCTCAGCCCTTTTTTTATATATCCTCCCAAGTCACAACCCAACGACATGCATGATAACATTTACACTTCCAGAGGAGCCTGTAACCTGCCAACTCTGAGATATAACCAAGAATGCACAGGCTCCAAAGAGAGAGCTTCGTTATACAAGTAGAAGACTGTGGCTCCATTAATAATACCCTTCAAGCTCCTGAAGCTACGTCTAGCTGTTCTTCTTCCAAGCTATACTTCTCAGGGATGAAGCTCTTCAATCGGTTTCGCAAAATTCTCATGCGACTCTTGTTCTCTTTCCCGTCTCATAACTCTTCAGACACGTCAAAACAAAGGAACTGTGAGAGATTCGATCCACCTAAGACTTCATGCAGTTCATATTACTCCTCTCACACACACTACAACGAGGCCATTGCTGATTGTATTGAGTTCTTCAACAAGTCCTCGCAGGATGGGGTTTTAGAAGGTCGAAAATCTGATGTTGTGGTTTGAATTTGGGGTTTATTATAAACACTAAGTCTTCCAATTGACTCAACTTGTGGGCGAGTTTTCCTGATACGATTAATGTACAATAACGCACCACGATATGTTCTGAGTTCTCTTTCTTTCTGTTTTAATAACCTTCCTCTCATGTTATGTTCATTTTCCCCATCAAACCACTTTGTAATAGTTACAACTTGCATGAGCTCACACCTATTTTGAATCTGGAATGTAGGCCAGTGATTAGACAGCAAAATAGTTCTGCCCTATCTCGGTCCGGGTTCAAACGTAAGTATTTGAATCCGATCTAATCAGGTTCGGTTGTCAAAAACGAAACCTAAGATCTGACTTAAACCTAAATTAACGCTAAGTTAATCTTCTTTAAGTTGAGTTCAAAACTTTTTACAATGGAACAGATATCTATATTTCCATATGAAATGAACCTAATTATGTGCATTTTCCTTGAGAAATTGCACCTTAACTAGTAAAGTTAATCTGAAAGGAGACCCAATAGTGATTGATGTTCTTGTTTCTGTGCCATGCCATGTGGGAATAGATTGAAACTATAGATCCTGAAACCTAAGGCCCGATCCCTGAAAATTGGACACAAACTAATCTTATAAGTTGGTATTGTCTATCACGCATAGTGATTACTTGGAAGGTTAATAATTTATAAATAACATTTTTAAATCATTTAATGTATTAAATACAATTCAGAATTAAGAGACTGTTTTAAATTTACATGACATTTAAAGATTTAAGGTATTTTAATCTTTAATTTATCATCTTTCAAATTCTTAAAGTGAGAAACAAGACTTTAATTACATTTTAAATTTGAAAATTTTAAATTAGTAAATATTTAAAATAAATTTTATTAAATAAATTATGTTTGAAGTATCAATTTCACCGATATCTTATTTAGTTTAATTTTTTAATGGAAGTAAAATAATTTAAATAATAATATTTTATCATAATATAATTTATACCTTAACATTTTAGAGTATTCAATTTTAACGTGCACGTTTGAAAAACATTTAAGCTAAATTCTTAATGAATGAAGTATTTAACGAAGTTAAACTTTTTTCGGTTAAATATTACATTACTACTGGTGTAACAACTTTTATATTTTTAACAAAATGTTAAAAATTATTAGAAAAGTAAACTTGCAATAGTTTAATCATGTTAAATTTTTATTTATTAAGGACTTATTTTGAACGTATTGAAAATATTAAGTCACCCCGTAACTAGCAATAGTTCAAAACAACATAAATGATAACGAAGAGCAGCCAAGAATTGAGGATAGAATGGTTATTAATTAGCTATTTGGTACAAAACGCTCAACATATGGAGTTTTTCACAAATTAGATAGTTGAGCTGAATCAGTCAACCCAACCAACCAACAACCAAACAAATTAAATAGCTTCTTAATAAAGTCAATTAGCTGATTTTGGTCAATCAGCTAAAAAATAATTGATCAACCAACAACCAAATGAGGTCTTAGAGTATTCAATTTCAACATTAACATTTGAAAAACATTTAAAATAAATTCTTAATGAATAAAGTATTTAACGAAGTTAAACTTTTTTCTATTAAATATCACATTGCTACCGGTGTAACAACTTTTATATTTTTAACAAAATTTTAAAAATTATTTAAAAAGTAAACTTGCAATAGTTTAACCATGTTAAATTTTTATTTATTAAGTGCTTATTTTGAACGTATTAAAAATATTAGTATAAAATTTAAACAATTGAAAACGCAAAAATTCAAATTATTTTAATAAAAACTTTAAAATTGAAATTAAACATTTTGTCTTTTAAAAAATGAAATCGCAACATCTTAAGAGTCTATCACCAACTGTATATTTAAGTTGAGATTATTATATGAAATAAATCACCGAAATTACGTAATTAAAAAAAAAGTGTAAAAATGTTAATTTCCCGTAAAAACAAAGAAGAATTCTTGAAAATCTTACTTTTCTTAGTACATGATGAGTTGAAACCGAACATTTATTTCTTTGTAAAAAAGCTCATTTCAGCTATAACTTAAGTGCAACACAAAGGAAAAAGAAGAAGACTCTTCTCTTTAAATGCTCATGCTTCTCTTGGTGAAGCGAAATGACCACCTTTCTTCTTTGAGAAAATCCCTCCTATAAGAGGAATCAATGCATTCTTCTTCTTCTTCTTTCTAAGAGAAGGGTGTCTCTCCAGTGCTTCAGCTCCTTGTGGAACCGTGACCTGAGCTAGCGGCGGCGGGTTAGCAAAAGTTACATATCTATTCCTCTGAAACTCGAACCCTTGTTGGCTAGTTGTGTGCTTTTTCACTTCAAACTTCATTGAGCTTTCCTCCGCAACTTTAGGCTCTTGCTTCTCAGCTTCGCGCTGCTTCAGTTTTTTGAGCTTTCGCTTTGTTCTTTCAAGCTCTTTTTGTAGAGAAGAAAGGCTATTTGCCATTACCAAACTTTCTTCCTTTGCCTTTTCCAGGCTTTGTTTTGTCTCCTCTAACTCAGCTGTGATGATCCCAAGCTCAAAATCAGACTGCCCATTTTCAGATTCTTCCACGTGAATCTAAATAAGAACAAAGAAAGGAAGCGCCAACGTTATGTAATAATTCAGACAAGACATACACTAATGTTGGAAACTGAAAACTCGGGTAGTAGTTAAGAGGAATTGTTCATCTGAAAGTTTTTAATTACGAGCGATTACAATAGTTACAGAAAATGTGAGTTTAATTACAAAAAGATGTGAGTGTGAGTGTGAGTGTGAGTGTGATTGTAACAAGTCATACACAATAGTAGTTTGGATCTCCCGACAATTAGGGTAAACAATAATAGATTGATTATAAACTATGGTTCATGTGCAAGAAGATGCTTGCTTAGTCCTATGACCAAACTCCCCAACTTCCTTTAGTACGAAAGAGTAAAGAAGGTATGTGACATGAAGCTTCAGAATCTTATTTATTTATTTAATCTTGTAATAGATAAAGAAACCAAAGCCTGAGACAACCGTCCCATTGCTCTACTAAAATTGGAAACCTCTGTTGCAAGCAAGCCATAAGGAACAGAGGACAGCCTTGTTATTATCAAAGAACATACAAAGAAATATAACAACTATGTAACTTCTGAATCAAACCGAACCCAATTGCTATATCTCCATTGTAATGTCACCGAACTTGTAATGTAAAACCCATGAATAAAATGAATACGAACATAAAAAAAGATTGATATTAAACCGTATAAACAAGTAAGGTACGGGCAAATTACCTTTTTCAGCTTACTGGCATAGAGCTCTCCAGCCAAGACCTTGTCTCCGAACAATGTAACAGCTTCTTTAACAGAACGAAATGGTGGGTTGGTGTCGATCTCTGCCCTTTTCAGTACTATAACTGTTTCTTCGTTTTCCATGTCCGATTACTTCGACGTGGACAAAGAGATGTTGGAAGATATGGATGGAGAGTGGGAAGTTGGAGACAGAAGACGAGGATGTTCTTTTAATGTGATTTGATGCAGAGGGTTGTTGCAAGTTGTTAGGAAAGTGGATTTTGGTCAGTGTTTTAAGGGAACATAAGAGATGTCTCTTATGGGGAGCTTCGTTTCTTCGCGTCCACTTCACTGGAATTCTCTGTTCACTACAGTTGAATGTGGAAGCACAGTAGGTGTGTTTTTGTTGGGTCTCGAACCGCCCTTGTTTAAGTAAGCGAGACAAAGGGGACTCTATGTAGAGAAACAACACAGACACGATATGATATGAATTTGTAAATTTTCTCTCTTATTTCATACTGACTGTACAAAGGGTTATATATATAAAGAATAGACGGTTATATATTCTTTGTATATATAACAAGAGGTTGTTATGTCTGTACAGAAGAAGTTAGTGATTAGCAGCGATTAGTTACAGTGAAAGGGATAAGAGAGACAATTAGCCCTTAATACGCTCCCGCAAGAGCATGTCACCATCGAGGACATGCATCTTGAGTCGAAGCATGGCGTGTCGTCGAGAAGGCAGAGGCTTGGTGAGTGCATCAGGTATCTGATCATTTGTTGAGATGTGGGTTACTGCTAATTGTCCAGCTTGAACAAGTTGACATACAAAATGATAGTCCAAGGCAATATGCTTCATTCGAGTGTGGAAGACTGGATTTTTGCATAAGTACGTCGCTCCAAGGTTGTCACAGAAGAGAACCGGTACTTCTTTAAAAGGAAGATGGAGTTCAGATAAGAGATTTTGCAGCCATCGAAGCTCAGCCACCGTTGTTGCAAGGGAGCGGTACTCTGCTTCAGTAGAGGAATGCGCAACTGTGCGTTGATGTTTAGAGTGCCAAGAGACAGGATTGCCGCCAAAGTATATAAGGTAGGCTGAAGTAGAAGTTTTGTCATCATTGTTGCCAGCCCAGTCGGCATCGCTGTATGCATGAAGGGGGGACGGAAGCGTGCCAAAGATCTGAAGAGCCATTTGTTTTGGTTGATTAAGTTGTAAACAAAACTGAATCGTATCTTTGAGATAGCGGTAAATTCTTTTGACTTGTTGTAAGTGAGTGACGCTGGGTGCATGCATGAACTGAGTAACTTTATTCATCGAGAAAATCACATCAGGTCTCGTGTGAGTTAAGTATTGAAGAGAACCAACCATTCTTTTATAAAGCGAGATATCAGCGGCTGCAGTGCCATCATCAAGGTGTAGTGGCGTGGAGAGGCATAAGGGTGTAGAGGCAGGTTTTGCGTCGGCCATACCAAAGCGATCCAAAATATCTCTGATGTATTTATGCTGAGAAAGAAACAAGCCCGTAGCAGTAGGAATGATTTCAATGCCCAAAAAATAAGATGGAAATCCCAGTTGTTTTAGTGAGAACTTCATGGACAATGCCGAAATAAATTTTCTTAAGAATAGAGGGGAGTTTCCGGTGAGCAGAAGATCATCCACATAGACTAAAAAATAGGCGACAACATCATGATCATTATAAATAAATAAGGATGGATCACTGAGACTTTGATGAAAACCAAATGAGAATGAAATTCTTCAGGGCATCATACCAAGCACGGGGAGCCTGTCGAAGTCCATAAATAGCTTTGCGTAACTTACATACAAAGTTGGGATGATCAGGATGAACGAACCCTGGAGGCTGTTGCATGTAAACATCTTCGGTTAAGGGACCCTGTAAGAAGGCATTATTCACATCCATTTGGTGGATGGACCAACTGTGAGCAAGAGCAATAGTGAAGATGATCTTAAGTGTTTGATGTTTGAGCACCGGAGCAAACGTTTCATGAAAGCCACACCTTGGCGTTTGAGTAAACCCTTTTGCAACTAACCGCGATTTATAACACGCCATTGAACCATCGGGATGTCGCTTGATCTGATACAACCATTTGCTGCCAACAATGTTACTACCCGGAGGTGCTGGTACTAGATCCCATGTATGATTAGTGATGAGAGCATCAAATTCCTCATTCATTGAGGTTTTCCATAAGGTATCTTTCATTGCCTGCGTAAGACATGTGGGTTCAAGCGTATCGGGAAGAGGATGTTTACTTACCTGAAAGATTTGTTTGGGTTTGTGAATATTGTTCTTGGCACGGGTCTGCATGGGGTGTGTATTGGTGGTGGCAGTAACAGTTGAAGAAGGTGGCTCACGATGATCAGAGACTGGAGTTAAGGCAGGCAAATCAGGCAAGGCGTCAGTGGGCAAGGAGGGTGCTGATGCAACATCGACCGCGTCATGATGAGGTAGATTACAGTCCCTGTCCGAAGAAGCCTGCGATAGTGGTTGAGACTCGACTGGTTTGGGAGCTGATGGTAAGAGAGAGTGAGGCAGAGTATTTTGTGAGAAACTCGAGTTGAAAGGGACAGAAGAATCTGAAGGAGGCAGAGACAAGTCGAACAATGGGAGGTTTGACCGATGAGTGGGGATGGATGAATTATTAGTGGTGTTAGGTAGATGAGGGACCCGACAAAGGCCATCATAAGGAAAAGAATTATCATAGAATGTCACATGCCTAGAGGTGTAAGTTTTGTGAGTGGTAGGGTCATGGCAGAGATAAGCATATTGAGAAGAGGAATATCCCAAAAAAATGCTAGGTGTAGAACGCTGTTGTAATTTGTGATGAGTATACGGCCGAAGCCAAGGAAAACAGAGGCAGCCAAAAGAGTGAAGATGATGATAATTGGGGGGTGATTTGTGAAGTATTTCGTATGGAGAAGTCATCCGGAGAACTGGTGTAGGTAATCTGTTAATTAGATATACGGCTGTGAGAAAAGCATGAGACCAAAAGGATGATGGGAGTTTGGATTTATGAAGAAGTGCCTGACCCGTTTCGATGATATGTCGGTGACGCCTTTCAGCAGTTCCATTGAGCTCAGGCGTATGGGGAAGATTGGTAAAGTGGGTTATTCCATGATGACCCAAAAAATTCTTAAGAGCAATATATTCACCACCATTATCACTGTAAATATATTGGATTTTAGTGTTAAAGAAATTTTCAACAAGAGCTTTAAATCGTGTAAAAATAACAAGAACTTCAGATTTACGTTGAATGGGGTACAACCAAATGTACTTGGAGTAATGATCAACAAAAATAACATAATAGTGAAAGCCATCGATTGATGGAACTGGAGCCGGACCCCAAACATCACTAAATATCAATTGCAGGGGATGAGTGGTAGACAGATGGTGGTTAGAGAAAGCCAATTTATAGCTCTTGGCACATGCACAAGACACACAAGGAGAACTATTATGTATATTAAGATAAAAACGTTTATTGATATGTTGAAGGACTGATGCAGACGGATGACCTAAAAGATGATGCCAGTCTCGAAAGGAACCACGGGTAGTGACATAGGCAGGAATAAGCTTCTTCTTCGGAAAGCAAGTGTAATATAAATCATCAACACAGCGACCCTGCATCAGAACCACCTTGGTTTTGACATCCTTGACCTGAAAATGGGAGGAGAAGAATTCAACAGAGACATCATTAGTGGCACAAAGTTTAGAAACAGAAAGCAAATTATGTTTAAGAGAGGGAACATGAAGAACATCTGATAAGGATAAAGGTTGAGCCAAAGTAGATACAATGGTGGTACCAGTATTGGTGATTGGTAGTTCAGTGCCATTACCAACTACCAGATGATCAGAACCTTGATAAGGAGTGGCAAGAGACAGATTATGAAGATTGGAGGTGATGTAGTGAGAAGCGCCGGAATCAACAATCCACTTTTCTGAAGATGGGTCCATGGGTTTATATGTGTGATAGGCGGAAGGTTGTTTAGTGGTGGGGCGGCCATCAAGTTTGAAACAGCGGCGAGCAGTGTGACCCGGCTTCTCACAATATTGACAGATGATGGAAGTGAAACTAGTGCCACCACCACGAGACTTGACTGGCGACACAGTGCCTTCAGATGCAGAGGGAAAACCAAAGGTACCTGTCCAAGGTCGGTGCTGTGAAGAGGAACGAGGGGGAGATCCCTGTGGCAGAGAACATCGGCAATGTGAATTCCAGTTGGACTTGTACCCAACTAACGCAGTGGTAGGTGGACAGTCAGTGCGGCTCATCCTTGTAAGGTAAGTTTCATGGTCCAGAAGCTTTTCATGAAGTTCTTCAAACGAGACCGGAGAATCACGTGCTCGAATGGCAGC
>JAOTAX010000006.1:1283995-1305174 GCA_025629825.1 Erythroxylum guanchezii | reverse complement strand
CGGAGGACACGGGAAAGAACCATCCGTGTATCCTTGTAAGCCGTAGCCAATGAGGAGTGCCGTCATCTGCACCCGCCAGGCCGAAAAGTTGGTTCCATTTAATTTAATGGAAGTCGTGTTTAAAATAACCAGAGATGAGTTGTTGAAAGGAATTGTGTTTGCAGGACTTGTAGTGCCAGAGTTGTCGTCAGTAGTAGTCATAATGTGGGCATGGAGGAGTAGAGAAAAGTGAAGGTAGATAAGGAAGAAGGCACAAAAAAAAGGAGAGACCGCCGTTAGGCTTTGAGTGGCTCTAATACCATGTAGAGAAACAACACAGACACGATATGATATGAATTTGTAACTTTTCTCTCTTATTTCATACAGACTGTACAAAGGGTTATATATACAAAGAATAGACGGTTACATAGCAAGAAGTTGTTATGGCTGTACAAAAGAAGTTAGTGATTAGCAGCGATTAGTTACAGTGAAAGGGACAAGAGAGACAATTAGCCCTTAATACTCTATACCTTATGCCTATGGACTCATGACCCTAATTTTGGTTTATCTTTGTTAGAATTATATTTGACTGTCAGTAGTTATTAGCTTCGAACCTAACCTTTTGTATAAATACCTCTCTACACAGTTAACATAATATAGAGAATTTTACCTTCTGTTTCTCTGTAATTCTGATATGGTATCAGAGCGTTTACTTCCACATCTCTGACTTCTCTGGGTTTGTTTCAGTTACCCAGTTTTTCTTGTTTTCCCGTCAAGAACGCATAGCGTTTCTTTCTCTTTTTGCTTTACGTTAAGACTATTCATCTGATATGACTTGGAGTGCAGCTTCTGGTTCAACGTCCAAACCAGGGGAGAATCCGTCCAGTCCGTATTTCCTTCACGTGAATGAGAACCCGACATTGGTTCTAGTTTCTTCGATTCTCACAGGACCGAACTATCATCAGTGGCAAAGGGCGATAAAGATGTCGCTGCTGTCCAAGAACAAGCTTAGTTTTGTGGATGGTTCGATCTTGCAGCCATCACGTTCTGATCCTTTGTTCGTTCCATGGGAATGTTGTAACAACTTGGTGATTTCCTGGCTAATGCATTCTGTTTCTCCATCTATTCCCAATCTATTATATGGTTGGATTCTATGTTTGAGATCTGGAATGATCTTAAAGCAAGATTTGCTCAAAGCAATTCTTTTCGTATTTGTGACCTTCAAACTTGAGATTTATACTTGTCAACAAGGTAGTCTATCGGTTCATGAGTATTTTACCAAGCTCAAGATTTTGTGGGATGAGTAACAGATATTGCGTCCTCTTCCTTCTTGTACATGTAGTCCTCAGTGTTCTTGTGGGTTGTCCAAGAACATTCGTGAGTTTCATGAAAACGATCGCGTCATGGTCTTTATTAAGGGCCTGAATGAGCATTATTCTACTGCTAAATCCCAGCTTCTATTGATAGATCCTTTACCTTCATTGAATAAGGTGTTTTCTTTGGTTCTTCAACAAGAACAGCCTTCGTTGGTTTCTGATGTCAATGCTTTGGCAGTGAAGGGTTCCACTGCTCCGTCACAACGTAAATTCTTCTCCAATTCCGCTTCCCTGACTTGCATTCATTGTGGCAAGGAGGGTCATACGGTTGATAGGTGCTACAAGAAGCATGGTTTTCCTATAACTATGAAGAATTCCAAGAAATCTTCAAACACTTCAAACAGGGTGTACGTGAATGCAGTGGATACCGACGATGCGATTATGGCTTCCATTAATTCTCCACCTCCTAGATATACGGAGGCCCACGCTCCTGCATTTCAGTTCACTAAAGAACAATACGAGCAGCTATTACAGCTCATCCAAGGCTTTCCATCCTCTTCTCATCATGTTAATGCCGTCACTGTACCTCAACGTGTATCATCGCCAGTAAATCCCGCAAGTTTGCTTTCTTCAACCTGTGGGTTTCTTTCTCATATTTCTTTGAATGTTGCTGCTATAAATAATTCCAGTCCCAATGAATGGGTCATTGATACTGGTGCTACAGATCACATAGCGTGCTCTTTATCTCTGTTTCATTCTTATAAACTGGTTAGTAACGTGTATGTTCATCTTCCTAATAATTGCAAAGTACAGGTTACCCATGTTGGTACTGTTTATGTTAATAATTCTTTACAACTTCTTAATGTTTTATACGTACCCGATGTTACTTTTAATCTGTTATCTATTAGTAAACTTGTTCATGATTTTTCTTATTATGTTTTTGTCTCATCTTCTCATTGTCTCATCCAGAGCATTCAGCCATAGAGGGTGATTGGTGTTGCTAAGCATTTCAACGGGTTGTACAAGCTCACTCCCAATGGTCCTTTCTCTACTTCACCTGATGTCTTCGTTAATTCAGTTGCTTGTAACAATGATCATTTTTTACATTGGCATAATAGGCTAGGCCATCCTTCTTTTTCTTGTTTAAAACAACTTATTCCTTCTGTGTCTAATATCAAACTCTGTGAGATTTGCCATATGTCTAAGCAAAAACGTATTCCTTTTCCTCTGAGCACTTCTATTAGTTCTGCTGTATTTGATCTCATTCATGTTGATATTTGGGGAGACAATTATGCTCCCACTTTTAGAGGACATCGATACTTTCTGACTATTGTCGATGACTTTAGTAGATTCACTTGGGTGTTTTTAATGAAAGCTAAATCTGACGTGAGACATTTTTTGCTAAATTTTGTTTCTTATGTCTCCACACAATTTGGTTGCACTGTGAAATGTATTCGATCTGATAATGGTCAAGAGTTTAATATTCCAACCTTTTATGAATCGCATGGTATAATTCATCAAACATCTTGTGTTAAAACTCCTTAACAAAATAGCACTGTTGAGCGAAAACATCAGCACATCTTAAATGTGGCAAGGGCATTGCGATTCCAAGCAAATTTACCTATACGGTTTTGGGGAGAGTGTGTCTTGCATGGTGTCTATTTGATACATTCCTACTACTGTTCTTCATAATATTTCACCTTTTGAGGCTTTATATTCTAAGCCACCTTCTTTTGATAATTTAAAGGTTTTTGGTTGTCATGCTTTTGCTTCTAACCATTTTAATATTCATAACAAGTTTGATTCCAGAAGCATCAAATATATTTTTCTTGGTTTCTCCCCAGCTATTAAAGGTTTTAAATTGTATGATCTTCATGCTCAACAAATTTTTCATTCTAGGGATGTTTCCTTTTATGAACATTGTTTTCCATTTTCTACACTAACCTATGGTCTGCAACATTTTCAACCATCCACCGTTGATCAAGTTATTCTCCCCTCTTCGTCAGACTAGTCATTTGTTGATGACTTTCTAGGTGTTCGTTGTATTTCGTCATCTTCCGATGTGCCTGTTCAGTTACCAGACAATGTTCTCCCATCACCTAATGCTATTTCTTCCACGGAGCCTTCCTCGTCTGTGCTCTAACTTCCTCTTGTCAATCCTTCTTCGCAGTCTTCGCCCCTGACCTTACGCAGGAGTCTTCGGCCCAAATCCAAACCTTCATACCTTGGTGACTACACCTGCCTGGCTGCACAACGATCCAGCCCTCACCAACTTTGTAATGTGTTTTCTTATTTTCGCCTTTCCTCTCATCATCATGTTTTTGCAGCTACAATTGATCAAAGATGTTGAACCTCATACATATGAACAAGCTATTTTGCACGATTCCTGGCGCGATGCTATGGCCGCGGAACTTGATGCTCTTCAATGGAATCATACTTGGGAATTGGTTGATTTACCTCCTAGTAAGAGCGCAATCGGTTGTAAGTGGGTCTTCAAAATCAAGTGCAAGGCCGATGGCTCGGTGGAACGATACAAAGCTCGGTTCGTTGCCAAGGGCTACATGCAGTAGGAAGGAGTAGACTTTCTTGACACTTTTAATCCAGTGGCCAAGATGACCACTGTTCGGCTTCTTTTGGCATTAACAGCCGTCAAAGGGTGGCACTTGCACCAGCTCGACATCAACAACGCATTTCTTCACGGTGATCTTGCTGAGGAAGTATACTTACAACTTCCTAAGGGTTATGCCACACAAAGTAACAAGGTTTGTCGGTTGGTTAAGTCTCTTTATGGCTTAAAACATGCTAGTTGGCAATGGAATGCTAAGCTCACTTTCGCCTTACTTCAATCTGGTTTCACGCAAGCTACTTCTGATCACTCTTTGTTTCTCAAGACAGGGAGTACTTATTTTATGGCCTTGTTAGTATATGTTGATGATGTTATTGTTACTAGTGATGACTTGCAGGCTATTCACACCATCTAACAGTATCTCCACGAAGCCTTTGCCATTAAGGATCTTGGTGAGTTGAAGTTCTTTCTAGGCCTTGAAGTAGCTAGAACGAAGCTAGGCATTAATCTTTGCCAGAAGAAATATACGTTGGATTTATTTCGCGACACTCAGTTTTTGGAATCCAAACCTTAGTTTTTGGAATCCAAACCTGTTTCTACTCCTATTTTACCCGAGACAAGACTCTCGAAGGATTCTGGTGCCGTTTTGGAGGATGTTACTCATTATAGGAAGCTTGTTGGTAAACTTCAATACTTGATTACTACTCGACCCGATATTTCGTTCGTTATTCAATAGTTGGCGCAATTTCTTGGTGGTCCTACTTTTACTCATTTGGCTACTTCTCATCATGTTTTACGATATTTGAAAGGAACTATTGGTCAGGGTCTCCTTTTTTCCTTTAACAGTGATCTTCGCCTTACATCTTATTCCGATTCGAATTGGGGTACTTGTCGGGACACCAGGCGATATCTCACTAGTTTTTGTGTCTTTCTTGGTTCTTCTTTGATTTCTTGGAAAACTAAGAAGCAATCCATAGTCAATCGTAGTTCGTCTGAAACTGAATATCGTGCCTTGGCCACCGCATCTTGTGAAGTGCAATGGCTTCATTATTTACTCGGCGAATTTCTCTTGCCTCCTACTATTCCGACGCCTTTGTTTTGTGATAACCAATCTGCTGTTTTTGAGGGGGGGTGTTAGAATTATATTTGACTGTTGGTGATTATTAGCTTCGAACCTAACCTTCTGTATAAATACCTCTCTATACAGTTAACATAATATAGAGAATTTTACTCTCTGTTTTTCTGTAATTCTGATAATCTTTCTGACTTCTCAACTAATTAAGATGGCAAGAGGACCTAATTTGGAATCTTTGAATTGGCTATTTTTTTCTAATGAAATAGCACTAAATATTTTTAATGAGTCAATGACTCAAAAGTTAAATAATAAAAATAAGAAGTTTGATAAATTAATGATTTAAAATTAAGTGAAATAAATAACTTATTTGATAAATGAATAATTTAAAATAAAATAATAAAGTAAATTTAAATTATTTTTTTAAAATTTAAACTCGAAAATTTTTAAAAATCCAATATTTGATAACCTTAAAATTTTATAAAATTCAAATTCAAAGATATGAAAAAAATTAACTTTTAGGAAGTACCCCTTCAACAATTTAAATCACCTCTTTAAAAGGAAAATTCAACTTTTGTGAGTCAAATTCCCAAATTGATGATTTGAGATTGAGGAAGACAAGTGGAATTTACATAAAGCTATTTTCAATTTTCTATATAATTAAAAAAAGAAAAAATTAAGGATTTGTTTGTTTTCATTTATGTTTTTATTTTAAATTTAATTAAAAATCTAATTGTATAATTTGTTGGTTTTTGTTTTAAATTTTGGTTTCTTCCAATTTTTAAAATTATAAAAACTATAAAAAGTAATTTTTGTTTTATGTTTGAATTTTTTCATAATATGATTTACTATCAACTAAATATATATTATTTAATTATTTGATATATTAATTATTAATAATACTATGAATACTTTAATTTAATTTATTAATTAAGAATAATTTATATTTAATATTTAATTATCATCAGTAATAAAAATATAACTATATTAATATTATTACATAGGTTTTTGTTTTTATTTAAAAGAAAATAAGACTAGAAAATTAAAATTTAAAAATAAAAACTAAAATAGAACCAAAGAGCCCCTAAGGAGTTTCTGCTTTTAAGCTTGCCACGTTGGATTTGGACCACTCGCTTCGTACGTACCTACTATTAAATATTAGCCATTTGAACCCATCACCGATCTAAATGAGATTTAATGATTTATCCGAAAAAGGCCAACAACGAAAACATCTGAACTGAAGGTGAATGTGATTGACCGAACAAACAAACAAACAAACAAGACATGTTCTGTCAACATCGACTTGTCCGCCGTAATCCCCCAATTTGGGAGCAGGATTTTTTTCCAATTTTTATAATATTTTACTGTATCCAATAAATTTTAGTCATTTATTAATATGAATTTTGTATGAGTCCTATATAAATAAATGTGGAACCCACATAAATAAATAGCTAAAATTTACTAAACACAATAAGACACTATAAAACTAAACAGAAGATCTAGACTCCCCAATTTATCCTGTAACTCTTATCCATCACTCCTCCGTAATCTAAAATCCAAAATAAATACTAGTTGGCCTAGGCCTAATTGGTAATCGAGTACGGATTCTGTACGGCCGAGTTCAAAGTCGTTGAACAAGTTTAATTTAACTGAACTCCAAAAAGCTTATAACAGTTAGGAAGTTAGTTAAACGAACTTAACTGTCGATAATTACACTGTCATTGTGTTATTATTTATTATATATATATATATACACACACACTTGGTAACCTAACTGTTGAAACCTTCCCACAGCAATTAAGATCGTAAACAACTGTCATAACTGTTCAACATGTTCTCTAACTTCTTGTCTTCGTCTGGGCCTCACAAGTTTCTTTCACTCTCTTTCTTTACTTTCCTCGATCTCAGCGTCTACCGACAATGCCGGTAGCCACCACCACCACAATACCGGCCTTCGGGCCGATCTCTCTGTCGCGATCTGGCAGGAGCACGCGGCAAGTGAGAATGGCAGTCCGATCCAACGTCGTTTCCGTTGGGTCCATATTGACCAAGTTGCAAGCGGAGTGTGCAACGCCTTTGCCGGTTCTGCGTCACGTAGCCGACGCCATGACTGCCGATATGCGATCTGGGTTGGCCGCAGACGGCGGTGGCGAGCTCAAGATGATACTAAGTTATGTTGACAGCTTGCCTACTGGGTATATCAATGCTGAGTTATTAGTTTCCAGACTTGTTCATGTGTTTTTCTTTCTGATCACGAAGTTTCTGTAGCTGTTGATACCTAAATTTCTGGTTATTTTGTGGCTTAAGAGGATCTTGCAATGTTTGGTGTCAGTTTTTTCAGACATGTTTTGATTTGTTAGGAACGAAAAAGGATTGTTTTATGCATTGGATCTTGGTGGCACAAACTTCCGGGTTCTGAGAGTACAATTAGGTGGGAAGGAAGATCGAGTTGTGGCTACTGAATTTGATCAAGTTTCTATTCCTCAGGAGCTCATGTTTGGTACTTCTGAGGTCTGTGTATGGATTTTGGCAATGATCTTTCACTGTTCTTGATGTTTTACACTGTATTTGTTGACCCTTTTTAGAGTTTTGTGTTTTTGTAGGAACTTTTTGATTTTGTTGCATCTGGATTGGCAAAGTTTTCTCAGAATGAGGGTGGGATGTTTCATTTGCCTCATGGAAGGAAGAGGGAGATTGGATTCACATTTTCTTTTCCTGTCAGACAAACTTCCATTGATTCTGGCATCCTAATCAAGTGGACCAAAGGTTTTGCTGTCTCTGGGACGGTTTGTATACTTCTGCAACCTTCAATTTTTAGTTACATTCAAGTCCTAAGACTTCATGAATCAATTTTCTAATTAGTACCAAAAATGAGGAGGAGAAAGAGCTAAGGAAGCTTTGAAAGATAGAAACACTGGACAAATATATGAGCCAACAATCTAAATTCATGCTTCAGGCAGAGTGATTGCAAAATTCCTACTTTTTTTTTTTCAGGCAGGACAAGATGTTGTTGCTTGTCTGAATGAAGCTATGGAGAGACAAGGATTGGATATGCGAGTGTCTGCTTTGGTATGCACTATGCTTCTCCATCTCCTACATAGAATGTCTGGTTATAAAGTTGACAAGTTGTACAAATTGATGTGAATTAGGTTAATGATACTGTGGCAACGTTAGCTGGTGCAAGATACTGGGACAATGATGTCATGGTTGCTGTCATTTTGGGCACTGGAACGAATGCTTGCTATGTAGAGCGAATGGATGTTATTCGAAAACTAACGGGATCGAATTTACATTCCGGAAATACGGTGTGTAAGAATGCTGGTTTTCTGTCCTCATCTGATCTTCATTTGCATAGTTAATGTGTGTGAGTTCTTGTGTTTCAGATAATCAATACAGAATGGGGAGCATTTTCTCAAGGTATTCCTTTGACAGTGTTTGATAGAGATATGGATGCTGCAAGTATCAATCCTGGTGAGCAGGTAACATTTGATTTTTACTGCTTTTGTTCGTCCATAATTATTGTACTAGTGCTGCAAAATAAATGATGATTTGGTTTGATGAACAGATATTTGAGAAGACAATCTCCGGAATGTATCTTGGTGAAATTGCCCGACGAGTCCTGCATAATATGGCTGAAGAAAGTGCTTTATTTGGAGAACACATCCCAGAAAAGCTATCCATGCCTTTTACACTTGGGTAAGTTTTTCTCAAGTCCTAACATAACTACTGATTCTGAAATGACCAACTTCATTTCTAGTTGGCTTGCTAGCCTTTTCTTATTGCAGCTCTCACTTCGGTTTTTTCCAGATTCTATAGAATTCATCCTGTATTTTCTCCATCAAATATCTGTTGCTTCAAATATAAATCTATCACTTGAAATGGCTACTTACTCTCACTCAATCCGAGTTTGATTAGTGGGAAGGCCATCCAGTGCCGATATTGACGATATTAGAATAACGCAAATGGAATCAGATATGACACCTCTTTCAAATTTGATCACTGTGTACTTCCCCTAAAATGGTTTCCTGGAATGTTCAAATTTTGAGTGCTTGTTGCTTAGATCAATCCGCCAGTCTCGAACTATTTCTGGTAATATTACAGGACTCCGGACCTATGTGCAATGCAGCAGGATTGCTCTGATGATCTTCAAGCTGTAGGATCAATTTTATTCAAAGTTTCGGGGGTAATTTTCACCTTCTTCTGCAGTGAGATACTAAATGTTCAATCCGACTCAAACCTTGTCAATTCCAAATCTCTGTTCAGGTGGAATCCAGCTTTAGTGCAAGGAAGACAGTTGTGGACGTTTGTGACATCATTGTGAAAAGAGGTGGACGCTTAGCTGGTGCAGGCATTGTTGGGATTTTGCAGAAGATGGAGGAAGATTCAAAAGGTCTGATCTTTGGGAAAAGAACAGTTGTTGCTATGGATGGTGGACTATACGAGCATTACCCTCAATACAGAACATACATGCAAGAAGCTGTTAAAGAGCTTCTAGGTTCAGAAATTTCCAAGAACATAGTCATAGAGCATACCAAAGATGGGTCTGGGATCGGAGCTGCTCTAATGGCTGCCAGAAACTCTATGTATGATCATGATTATTAGATTGGACAATGGCAGGCAGGTAATTTGTTACCAGGTAGTTGAAGATAAAATCTAAGTGCAGTGGTTAGATCTGTGTTCTGTAGTTGGATTTGAAGATCATGAGTTGAGAATAAAGGTGCAGAGAACAATGTCAGGATTATTATTTCATTTAACTGAACTTGTTTTTGAAGAAATGCATTAGTTCGTAAGATGCTTTGTACTACAAGCAAAGCTTAGGATAGTTTCATGTGCAGACTGTTTATTCAGATTTTATAAGTAAGGCGTAATATGCACTATCAAAGGCAGTGTTTTAAAATTTGGACCGGTCATTGAACCGGAGATCTTACTGATCACTGATTTGACCAGTCAATCTAATTTTTAAAATATTGGGTAAAACTTTTAATTATGTTGCCTTTGAAGTTAAGAATTGTATGATAATAAAAAAATAATATTGGGTGTGTCAACAATTAAGTTATTATTATTATTATTATTATTATTATTATTATTATATAAGGAAAAATCAGGTCAAATTTATTAATTAAAAAATAAAGCATTCTATTTTTACATAAATATCTTCCTATTTATTGATTATTTATTACTGCAACATAATATAACTTAAATATAATTTATACTCTCAAATTTAAATATAATTCAGAATTTAATTAATTTAAATTTAATAAAATTGATTTGAAAATGTGTAAAATTTAAAAATCAATTCTTAACTGAATTTAATTAAAATAAATTAAATGGAAGAAAAAAAATTCGGAGAATAAATATAATTTCCTTTTAAACCGCATTTTGAGAAATAAAATTGCGCCAAACGAATCCCTTTACACTCTGATACATTAATAACACCTGTACCCAGAGCATAGACGCCATTATAGCCGTAGATTAAATCAGATCGCCAAATCAATCAAATGCGCGAGATCTGACGTCCAATTGTCACGTTGTAGCTCTCGTCTCTGCAAGGCAAGATCGTTCCGACACTGCATAGCCATAGCCTATCCTGTCGCTTAGGTCTTCGTTTGATCTTATTGGTAAACTAGAAAAATGGTAAGTTTAGGTGTTTCTTTAATGACCTAATCGTGTTGCTGAGTTGGTCAATTCTGAATCAGAAACGATCCTGATTTGCTGGGTCGTGTATGGATTTTACAGATCCGGTTCATACTTCTTCAGAATAGGCAAGGCAAGACTCGTCTTGCCAAGTACTATGTTCCTCTTGAGGATTCTGAGAAGCACAAAGTCGAATACGAGGTGACTAAAGTTCCTTTATTTTTCTTTCTCTTCTATTGTTAAGATTAATATAACTGATTTGTCTTGTTTTGATTATATTGCCCTTTTTTTTTCCCCCCTTTTTAGGTTCATCGTTTGGTGGTTAATAGAGACCCCAAGTTCACGAATTTCGTTGAGGTTGGTACCTGTTCCTGACTCTTTGATTATACAATTTAGTTTATCAGATAAAATTATGCTTGTGCAACATTTCCCAAATTTAGCTTTATGAGATGGAAATTTCAAATCCTTTGAAGCCCCCAATCCGTCTTCGAGTGGCATTACTTTAGATGTTTTATTAACCATATACATCTGTTCTACTGCACAAGTCATTCAGTTTTTTTATCTTTCATCATTTAACCTTATGAATCATGATCTGTTCTTTACCTTGTAATTGTTCTTAATGCAGTTCCGGACGCACAAGGTTATTTACAGACGTTATGCCGGATTATTCTTCTCGTTGTGTGTGGACATAACGGACAATGAATTGGCTTACTTAGAGTGCATCCATTTGTTTGTGGAGATATTAGATCATTTCTTCAGCAATGTGTGTGAGCTAGACCTTGTATTTAATTTTCACAAGGTCTGTCTACTGTTCTTGATCACTTTGTTTATATCACATGATTGTATGATCCTTGCTCATCTATGTGTTCAAAGTCACTGTGGTACACGTATGAATTGAATATTTTGCTTTTCTTCTGCCATCCCTATGGTACTGCTGCTCTTTTGACTTGTTAGAAGATAATGAAGTAATATTTGGTTGCTTAATCTTGGTCACAAGACTTCAGCCATACTTTTACTACCATAAGTCTAGTGGCACTGATCCGGCCTTTCTGTTAGCTAAAAGTTTTTACTGTTTCAACTAGCAATTTTAGTAATAATTCCACAAAGTGGATTCCCAGATTAGAGTTACTGGAGAATGATATGCCCTTTAGTCTGTTTCATTGAAATGGTTACTGTGAATGAAGTTTTCCGATTCAATTGCATCAAAAAATATCCGTAATAGGCTCACATAATTTTTTAAGCAAGTATTGGAGTTTTTTTTTCATGTTCATCATGCAATGTAATATCTATCTTTGGTTCAATGAGCATATGGTTGTGCTTGTTAATTAATAACTACCATTTCTTTCTTTATTCTTTGACTTTTAACATGTTCATGTCTCTTTTCTCAGGTCTATTTGATTCTTGATGAATTCATTCTTGGTGGAGAGCTTCAAGAAACTAGCAAGAAGGTGAGCTAGAGATTGTTGTTGATATTCAATATGTTGTGCCGTTTCCAAAAACTTAAATTTGTATGGATACAATATCAGCTATAGACGACGAATAGGATTACGGTTTTACGGTTGACCAACTATCGGCGTAATTTCTTGTTCCGTTAGTAATTGGGTGCAATATGTGTGCTCATTTTATCCATCTTAGAGCATTGTTTCTTTCTATGCACTATTTTCTTGGTATTCTGGTTAAACATTTGGACATTATGGAAGCTATTCTAAGACTGAAATTGTTCTTGCTTGCATGCAGGCCATCATAGAGAGAATGGGAGAGTTGGAAAAACTAGAGTAAGCATATGTTTGTGTGAAGAGTGACTGAGAACTGAAATTTCCATTCTCTTTAAGAGATGATTGTTATTGTGCCAGAAAAACTCTGCCTCTTTCTTCTTGGCATACACAATCTGGATTGTTGATCCATCAATATGTGTAATGTACAATTCAGGAGACTTAAAGATCTTTACTAAAGGAGTTTTTATGTTCAACCAAGCTTCAACAATACTATTGTGACCGTGATCTTTTGGGCTTCGCTTACTGCACAGCTTGTGGAACATTCTGGACTAGTTAGCAATCTCTATACAGCTAAATAAGAAGGTTCGAAAGACAGGCATGAAGAGGTCTATCAATAAGCAAGAGGTGATTTCTTTTAACGTTGGAACTTTCAATAACTATTTTTGGTATCATCTTCAACAAATGATTTCCAAATAGTTGATCCAAGTTGACCTACAATACTATTATGAGGTCTCATTGGCTCTACCGTTATCATACTTGATCCGAACAATCTTTGGATGTTTCGATTAACTCACAGGTAACAAACGATATACCAGTACGTTCGCTCATGAAAGAAGACTTAAAATTGTTATCCTTTTTAGAGGATAATGAACACCTTGGAGCATAATCTAGCACCTTACATTTCGTGGCTCATATGCTTTCAATTCTTAATTTTATGTCCCCATTTCATCTCAATCGACTATGTCCTGCTTAAATCACGCAGCAGTCTCCCGCCTGGCGTTTAACAAACAACTTATGAACGAAAACACTGTATCTGTCGTCCATTTCTTCTGATGAATGTAGCTTATGATTCAAACCTGTTTCAGAGGCGTTCATTATAGAGCAATTGCAATGCTAATGCTCCACCTGCTCGAAACCCGCCTTCGGTTTCTTCATAAACAGAAGAAAGGTGGTGATCTACTTCTGAAGACTTTAATAAGGTAATGATGAAGAGAAGATCATGGGGTGATGGTGGTGGTGTTGTTGCTGTTGAGTCCCTTGATAGTACTTAGAGCTTAATACATCAATTGGAGGAGAAAGTGGGATAATGACTTGAGTCTCTTGGCCCTTTTGCCAACTTGGGAATTGAGTCATGGGCGAAGAAATCTCCATATTTCTGTATTGAGTTAACATCTGGGCAGCCCATAGCTGTTTCTTTTGTTGTAGTTGTTGATGATGCTGCACCTGCTGCTTTGTCAAAGGCAGATTGCTTCCAGGAGAACCATAGAATGGATTTCCAAGATAAGTGGGCTGAAGCTGGACCTAAGATCAATCAATGGAACACGTTCAATATCAAAAACTTACAAGGCAATTCAATAACCAATATGAGGCCTACAAGCGGAAGTTGATAACAGTTTGAAGTCATGTAAAGTTGTATCGTTTAAGCTTAATGCCACACCGTGTTTGTCATGTTGAATCTCCTACCTTAGTCTCAGGAAACAACAAAAAACACTCTATTCTAATTCAGTGATTAGAATTACAAATGAACCATCGAAAGTTTTTACCACAATGAGGATACAGCATTTCACAGTATCTATTATCTATTCAATGATTTCGACTCCATATCACATATAACAGCCTAAACCAAGAACAAAAACCTGCTTTGCAGCTGCAGCTGAAGGCTGATTGGGATAAGCAGTTCTGTGTCGAGACATGGAGAAAGCTGGTACTATAGGTGGATGCTGCACCTGTGAGTGTATATAAGGATATTGGGGATGTGTCAATGGTTCCGACCCATTTCCAGTTCTATCCAAAGTATCGTTTGTTTCCAGTTTTGTACCACCAGCCGGCAAGGAAAAAAAGTTGAAAATCTGGGAAAAAGTAATTACCAGTTAGGACACAGTATTTGGATGGTCAGAACTTAAATGCCATTGGAATTGGATGCGAAGATACCTGCTTCTGAGAGGTGAATTTGCCTGATGCCAGAGAAGCCTGTGGTTGATTTTGGCAAAGCCTTTGATATTGAAGAATATCAGTTCTAGCTTCAATCGGATTAATCTCAGTGATGTTGACAACTCCACTAGCAGATTTAACTCCATTTGATTCATTTCTCATGTCATTTAAGTCATTTATCATCATAATTGCACCTTGATTTAAAAGAGAGATTTGTAGCGACCTAATAACTTGACTTATGTGGACATGAGTTGCACACTTTTTCCATGAATTCCTGTCAGTGTTGACCTTAACCTGTGATGAGATGGTTGAAAACATAAACAATAAAGAAACAAATAGCTCTCCAGCAGGCTTTCAATGGCAATTAGGGACTAGCATTTTGGCAAAAATCGGTTAAGACCTGTTCACGCCAGCCCTCCCGAACCCGAGCCCTACCCAGTTTGCCATCCTTAATGGCAATTTATAAAGGATAACTAGACACTGGTTAGTACCTTTCCATTTGAAGAAAAATCTCTCCATGAACCAGGTCTGGTGGCACAGGTAGCAGTATCTAGCCAAAATGGAATTTTAGCAGTAGACGATCTGAGATAGTAAAACTGCTTGATGAGTGGGAACAAAATGAATAGCAGAAAGGTACTAAAAGAAAAGAAAGTTTTAAGAATTACTGTGATGAAGGACCACAACTCCAAGCACTACTTGAGATTGTTGACAAGCCTGAGGACAATACTAGACCTCCTGGTAGTAAATTATGCTATCAGTTGAATATAGAACTTCATATTTGATTATGAAGTGCTATTATCAAAGTTGACTAGTGTGAGATAAGGAAATTTACCATTTTGATCAGAGTCCTTGGTTTTAAGCTGATGATCCGGTTGTCTTTTGGCCGTAGCCTGAAAAGTAAAATAAAAAGAAAAGAAGTTAGAAGAATATAGGCGTATAATTCAAAGGGTTAAACCAGAGTACTTGTCTCACCTGCCCCAGTACAATCTCTGGTTTTGGATTAGATAGTGGAGTCTCCAGCTCTGTGGGCTGCTTCATTGTGCTATATAATTATGTAGAAGTATTGCATCAAAATAGAGAACAAAAAGGGACTAAAAAGCATCACAGAATCTCCTAAAAGTAAAAGGGATACCAAGTATCATGGTGAGGCATATGTTGGATGCTAAAGTCAACCGGACCACAAGCTGGCTTGCCTTCCTCATGCTTCGCTCGACCAACAGACCTATTGTCAGGCTGTTCTTTAATGGTGGATGAATCGGTGACAATGTCCTCCGATGATTTTTCTAAAACTGGAGCAGGATCAGCAGACTCATTGCCCGAATCTGAGTTCAAGTCTTTGTCTATAGTCACAGAGACAAAACCAAAACAACTTAAGCCCATGAATGCACAAGCAAAAGTGACTTCTTGATCAATAGTTTACAGAAATTTGATTAGAGAACCTTCCAATGTTGGAGTAGTCTCACTAGCCTCTGGTAAAGCTGAAGGCAATTCATCTAAAGAAGCATTCTCCAGTTCATTCTTGCTGTTGGGTCCATTGTCTAGGAACATTCCAGCCAATGCATACAAGGTCTCTACGACTTCTTCTTCATCTTTAGTTATTGGCCCACAAACACTCTCTTCAGTGGACCAAACTAGGACTCCTTGTTTCTATAAAACCAATTCCAGCTTCATGTCACGTAAAATGCTCCATTCAAAAAGAACAAGAACTGAATTTAGTATCCAAAGATAGCCAACTAACCATGTTTAGTTTCGATTTCAGTTTCTTTACACCATCCCTTTTGTTGGGTGATTCCAGTCCACCAGCACTTTGGTTCAGCTTCTTCGGATCAGGAAAAGGCGGCGAGATAGATTCCCGGTTGCGTGTCTTCGTGGCTGTGAAGTTCAGTACCAATTTAATTCCAAATTTGTGATATTTTTTATTCCCAACATCATAAAGAAAATTAAACAAAACTAAAAAATTTCCATCTTTCTGATTCATAAAGAAGTTGAAGTATCTCCCCGGAAAAGTAAATGAGAAAAGATGGGAAATAAAGAACTTAATCAAATGATTTCAGAAGTATCAATAATGATATATAATATAAATGAAAAAGAAAGAAAAAGTAAAAAGCAAAAAGCAAAAAGCTTTGAGTTTTGCTTCGGCTAAAATCAAAAGAAAAATACTCAGCAAAAACACAACAAAGACATGAAACTTCTGAGAAAGATCAAACCACCAAATTGCATTCGATCTGAAACAAAAACAGTAAAACCCATCAAAAATAAAACAAACTAAAAACAGGAAAAAAAAAAAAACCTGAACGCAGCTTCCTTGGAACATAGGAATGATCAACGCCATTGCATTCATCGAGAAGCTGGTGTAAGAACAAAAGCACAAGAAGTTTACTCATATAACATAAAAGAGAACAGTTAAGAGCAACCCAGTTTTGGACTGTTGCAATAAAAAAAAGTATCAATAACGTACCTTGCTGGAAAGCTTAAACCTCTTGCCAGTACCAAAACTGCTTCTAGACGGAGCTTGAAGATGAGGCTTGTGTTCTCGATCCGAAACGTCGTAAACCATCTGGCAATTCTCTTCTTGGCTCCAACTCAGTCTCTTGATTCTCGCTTTCCTCGATTTCTCCAAGGACACAACGTCGAAACCTTTTTGAAACAAACGAGCACACACAATGAACGATAATAACAAAAGCTAGCAAACGGGAGATGAGCAAGAGACTGGCATTTATCTGAGAAAAGGAGAAAACTCTCATCAACAAACACTTGAATTAAGAACATATAGATAAGGCCAAGTGACCCGTTTGGGTTTCGTTGGATTTCTGTTTCTGGGTTAAAATCTGGGGACCAGAAAATTTGAAGGAGAGTGCAGTAAATTCACCAGAAACGAGCTTGTGTCTTCCAGATTGCTTAATCTGTCTCGCTCCACGCCTCATGTCCCTACCAGTACAACTCTTGTCTGTTTCTATCATCTGAATCATAACAATTCAAGCCGTTAGGCCTAAAAAATCCATCCAAATAAGCCAAACCCAGATCTTTGTTTGGCCCTTTCTCTTCAAAAATTTAGAAAAAAGCTTGTACGTCAGTGAATTACTTCATCTTCTCCTTGAGATATAGAGAGAGAAACGAAATTTCAGGTTCAGTTACACAAGTCAAATGCCAAGATGGAGAAGCTGAAAAAGCTGGTTTCGAGTTCTTTCTATGTAGAGAAACGTTAAGATCTCTACTTCTCCATTCTAAAAAAGAAGAAGGTGAAAAAGCAAAGAAAAGATGGGGACATTGACGAATAGAGAGTAATTCGTTGGAGAATCAGGTTCTTCGCAAGATAGAAAGCGTATAAAAGTTACATATGCGTGTGAAAGGAAACAAAAAGAAGCGAAACTCTCAACATCTCTCTCACCCATTTAAACACTCACACAACTACACCACAACCAACCTCCTCCATAGCTCTTACTCTCACTAATAAGCTTCAACTTTCCTTTAAAACAAAAAACCCATTTCATACAAAAAAACATTTTTTTTTCATGAAATTTCATTTCTAATCGAAGCTTCACTATCATCGCTTCATTGGGTCACAAATTCAGAAGCTTTCTCACCGTAAAATCATTCCTTAAATACTTCATAAAACGGCCACCTCCATTTATGCACTCCTTTCAAGTCCAATTCTCAAGTCAGTTCGTGATCGACGGTGTCCAGTCGCTACTCATCCACAGCCGTCGGATTCCTCTTTCCCTCCACTCATAAGTGATGAAAAAAGAATCCAACGCTTCCTATTCGTTCTGACGTCAGCCTCTTCCAGCCGTCGGATTTCTTCTTTTATTGACGGTTAATTCTGAAACGCGATTAACCGAAACATCAACGGCCACGGTCCAGAGCTCTTATATGTCTGCCACGTGGCTAACGCGATACCTTGTACGAACTTTTAAAGATATATTCCTGATTTTTTGTCTACAAGAAAAAAGAAATTAGATTTTTAGAATTGAGAGTCCGCAATCACCCGCTTCTTTCGTAAGTACCGACAATACGCGCCAGTAATGAAGAAGAGAGGTCTGGAAGGTGCATAACACGCGCTAAAATGAACGTCCTCCAGCATCCAAACAGAATGTTACGTATCTCTCTGGGAACAAACTGAAAATGCGCGACATGTCACGGGAAAAAAGATTTAGGAAATCGGCGATTAGTTAGGAAAGGACCGGCGATTATATGATAGGAAATGACCCGAGACTTTTTTTTTTTTAACTGAGTACCCAGCCGCTAAGTTTTGAACGTGTATTGAATAAATTTTTGAATTGTGGTTGAGTCGGTTTTGGTAGGTCCAGATTCAGATCCGGAATGGTATGTGGGTCTGTCAGTCCATTTATTAATGATGACCTAAATTTAGTAAGTATTGGTTATATAAGGTAATACTCCATTGTGACACATATACGATTTCCAAGAACTCTAGTATTCTTTATTCACTAGCCGTCAAAACCCTCACAAAAGACTAACTTGAGCGTCGGAGGAGCCTACCGGCAGTCAACCCCTGGTGTGCCTTATTGTTTTGCAGGCATCTCTGTGCCAAAGTCAACCAATCTCATGGATCCAAGTAACGACGTCCAGCCCCAGCAGATTCAGACAGAACCAGATTAAAATAATAGTCTGTAAATTATACTAATCGGATACTCTATATTAAGCAAATCTTATACTACAAGCTTGATCAAGAGAGTGTAAATAGGAGAATTCGAACACCGAACCTTTTAACCATATACCTCCCACTCTACCAACTCAATCACTCGCTAAAAGATTCTTAGGACTTCTATATATATATATATATATCCTTTAACTCTTCAATGTTTAAATTTTGTTACCTAAAATTTTAAATTATAATACTTTCTTAAATTTAGAGCATATATAGTACAACAACAATTACAACTTAATAAAAATTTTGTTAAAATATTAATTCTGAAGAGGTATAGTAGTACATAACTTTATTATTAATTAATTGAGAGGTTGTTTCATGATAAAAAATCATATATAAAATTCAATAACATAATAACGTAATTGCTTAATCTATTTAAAAATTAACAAATTAAATTATAATTTATATTTTTACAACTAATAAAATTGTTTATTTTAATTTATTATCTTATATTATGGTGTAGATTTTGAAAATTTATAAAAAATTTCTCTCTAAATTATTAATATAATTTTTATCAAGTAAAAATTTTTACAAAATTTTGCACGTATCAATAAATTAATTATAAAATTTGGTAAATCAAATTTCTGTTTCCCTTTTTCTCTTATTATGATTGAACATAATGTACTTTACATATTTATATGATTGAATCATTAAAATTTTAAAATAGTGTGTAGAAAAGTGTTTATTGTAAAATATGCTTAATTTTAAAAGTTTTAATTTCAATTTACATTCTTATAAATTAAATTTATTTTTTCATTTTTCTGTTTGATAAGACTTAAGATGCTCAACAACTCGATGTGGCGGGGATCATGTGTGATGCGTGACTGTCAGATTCAGTTACTGCTAAATTACAGAAACGCCCCAACAAATATAAAAAAAGAGGGAAAGACAAAACTTTATGTCAATTAATTAATCTAAATATGAAAATTAATGTGACAGTTTGGTTGGTGTTTAGCTACAACTTGCGGGTAAGGAATCTTTTTTTTTTTTTTTTCCGGATTTGGGCCCACGGAAGAGCAATTGCTACTAATTAACATGTGAAGTGTTGTGGGGGACAGAACCTGTTCTTGTGTTTCTTTTTGCTGAGACCTATTAATAGGCCTACGGAGGCTTGGAGTGTAAGTAGAAAGTGAGCTGTGTTGCTCCAAATTAGGCATGGCTTTGACGTTGGGTTTCAACCACTTTGGTTCAAATTTATCAAAGAGGCGGTTGGTTACACCGAAAAATGGAAATGAATATAGCTGTTGTTTGATAATGTATTAGTTATTAATTAATAATTGATTATATTTGATTAACAGATTGCATTAACTATTTGTCATTTAATATTTAGTAAAATTAGTTATTTAATATTAGCTGTTTATGTATAAAATAATTTACGATGACATAATTTTAAAAAAAATTATAAGAGTATGAATATTATATATCTTAATATTTAGTTGAATATTCCTATAGTAATTTATATTTTAGATATTTAATTCTACAAAAATTAATTTTATAACCTTAATAAAAAACATAAAACATATAATAATAATAATAATAATAATAATAATAATAACAACAACAACAACAACAACAACAAAATCTAGTAATAATAATAACAACAAGACCACCCCTATAAAACATACAAACCTAATTGCAGAGATGGTTAGCAACACCAAGACCACTCCAATTTGTAACTAGTCACGAGGGTGACTAATTAAGTCACCTAGCAATAGTTCAAAACAACATAAATGATAACAAACATCAGCCAAGAATTGATGGTAGAATGGTCATTGCCAAACAGCTAATTCAACTGCTTGGCCAAAACACTTCACATCTGGAGCTTTCATAAGTTAGTTGATTGGGTTGAATTAGCCAATAACCAAACAAATTAAATAACTTTTTGTTAAAATCAATCAGTTAATTTTGGTCAATCAGCTAAAAAATAGCTGATCAGTCAACAACCAAACAGAGCTATAGTTAAAAATTGAAATGTATATAATTATTATAATTATGATAATTGGTTAAAAAGAAAAAATAATTATTGTTATTATTTACAGTGATTAGTTTGTTAAAAATAGATTTAAAAAATAAAATTTTGTTATATTTTAATCAATTAATAAATTATATTTTAATTATTTAACTAATTATATTTTAATTAAAATTTGAAAAAAGAAAATATAGGTGTCACATGTTGGATCAAGTTTCAGGACATCTAAATCCGATAACCTCAAACTCTATCAAATTTAGGGCGAAAGCCGAGCTCGACCATAAAATTTGGACCGAGCTGCCACCACTAGGCATCTCCAAAGGTGCTTTT
>JAOTAX010000006.1:1265847-1281512 GCA_025629825.1 Erythroxylum guanchezii | reverse complement strand
TAAAATTAAAAAGTTTACGAAACTATTACTCTCTTCAAATTTTCAGATTATATGTAGTTTATATAATTAAAGACAAAAAGTATCAGAAGAAGATTTTAAAAAGAAAAGGTATATATGACCCACATAACGAAATAATGAATAACATTATTACAATTTAATTATTTTTTAATACCCACCCAAAATCTAAATTATAAACCAAAAGCCAACCAATCACAGCACTTCGTTTTCACACTTAATACAAACCCCAAAGGACACGTGTAATACTCATGACGACGACGAGCTCAAGTCAAAGTACTTAAGGGCACTTGCGCCTTCCTCCGTGTGTGGTGAGGCTAGCATAGCATGGACAGGCTTCATAGTTACCGGCGGTTCCCGGCGGAACGCAGTTGCAACGTGCACAGCAAGTTCCACAAGCCCTGTGGCACAGGTTTGGCCTCGAAGATAACTGACACCTGGCTATACATGCGCTTCCACAATCTGTGTATTATATATATAAATATACAGGATTATAAAGCTAAACTTGTCTGTCATGGAAATTAGGTCACTTGTAACGCTCTCGTTAAATCTTATCCACACGTTTATAAAAAACGTACATTTAAGTTTTTTTGTAACGCTTTCGTTAGATCTTATCCACATTTTATAAAAAGTGTACATAAATATATAAATAAGATGACTGAAATATCCTAACATGATTGATTACTGAAAAGTCTAACAATTTAATAATAAATTTAAAAATATTTAAACTATAAAAAATTTTAATTCAGTATCAAAATTTTAAAATAATAGTTAATCTTTAAAATTTTATATAACTTAAATTAGAATGTAGCATTTATTAATGTAATTAATAAATAACATATATTTAGTAGACATATTATATCAATAAATAATTAATTATTAAATTAAGATTTGAATATAAATTAAATTAGAATATAACTTTTGTTAAAATTAATTATTAAATAAAATTTTTAAAAGTTGATGCTAAATAAAAAATTTTAAATTTTGACACTATTTTAATTAATTTTTGATATGATTAGGTTAAAGTATACGTAATCTAAACTAAGCAGTTGGGCAATTACCAATTTTTTTGGGACCTTTACCAGCTCTTTGAATGGAGTTCACCTGGAGATATATAAATAAACATGCCATCTTCAGGTTAGCAACGGAAAGATTGACTGGAACTTGGGTGTGATCAAGCAAACTGAACTCTTACCTCCTGATCAGCTTCAGCAGAACGAAGAACGAGAAGGGAGATGAGTATCGAAGCAATAAGAAACTTGGGGACAGCCATTTTTCTACAGACTATGATCAGTAATAAACACTTTTGACTTCACGTTTTGCTCTGTAATAAAATGTAATGGAAACCTTAACTTGTCGTGGAGATTGAGGAAGTCTGGTGGTATTTATAGGAAGAAACTTTAGGTCAGGACATGATTAAGTTTACGCGTAGGGAACGAAGGGAGAAAAAGGGTTACATCGTTGAGTTGTCAGGGAATATCTGGTGGAGGGGTAGGGTTTAGAATCATCTGGACTGATCATTGAGGAAGAGTCTGAAGCAGGTATGTCATTGGCAATAATGGCGCTTTTGGAATTAACTTGGAAGTCTTGAACTCCAGTTGTCTCATCCTCAGATAGTGCTTAATAGTGCATGCTTGCTTTCACTTCAAGACGATTTCCCTCTCCTAAAGGGAAGATATCTTTCAAACTTGCCACCTTCTGCCGCCTCGTGGCACCGAACACTCAAAAAGCATTATGGTAATATTTTAAAATTTGACCGTTATTAATAAGATAAAAAATTAATTGAATAAAATTAAAAATTTTAAAATATTATTTAAAAAATTGTATTCTTACTTATAAAAGAATTTAAATTTTAATTAAAAAAGAGAGTGTTAAATGAAAATTAATTTATTTGTTTTAGTTTATAAAAACTTATTAATTTAACTCTTTTTGTTAAAAATTGGACCATCGTTAATACGATAAGAAATTAAAATTTAAAAGATTAGCATCATAAAATTAGTTAAAAATGAATAAAATTAAAAATTTTAAAATATTATTTGGAATAAATTGTTCTTACCTACAAAATAATTTGAAGTTCAATTAAAAAAGAAATTGTTAAATAAAAATTAATCTATTAATTTTAGTTTATAAGAACTTATTTATTTATAAAGTTGACCAATTAATTAATAAATTGATCGATTAAAAATTTTTATTGTTAAATCAGTTAAATTTTTTAAACATTAATTTTATGTCATAGAAATTCAAGGAAAGGTGATAATTAATCATATTAGTTCAAAATTGGGTTGTAATATAATAATATTATTTTAATATATTTATTTAAAATAATTTAACTCGATTTTAAATTCAATCTTAATTCAATAATTTTAGATTTAGATTGAGAGATTAATAAATTCAATAATAATTTATGGAGAATTATTTTGTAGACTTTTAGATATTTATTAAAATTTTTACTTTTGATCTCTTTTTAAAAATTTTGATATTTATCTTTTATTTGATATATTATAATCTTTTTTTACTTTTAATATTTTCATTAAGGTTTGAATATAATTCAAAAAATTATACTTTTTTTATAAATTCATTTTTAAAATTTTTAATTAATAGTCACTCATTATTTACGATTATATCGCAAGCATATCTAACATTATTTTAGTGGAAATTTATTCTGATATTATTTATAATATTAAATATCTAAAATAACCTAAACTCAAAATTTATTAATGAAGAGTTAATTAATTTCTTCTTTTCATGTAAAATTTGAACTCTTTTATATACGGGAAATCAATTAAAATTATTTAAAATATAAATTTAACTAATATAAATTATAACTATTAAGGATTAATTAGTATTTTTAACATAAATGTATAAGAATTTTACTTCTTCTCTTTTGTAATATGAAATTTGAATGTAGAGTTTTCCAAAATGGGACCACGTTTTAATTATTAAACCTTTGGTTGGACTTCATTGACTCTTCTCCTTACGGTCTTAGTTAAACATAACTAATCATAATTAAATATAGAAACGACAGGACATAACCAATCAGTTGATGTCTATTCACCAGTCCTGTTCTAAAGACGTAAACCAACGAATCCTCTTCCTAAAATCAGATGGCCAAACTTCTGAGTTCGGTATTATGTTCTGTCCATTCCTTCCCAGTCACCGCCTAACCTTTAATAATAATAATAATAACAATAATAATAATAATAATAATCAATACAAAATTAATAATAATATTAATAATCATAATAATAAAAATAAAAATTTCTGCATAATAATAATAATTAATCAAAATATTAGATACTATTTAATTTGTTATTTTTTTCAATTTTTAAAATATTAGATACTATTTAATTTGTTATTCCAACTAAATAATAATAAAGAATAATAATAAATGCTAATTTTCAAAAACAAGATATCAAAAAATATCAAAACCATAAAGATTATGTTATCTATTTTTTTCTCTTAGTTCTGTCGCTGACATTAATTGGGTGTTGGACAAAAGTCTGGAGACGGGGACAAAAGTTTTTGTCCTTCCTTTTTGAGAAGAACAAAACTTTTGTCCCTGTAATCCGGAGACGGAAGACAAAAATTTGAGGACAGCAACAAAACATAAGAAAGGAACATGATTTTTTTGTTTTGTCTTCTGTTCCTACTAATGGGGACAGCAAAACACTGCATTACTGATTTCCTGTAAGATTTTATAAGGAGAGGTGAAACTAAATTTTAAATATATCCTTTGTTTTAAGCCTGCATTGGCAAGTGGTATCCACAAAACAGTCTCATTTTTATGTTATTATTTTTAGATTCAAATTTACGACGTTGGACAAATTCAAGCTGAATTTGGTGGTTTTGATATCTATGAACTCCTCGTAAGATCTTATAAGAGAAGATGAAACCAAATCTTAAACCTCCCTTAAAATATCAAATTGCAATTCTTTAAAAAGAATACTCCCTTTGTAACACAAAATTTTTGAAGAATTTAGAAATTTTGAATCCAAAAGCTCAAAAAGTGATATTAAGTTCTTGAATATCCCAATTGTCGGATAATGAGGGTCAGAAAGTGGATAAACTTAGCCAAGTTGAGTGGCAGCTGACCTTATAAAAATGAAATTGTGTCACTTAGTACATCATGTACATATAGACCATTCGTCGTTTTGTGAAGAAAACTACGTGCAATTTGAAGGCTTTGGATGGGCATTACAGAAACGTCAGTTTGGGACAGCCCCGTGAGAACAGCCTCAAAAGTGACTTACCAGCTGTTTTGAAGTAACAGCAACAGCTGTACTCCTCCTGTTTCCAAGCACGAGTGGATTGTGGATTTGGTAAACTGGTCCAAAGCTGTCGCTATTCTTGTTTAATATGACACTTTGTTTTTTTTGATATTATTATTATCAGTTTTTATTAAATAAGAAAAATTTTATTTTATTATAATTTTATTTTTAATTATTTACTTTACTAATGACTATTAATTTATAAAACTTTTTAATTTAATTTAATAAAACTATTTTTAAGTTTTAGTAATAATTTATCAATTTAAATTATTAAGTGATGTTTAATATTTTAAGAGTTTTTAATTTAGTATGAAATTTTTTAAAACTGTCAATTTAGTAACAGATCTGTTAAAACTTGTACGAGGGGTGAGGAAAAAGCAAATGAAACCATTCAGGTCTTATTCTTGCCGACGCTTACGATTCAATGTATGAACGGGAATAGTGGGCTGAGAGATTGCTTCCCGAGCACGTCAAATTTGTTCTTAGGTGTATAGATAAGACTTAATAAAAGAGAATATCTGATTTACTTTTAGAAACATATTTATATAAACAATGATTAAAAATTTGAATTAGTTTTAAATGTCAATTATAAAAAATTTAAATTATTTAGTTTATTTTAATAATTTTTATTATTAAAATTATTTACCTTATTTATTTATTTTTATCTTATTATTTGGTTTAATATTTATTTTATTTTTATTTATTAAGTATTTATTTATTATTAATTTTATTTTTGTCATTTGAAAACAATCACTTTATTAGTTAAGGATAAAGATGCATACTATTGGATCTTTTCAAATTCCGTATTTCAGCGAAACTTTTACCAAGTTATTATCGTTGTGATTATTATTAAAAATCGATCGATTTATTAATTAAATAATCAATTTTTATAAACTAACTAATTTTTATAAACAAAAACATTAGTTAATTTTCATTTTATAGATATTTTCTTTAATTAAACTAATTTCTTTAATAAGAAAAGATAATTTTCTTCTTCAATTTTATTTTAATTTTGTTCAATAAAATTTTTTATTACATATGATAATCTAATACCCGTTTAATATTTAATATTTTATTTTACTAGTTTAATTTTCGATCTAATTTTTAAAATATTAGGTATAAATATTTTTATATAATAAATGATAATATAGTATTTAAGTATTAAATGAACCAGAAAAGGGAAAACTAGAGAGCTTGCAATGGGAAAAAGGCAACCAAGGAGTATGGTTATGGGTTACAGCTGTTTGTAACAGCTGTGTTTTGTAGGCTTTTAAAAGCATTCATGGACCACTACAGAGTTCTTTTTTTAATGCTGCCATGAAGCCTAAATTTGACAAATTATGTTTGATTTGGTTTGTATTAAACTTGAGTTGACTATATTTGATTTAAAGGCTGGGTTGAAATTAGGGATGATAATGCACGGTTATCGACTGACCTGTCTATTCCTAAGCTGAGTCTAACTTGGCTCAATACAACCATATTTTAGCTCTGGCTTAAATTAAATAATATAAAAACAACAATATTTTGGTTATACGTGTCGGGCCTCAAACCTGGCTGGACCTGAGCAGCTCGAGCCCAAACATAGCCCAACTAGAGGTTCGATCAATAGGGTTTGGCCTGCTATCCTCAATTTGAGTTGGGGCAACCTAAATACCATCTCTAGTTGACATATTTTCAAAATTATAATGACATCTATTTGATTTCTATTTTTAATGATAATATTTAAATTTTAAATTTAAAAACTTAAATTTAAAACAATAATTAAAACTAAAACGATATTATTTTCTAACGACCAAAACAAATTCGAGTTTGATTCAAGTTTCACAACTCAAGTCTTATTGAAATTCAAATTGAATTTAGATTGATCCTATTTTATTTCAACCTGGTTCAACCCAAACCATTTATAATATCATTCAAAAAAAAATTGAATAAAAAAATTATTAACCTTAATTTTAAATTAAATCAAATTAAATATATTTTATTACATTTAAATCGAATTGAATCTAAAATTCAATCACGAATTTTAATATTAAAATTCAATCAAACTAAATTTGACTTATTTAGGAGTTTGAATATTAAAATTTAATCAAATTGAGTTTGAATTATTCATAAAAAACATAGCCATCAATCAATTTTGAACTTTTTTACAAGCAAAAAGTATTAGAATTGCTATTCTTTCAATTGATTTTGATCTTGTTTGATAATCAGCAGATTACATTATTTATTGGCTGATAGTAAATTAATATAAATGATTTAATTAATAGATGACATCAACTGTTTATTTAAAAATATTTGATAAATGAACCGTTTAATATTAAATATTTATGTATAAAATGACTTTGTGAGAATGTGACTTAAAAAAATTATAAGAACATGAGTATTATATTTTAGTATTTCTTTAAATATTTTCATAACAACTTAGATAGAACAAAAGAAGCCAACATCATCATTTAAAGCAAAAGTTGATAATAATCTAAAAACAACGTCTAACTATTATTAAACTAGAAACAATACTATCACGAATAGTTGTCATCTCTCGAGTTTTCAGTTCTTCAACGCCTTTTTTGTGTAAAGTTAACTTGAACATTTTGAAATACATCTGAAGGTATAAATTCAGGATCTTGATCGATGATGTTGAAAGTCGTCGCTAATTGTGCTTTTTCTAACATATTTATACAACATAAAAGTTGCACAAATTATTCTATTTTGATCTATTAATGAATACTTAGGTATTTTTTCCAATATTTTCCATCGAGGCTTAAGAACATCGAAGCCATCTCAATACAACTTCTCAATTATGAATGAGTTTGATGAAAAACTTTTCAAGATCTTCTTGGATTTGTACCACGAAACTCCGATTGATAATACCTTATTTTTAAGTAAGGTGTCAAATATTCTTCCTTTCCAGATAGCCTTTGTCATTAATTTGTTTAATAAATTGAATTATTTATTAGTATATATAAGTAATTTTGCTTGAGATAAATTAATAATATGTTAAAAATAATATTTAAACTATAAAGAAATATATTTACGACATTAAAAAATAAGTTAAAATAAAGTTAGAATCATTTATGTTGACTTTCTTTAAACATACCTCTATTTTTATGATCTTTAAATAAATGATAATATAGAACTACAATTTTTATTTTAAATTTTATTTTAGATTAAATCTTAGTTTAAATTATAAAATTTATTATTAGTTTATTATATATTAATAAGAATTATTAGTTCATTTTTATTTCAAAAAAATATTTTATTTTATACTATATTTTTACTTATTCTTATAATTTTTACTTTTTATTTATCATATATTAGTTTTATAACAGTTTAATATTGATTGAACCTTTAAATCTTAAATCTTTTTTGTAATCCGTTTGATGTCCGATTCGATTTTTAGAACATTCATGTTATTGCATAAAGTTCTCACATGTCAGGTGAAATTTTAGTGAGAACAAAATTTGAATATTTATACTAACATTAAAAATCTTAATTAGTTTGTAATAATTTTAATTTTAATTTATTTGTTTCTTATTTGTCCCACCGGAGCTAATGTGCCTCCATTTATTTTGAACTATATAACTTGATCAATTATGTAAGAAAATAGATATTTTGAACTATATAACTTGATCAATTATGTAAGAAAATAGATATTTTGAACTATATAACCAACTTACTGCATGTAAATTGTTTGTTATCTTCCTACGATAATAATATTTTATTTATTTATTTACTTATTTATTTATTAATAAAAAGAGTTATCATAATGGAAAATAAAAATTTTCCCTATCTTTATCTCTCGAGATGAAGTAATTTGTAATAACTTTTTAATACAATCATTTTTTTGTCCTTTAATTTATCAGCTGCTAGAGCAAATGCTTATATGAAGATCGTTTTAAAAAATAGTAGATTGAGTTAAATTCGTCAATTTAATTAGTTGATTGACAAACATAATTATCAGCAGTTTAATATAATCAAATAACTAAATACCTCTCAATCTATAAAAAAATATTTAACAAGCCATTTACCAAATAAGTCCTTTGTATTTTTATACAAATAGGAAATTCAAAATTGTATTATTTGATATCCATTGAATAAATTTACACATAATATTTCACAGAACTACTTCATAAATTCACACTCCAAATAAAACCATTTAAGACGAACTCAACTATAAATTCCAATCAATTTAGAATATTTAAACCAATATTTTTATAATTTAGCACCAATAAAGATGACAATGAATCATAATAAACTTGAATTTTGTGGTCAATTTGAATTTGATCGAGGTTAAATTCCCAATCCAAACTCGATTAGGCTTGAACAACTCAAAGCTCAACCTAACTTGGTCAAATATGAGTCAAGCTTGATTAAATTAATTTTTAAAAACGTTATTTTTATTAAAAATTTTGAACTTTAGATTTGGCTAAACTAAGCAGTTCAAATATGAGCCCGACCAAAGCCCATTAGAAAAATCTCAATCCAACCCAAAGCCCAATCAACTAAGGCTGACCCATCCATTGACTTTAATTTAGGTCGCACTTGACTGGACAAACCTTGCCATTCCTACTGAAAAGTGACCGTTATAACAAGAAAAACTTAAGCCACAGGTACAGTTGAAGAGTAAAAGGAGCACTTTAAGCTCTGTACATGTCAAAAGTACAACCATGGTGGCACTACATTGTTGCTGTGGAAATCCTGTCATTTTCTATTGAATTATTAAATTATTGTATCCCAAAAGAACCAAGTTCAAGCCTAAACTTTACAGTCCACCAAATACTGTAGTCGCTCTGCCGCCTTGAAAACAGAAGGATTTTGCCCACGTATTACACTAGATCTGCCATAGAAACTCAAGAAGCAAGCCTCACCATATTACTTCAAGTAAGTTCACTGTTCTTGTTGATGCATCCTGCAAGTTTATGTAATCGCGCTTACACCACTCCGGAGGGGAGACGTAGAACGAGTTGCCCGCCAAATACACTGCAACCAACCAAACCGCTTTTCAGATGAATGAAAAACATATCGCTAGCAATACCGGCAATGTTCATTTCAGAATCTCACCTCTTGATATAGTAGTAGCAAAAATCAGCAAGAATGAAAGTTTGGACAATTTCGGAAAGGAGGACCATAGATGGCCATAATCCATAGCCCAGCGCCGTGAGCAGGCGTCCTCGGGTGTCCAGTACCTATGCAAATGAAAGATTGTTCCATTTCAAATGACTTGAAACACACTGACTGATTCACAACACTCTCCGTTCTTTAGTATCAGAAATGAGATGACAGAGTATAATCACGATTCGCATTGAAAAATTGTGAGAATGAATCTTGTTTACTTTCTTTCTCTTTTTGAACCACCTAGCTTTCTACCTAATCGAATGAACTCTCAAAAAAATGATAATTTTTATCTACAATAACCGGTATAGGCAATCTTACTAGCATGGACAAGTTAAAGCATTTTTAATTTCTTAATGACAGCCAAATCTAATCTTAAAATTGAACCAAATGGGAATTTCAAACTGTAGTATCTTTCAAACCTGGAGGACCCAGTGTGCACAACTCAAGAACCTTGCAACTCCAAGGGCAAATACATAATGTGCTGTAAAAGGTTCAACAATCTGAAAAGAAGGTAAGAGAATGATGAGTGAAAAATTAGCAGCCAAAACACCATCTACTTGCTATGCGAAACCGAAAGCTTGAAAAAGAAGACCACTAGTTCTAATAATGTCTGCAAAACTATTTGTCTTGTGGTTATAAAGCTTGCAATCAATTATGCAGCAACCCAATTTAGAAACCTGACATGGTTAAAATTACTTTAAATTGTACCTTTGTGTTCTGCATGACCCGTAGCTGAGGTAAAACCGAAACAGCTTCAAGGTAAACACAAAAAGCCCAGCAGATCCTGTTAACTATGTGATGTGCAGTTGCTGGATGAATAATTAAAGAAAGCACAAGACAAGGAACTACCTGCAATGAAAATCCAAAATGAGAAAAAAAAAGGACTATTTTGAACCTAGAAAAGAAATCGAAGAAATCAATAATGCAAAAGAAAGAATAAAACCAAATTCAAGTATGCTACAGAGTAAGAATTACTCTCCTTTGGCAGATGTAAACTCTGGTTTTCTTTAAAGGATACCTTTCAATTAATATAAGTAAAACCATTTTCTGATATAGGTTCTTATTGCTTAGTAAGGTAGGTACTAATATTTGTGTCAACATAGAAGCTCAGAAAATGTACCGAAAATCTTACAGTCCGGAAGATAATTGAGAAAAATAAGATAAAAGTTACACCCATAATAGTTCGCCATGTTTAGATGAGCTCTTAAATGTTCAGAGTTGAAAACAAGAACAGCTTAATTCACATAAGGAGCATAATTTTCAAATATCAAGATGATTTAGGTAAACCTGAACAAGGGAAGAGCTCAAAGGAATAAGATAATCAAATTTAGATCCAAGCAACAGGCACCCAAACACAAAAAAACCTAAGTTCTCAACAATTCTATCCAAGAAACACCAATACCAACGTATAGACACGAAAAAGCTTTCTTCTACGTTAACAAGATGAAATGTTGATTCAGTTAAGAAAGTGGCAACGCTAAAACTGTGATGCTTTGAAAAGAATAAGAAAGAAAAGTGAATCAAAACACTTGCCACCAAGAAAAGTGCAAAGTTGTCTTTGTCTTCCATGTAACTGGATCTCAATTTGAAGCGCATCGTATATATAACCCAAAGGGTTGTCAGCAACGTAGCAGAATCGAGTAGGGTGTGGATATCATATTCCATTACAAAACTGCAATAGAGTCTAACAGCCAAAAACAACGCTGTTAGCTCCTGTGATTTCAGGGAAAGTCCTGCAGAGAACCAAAAGGATATGTGATACAAAATAGAACTCATATTAAACATACAGCTTGACAAGGTTTAAAACATAAATTTTCGATACTGAAAGTACTGATATTGGCAGTAACCAACAATCACTATCACGACATGGTAACATGTAATCGGTCGGCTTTCTTCCGATAGATTCGTTGATGACAGATTAAGATATCAAGCACAACAAGAGTTATTAGAAACAATACATTTTCTGTCAAGCAACAGAAAGAATGGCAAGAAACTCATGAACACTATACTAAATCTCTTTCAGGTTCTAGTTTCAAATCCATATTCATCCCTCAAATCAATTGGTATCGCCAGGGTGTGGCTAGCTAGGTATTTTGGCTTCTGCATGAATTTGTCAAAAATTTAAAGGGAGAGAACCATACTTCCAGAGATTATTATTCTTATTGCTAAAATAGTGCATGAAACAACTAAAACCAATAAAAAACCCCAATGAAATAGCATCATCCAACAAGAACCCAGAAGATAAAACTCACAACTGAGGACGACCCATCAGACCAAACCCATGACCCAACTAATACAAACCGTTTCGAACAGAGCATTAAATTGAAATTAGAGAAAAGAGAGAGATATCAAGGTAGATCATCCCACATACCAGCACAAGTCTTCTCCTTCATAAGCTTATATATGAGGACGGAGATTCCAATGGCGTGAACAGCCTCGGCAGCAACAAACAGATTGTCGTGATCGTTAACCACCATTCGAAGAAAAACCAAAGCCGTCATACCAGAAACCACCGCCAAAAACGCCTTAATCTTCGGTGGTTGCCTCCTTACCCATGTCGCCACGGCTTGGATCGGCCTCTTCGTTCCCTTCATTGCCTTTTCCTCAACCCCCCTCTCTCTCTTTCACTTCTGTCACTTCCAGTCAAAAAAGCTGGAAGCTTTTTTGATTTTGCGATCTGGGTTTAGGTTGGTGCTGTTTGCTTCTTAAGATCGATTGTCTGAAGATGAAGTGATACGAGAACGTGAAACGAAGAAGAAGCTGGTTAAGGACAGTTATGTTCAGACGCGTGTTAGTTGTACTGAGTTTAGTGGGAAGGTAGGAGTTGGATGCTGACTGGGCTGTTAAAGAGTATTGGGTGATGCCGTTGAACCACTATGCCTTGGTGGTAAAAGCCCACTTTGTATTGTTTGATAATGACATTTTCTTTTGGATATTATGCAATTAAAATAACAAAAACTGATTTTGTTTTATCTAATTAATCCATCAAGTATCATAAATTTAATTTTAAATAAACACTAAATCAAATATTTGAATTTAATCTCAATTAAAAATATATTAATTCATTAAATTTAAATAGATTTAACTAAATCTTCTATAATTAATGAGACTTGTAGATCTAAATTCAAATTCAAATTTAATTATTAATTTTAGGTTAGATTAGATTGGAGTAGCTTTTTTCACCTCACCTAATTGTGACTTTTAAGCTCCTTTTGAAATTGACATTAAGTTTATTTTTTATAATTTAATGTTAGAGATGAAAGTGACAAATTCAATCTCGCCTAATTTAGTCTAATTGAACTGAATTTTCTTTGTAAAATGACATTATTTCGGTATAACAAAAAAAACCAATTTAATCTTTTAGTTTAAATTTTTAAATTTAAAATAATATTATTTAAAAAGTAAAATTAAAACATCGTCATTTTGTTGAAATTATAATCATGACCCAATCGTTATGTAATATAGATTGGACATTTTATTTTGTGATTATTAACTTTGTTTAATAACATGGCAAATGATTTATTATCATATTATGTTTATTGTTTTTATTCTAATATGATAAGTCCTTTATTAAATTGATACACTTGTCATCATAATGGAGATTATAATAATGAGAGTTAAGTTTTTAGGGTTTAATCTAAAAGTGTTCTTGATTATGGGATCACCAAATAAGGGCTTTAATGATCTGGAGATCAATATGAATAATAGTATCTATTGAATGGATATTAGTAGATCTCATTTACTAAGTTACATATATAGATGATGCATATGGAGATATGATCATTAAACTGACCAAATTGAGAATTCCTAATGGTTAATATTACCTATAAACTATAAAAAGTGATATTCTCATAAGGATTTAAATGTATATTTTTCCTTTGACCTAAGATCATCACGGTAATCAATAGGTCACTTATTATATTTTTATGTCGAACACCTAGTGTGTAAAAATGCTAGTTGAATGATTACCTAGTGTGTTAAAAAAGAATTTTTAAAGATCTTTTAGCGAGTACAACAGAGGCGGAGCGGGAAACTAATAGAGTAAGGTACAGACTGGCAAAGAAGACTATTTCAGTGGCTAAAGGAAAAGCATACGAGACTATGTACAAGGATTTAGATACGTTCAAGGGAGAATAAAAAATTTTCAAGCTAGCACGAGATAGGGCACGTGAGACGAAGGATTTCAACCAAGTCTGCTGTATACGTGATGAAGCAGGACAGGTACTCACAGAGGCTTAAGCTATCAAGAGGAAATGGCAGAGATACTTTGATGGCCTGTATAACGAAGATGTAACAGCTCAGACCACCCACTTGCTAATATTGTCCGCTTTGGGCCTTAGCCCGCACGGTTTTGCCTTTCCCATTTTGACCCTGAAGGAAGGGATGAAAACGCGTCTACAAGGGGAAGGTTTCCACACCCTTATAAGGAGTGCTTTGTTCTCCTCCCCAGCTGATATGGGATGGCAATAACTCTTCATCCTCCCCCCTTTGGGGGCCAGACGTCATCGCTGGCATATCGCTTGGGTAGTGGCTCTGATACCACATAAATGTAGCACCCCACTCCCGCAATGACCTGAATCCGACATCGATGGTGATATTCGAGTCCATGCCCCGCGAGGGTGGCGTGCTAAAACACTCAATCGGTCAAAAATAGGTATATTTTCTTTTTTTAAAAACAATAACATACTTTGCGAAAATCATTACTTAAATTGAGCCCACATTCATTTATAAACATGGTCACTTAACACAAAACCATCGACAGAATTTTTCAATAACCATTGGGCCCTTTCACAAATACAATACATTTGAGTCAATTCGAAAGATGATTTTATTCAGAAAGATGCGGAATTCACAATTCAATGCAAAATAGAAAAAACACAAATGCAGGCGCGAACTGATCCCGACCTCTATCCTTCATTGGAATGCTGTAGGTATACTCCCGTTGGCTTAACGGGGTATTCTTCTGAGTCCTGAAAAATATTTGCAAATTTTTTAGTGAGTTCTACAAACTCAGTAAGTGACCATCATCAATGGTTTACCCAGTCATATAACACATATATCACACATCAAATAGAATTCCAATTTTACATTCAAAGCACTTAAACATTTATTTTATGCATATGCCATTCAGATGGGACTCACATTCATTCTTATTGTTGTGACTGAGTGCCTCACACATATATACAGAGTACTGGCCCGTAGGGCTCAGTTAGAACAGAATATTGGCCTATAAGGCTCAGTCGGAACAGAATTCTGGCCTATAGGGCTTATTCAGAACATAGTTCACAGAGCATAGCTTTATGTGGAAGCGCTTCAAATAGGCGACTCAAGTCATAACTCTTTTATATATCATGCATTCATGAAATTAAATGCATCACTTACATTGCATGCACTTGTTTGATCACATTCACTTATCATCAGACCATAGTTCGACATTCAACATATAGTTGAGCAATCACTTATCATCTTGCATGCAATGCACAATCTAAAAATACTTAATTCATCTTATTCACATACAATGAGCACTTCAATAATTCAGATCAATCATCACAATCATCGGATCTTCTGTCCGGAATCCAAACACAATCAATCACATTCATATACACATTCATCATACAAAGATCAATGTAGACAAAATTCAAATAAAGCAAACAATGAAGTGAGACTATCTCGGTCTACTCACTGTACACTCCAAAATAGCATTTGCTTCTACATTCTGGATACGCCTGTATGCAGATGTTTCACCTGCACATAACAATTTATGAAATACACAATTTACACCTGTTACAAAACTCATTTATGCCCAAATAGTTATATGGGCTACGTACAATGCATGTTCAATGACAATCTCGGGTATATGTTCTAAATCACATGTTAAGCTCATTCCCATTTTATAATTCATGTGTGTCCAATTGAACTTAGATTTACACTTCATTTGTACATGATCATTCTAAACTCTCCTTACAATCTTTACCTTTTTCATAAGCTCATATCTCAAAAACACTTGGTTACTAATGCAATAATATTTTATATGTTTTTAGAACCTTATATTTAGTATCTTGCATGTGTTTTATCGATATATATGGCCTTTTTGTCATGTTTTATAATTATTAGAGATTTAGACACATAAAATACAAAAAGTCCTTAATAGGTTGAAATTAACATTGCTTTTCAGTTTTTGGCAGATTTGACATTTGGATCTTTGGAAATTTTCATCTCGGGATTGGTTTATTAGAAAATTCTAAGATTTGGCAGGCATAATCTTGACTC
>JAOTAX010000006.1:1245755-1265747 GCA_025629825.1 Erythroxylum guanchezii | reverse complement strand
AATTATTATTAATTTCTAATTCCATAATTTTATACTTAACTAATTATTTATCAAAATTCAATACCCAAATATTAAAACTTAATGATCATTTAACAAATATTAAAAATGTGTCAATTAATGATTGTCATTTTTAATTATCAATTTAACAATTTTACATTTAATTATTAATTTCACATTTGATCAATTGATTGTCAATTTTACAATTTGGTTTAAATGTTGCTTTGATTTTAATTATCAAACTCAATTTCAATTGCACAAACTCAATTAGTCAAATTCACACATTCAGTTCAACTTCCACAAGGCAAAATGACAAAATGCAATTTCAATTTAAATTTCGGTTCAACTTCACTTCAATAACCGAAATAACAAAAATCAAAACTTCACTTCAGCAACCGAAATCAACTTCAAGCCTTCAACATTCACACATTCGGACATTCCCTTTTTTTTTTGTTCATTCTCAGCCGAAATCAACCTCTAGGATTTTCTCCAAATCTACCATCATCCAACAACAACACAATCACAGAAGCAATCAATTTCAAAATTCCATGAAAAATTAAACACAAAATCAAAAACATACACCCAAAATAATCAGGTCTTCGGTGACGGTGAGGGTCGTGTGGTCCGTCCGTCTGAGGCGAGGACGACGGAGGCGGTGCTCGTGTAGTGCGTCGACGGCACAGAGACGGCAACGAGGACGGAGGAGAAGGCGACGAGGAGGCCGATCCGTCGAAGCCTCGAAAGGAGAAACGTCGAAGACTTGAAGGAGGAGGACTTGAGAACTGGACGAGACGTCGACGGCGAGGAGACGGCGACAGCGAGGCAAGACACCGGAGAAGAGAGGAGGCGTGCGACGTGGGAGAGAGGACACCGAAGAAGAATCCAGAAGTGGGGGGGGGGGGTAGTTTTAGGTTATAACTTTCCGAAAATTGCAAGTTAGTCCTTGCAATTTCCGAAATTTTGTGGTATCGGTACCGACTGGTATTTGAACCCGGTACTGACGTTTACCATTTCGTATCGTTTTCCGGCCGGTACGGTATGAAATCCGTTCCATTGATTTTAAGTGGCAAGTTTTACCAAATTCTAACCAAATAGTTAGAATGGGTACTCGGGTTAGTGCCATGGACCGTTTTGTGTTAAAAGTGGATTTTGTGAAATAAAATTTAAAAAAATGATAGTTTGTTGTAGGAACTTGCAAATAAGTGGTATTTTGCTTTTATCAAGGTTGGTCTTGAGCACTTCCTATTTTAATCTTATGTACTTAATGATCTTCACGATGTTGAAATTCTTTATATAACTTGTTCCTGATAATATTAAGAAAACTCGATATTTCAGTGTGTGATTTAAAACTAAGATCGAATTGCATTATAAAATTAAATGATATAAAATTTAATTTGATCACATGTGATCTTATAAGATCAAGACAAAGATCCAATGATCCAATTAAAGGATAAACGTTTCTTTTAAAAATGCAATTTTGGAATATTTTCATATATCCTAAAGTATTAATTTTTGATCACATAATCCTCTTCATATATCAAAAAAACTATATAAAAATTCAGTAATATTTGACTTTCTTCTTTATTTAGTGCCATATTAATCTGATTAATGGGTCCAACTATTTTCCGAGTAGAAAAAGGGTTTGGACCCTTAAAAGGTGGTCCAAATAGTGGTTGGGGGCCCTTTAAAGTGTCTGCCAGTGTAGAGATAGCAAGGGGTCTCTCCTAATCTGAAATATGATTAGGCCTGAAAATTCAAATTTGAGATGGATCTTCGAGCATCATTTGGGCCACCAAGTACTATGAAACTGACCATGTCTGAAACTTGCGAACCTGTTTTCCGACATACCTACCAAGCTTACCGTCATACTATTCGGGCTAGTGATCCTTCGACAGCCGGGTCTCGGCTAGTTCTATGGCTCTCCTAGCTTACCGTCATACATGCGCTGTTAGTAGCCATAGAAGGATTGCACATTTCAGAACAGAATACACACAAACTTGGGTCAACTTCACCATTTTGTAAAGCCAAACTAGGACTCCTAAAAGAGACCATTGACGGTAGGTTAAAAGTTAAAACAAAGATGTTAAGAGTCTAATACTTAGAATAGACCTTATTACGTGTTTCGGATCATTTATAAAAGGGTTAAAAATGAAGAAAATATAAAATACCTGATTTTAGTTCTATCCAAAGTTCTGAAGCAGTTTTCAAAGCCTAAACGAGCTCCAATCTTCTTGGGACCTTTGCAAAAGTCAATCATCGATGCTCAATTAACGTTTTTCTTCAATTTTCTTAACACATAAGTGCTCTTAACGAGTCAGAGAATTTTGTATGCTTACGAATTACATAAGCAACTGAAGGAGACCTTAACCTTTATATATAACTTCCGTATCGGACTTTTCCATCACAAGCTTAATATAGGTCTAGTCCATACTAATCGGGATCTATTTTTTTCCAAACTTTGACTCATTAATTTAAATCATTTATTGAATCACTTTATTACCTTTATTAAGATCGAATTACGTAACTTAATACATAAATTATTAAAAGTTCAAAAATACAATTAATTATTATCCAATTTTCAGAGCATGACAAAAATATCCGACATTCGCCCCTATATCTAATTCACTCTGTCAAATGCGGATAGGTTGTTTAAGGATAACTTGTCTTATGGACCCAATGGGCCGAAACGGTGTCGTAGCAGGCCGATCTGCGTTCTTCTTTTTAAGTGCTTAAAAAATGGACCGTTGAAAGTCCTTTCCTTTACCATCGCAACGGTCGGCTCTCTCGCGCTGCTTTCAAACACTTGAAAACTCTCTGGTTCTTCTTGTTTCATCCGTCGTCTTTTGCTTCTTCTTCTGGCTCAAACAATCGAAAATGGTTAGTAGAAAACGCCCTCAAGTCTCGTCAGATCGGGAAAAATGGGATAAAGTATTTAATGGCTTGGTTAAACTGCTAAAGAACCAACAAGAACAGCTCGAGTCTCTCGTCAAAGACAGGAAACTCCTCGAAGATCGCATAAAAATGCAACACGAGAGATGGGTCTCCGATGTTAGGCTATACCAAGATCACATCTTTCAAGTAAGCCCAGAATTTTTCAGTAAATTTCGGTTCTTTTTTGTCTTTTCGAACTAGGGTTTTTGAGGTATGACCAGACTTTGGGGGTTTGGAAGAATTACCTTGAATTATAGTGTTTTATTGTGTAGATGAGGGAGGAATTGACCGAGAAAGAAATGGAACGGTTGCTAGAGGCCGCGAAATCTGATCTGATGGTGGGATTGAAGCAGAGGGATGCTTCTCTTCACAAATTGAAATCAAGTAGGAGCCTTTTTTCTCGTCTCTTTGTATTTAGTTCATGCTATCAACGTGTTTGCTCTTTCTTTTTTTGATTCATAGACAAAGATGACTTCTTTTAGTGTCTAACATGGAACTATTTGTTGTTAGATATTTTTTAATAAAAGGATCATTACAACGGTATTTTTGTTTTTGAATTCAAATACTATAGTTCTGTACTGAAGAGAAAATAGTGTTATTTCGTTATGTGTAAGGCATTCAATTCTTCAATCTGAAAGCTGGTACTTTCCATTCTTCTGCGCAAATCTATGCTTTAAAAGTAGTTGTTCTGAAGGACTAGATGGGGAGAAGGATCCAGTTGTTTGAAACCACAATTCCCTCTTTTGTTCTCTTGTGTTATGCGCAATGATTGCCTATTAAAGAACCTAAAAAACACTTTCTTACACCATCACGTTCATAAGCCAGTTTGAGTATTTTTTTTTTGTTTTATCAATTTCTTGGAATTCCTTGTGTATCTACTTTCTTGCGTTGATTTTGAGATTAACACAATTAATGTGATTCTGTCCTTATTGCAGAGTTAATGGAAGATGAATTGGTGGACCTTAAGGATTGGTTCCACTGTCTTATGTCTAGCCTAAAAGTAAGCTCTTTCTTTTTATTGAAACTTTCATGATTTTTGTTTCTAAAATTCGATGGATTTGGGTGTTGTGTATTCTAATTGGTTGCTTATATTTTTTTCAGGGAGATACGGAGAACTCTGACCACAGAAAAGGTGGTAGAGATAGCAATAAAAAGTCACCTACTTCTAAAGCTGAAGTCGACAGGCTACGGCTTGAATATGAGAAGCTTGCATCTGAAAAGAATTCTGAGATATCTGCTTTATTGAAGGAAAAAAGTTTTGTATGGCATCAGTATAATGTTTTAGAAAGCAACCTCACAACGAAATTAAAGAGTAAAGAATCAGAAGTTGAAAAGGCAAACGAGAAGATCACAACGGTTCTTGCTCATGCTGAGACGCTTCAGGCCTCTAATAATGAGAAGGATGAAACAATTGAGAAATTGCAAACTAAACTGGATCATATGGAGGCTGAAACAAGTAATTACAAGGAACAGATATCCAAACTCTCCCAGGAGTTGGAGTTGTTACGGAAGTCTAATAATACTCTAGTTACACCAATGTTAAAACCCTGCAATGGAGAGCCTAAAAGTTCCCAACCAGGAATCAAATGCAGCAATCGGGATAGGAGCAAAATTGTAGTGAAGAAAGAACAGTCTCCTTTACCCGACAAAGTTCCTTCCAAAGATATCAAAAAGGTACTTGCGAGTCAATCATACGAAGTATAACTTCAGACTGCTTTTGCATTTGTAGGGCATCTCTGAATATTGCACTTCCAGATGCTTTGGAATGTACTAATGAGAAAAGATATGTAGTAGCTATGTTGAAAGATTGTTCGAAAAATCTAGAGGAGAGACTAGCAGAGTTAGATTAGATATGTTTACAGGATCCTATTGAGAAAAAGTTTGAAAAACAATTCGAAGTACCCACGTTAGTTCACGCTGCATTTTATTTGGTACTGGTCTTGAAAATTTTTGCCGGTGATCAACATTCAGGACCCATCCTAACCATATTTCCTGTTTTTCTTGTTTCTTAGGTTGGCAGCAGTTCAAAGAGAAAAGCCACTGAGGTAATTGACATCTCAGAGACACCAAAATTGTTCTCTTCTGCCTTCAAAGTTCCCAAATTGAAGAACAGTTCAACTTCAAAGCTGTTTGCTGCTGCGTCTATCAGATGATTCGTCCCTCGTTTCCATGTAACCTCTTGTTCAGATTTTGTACTTCCCTTTATATAACAGCTTATTGAGCTTCCTCTTGGCTCTGTAATTTTAAATCACCTTCATTTCTTGTAAATTTGTACTGTTTTAGACAAGTATTGAATCAGTGTACAATTTCCTGGTGCAATGTGCAGTATCATTTTTCTTTACTGTCCTGTTTTTGCGAAACTTTTTAGTATATAACCATTTGACAGATGATTTTGTGGAGACTGATCTCCTGTATAAATTATACTTTGTGAAAGCCATTCATGGTGTAAAAGGACCTCAACAGATCAGTTTCTGGTATTTTCACCTTAATGCGACTTCTACCAACTATCGAGTTTTAGGCATTAACTCTGCACAGATAAATGACTCTTAACGGTCATATATAATGGAGCTAAAATCAGAAGCTTTTTCTCCAAGATTGGCCAAAGGTGGATTCTAAATTTCTAACTGTGGTTTGCGAGACGAGCTGCTACTCTAGTTCTTACTTCCTTTTCTCAACCCTTCATAATTGGAGAAGAAGCAACGTTACATAATTGAAATATACCAACAAGACATAATTGTACTCATCATCAAACACTTAATTAAGATTTCCTACTTCACTTCAGACATTTACTTAACCAGCTGTGTAGAACATGACACCTATAACCAGACACTAATTAAACCTCCTGACAATATGAGACCACATTGCCTGAAAAGATGATTGGTAAGAAACCAACAGCAAAAGCACCACCACCAAGGCACCAACAGTAGTATTCTCCAAGGCATGTCCCTGGATCGATTATCCGAACCATACTGTGCTTTTGCGTTAGGAAAGAACAAACTTTCACAGTTGTGAACTAACTGTGCTATGAGTACAAGTAACACAGGCAAGAACAACAGCAACAATTTGAAATTCACAACTGAGTTCTGCAACTGGTTCTTGTATTTCACGGAAGTTGAAGCATAAACAAGGAGGAAGATGATCTTGAAAATGGCAACCAAAGCCGAAGCAGGTGGAGACATAGAAGCTAGTGTGTGCTCTGCCCAACCTTGTCTTGTTTCCATGATGGACCTCTTCTTTCTCTAAAGAACCACCCCATTTTCTTCTGTTTCTTAGCTTCAAAGGACTCTGGATTCCTGCATAAGCAATGAGTGCCAACTTTAGCATTTAATAATCTCAAGAGCTTGGGAGGCTGCTTTAGCATAAATTCTGAGGTATTGATTCTATCCACAATTGACCCATGTTTTGGACTCAGCTCCATTGAACTGGGTGGATGCCAAGAGCATTTATTTCTTTTTGTTTATATTCGAAATGCAGGGAAAATGGAATATATTCCAACTTTCTTGCATGTAGGGCCTAGGGAGTAAAACAGGTTAAAATCAATAAAAATCTGTTAATTTACGAGATACGGTGAAGGTGAGGTCCACAGTCTTATTTGTAATTAATAGAGAAATTATTATAAAATCACATATATAAAAAATAGAAAATAATAATAATAATAATAAATACTTAATAAATAAAATATGAAATAAGTGATAAACCAATTAATACATACACAAAGTATAAATATCAACGGTAATAATAATAATAATAATAATAAATATTTGTTTCAAATAATTTTAAACGTGTGTTTCTATTTTTAATCATTTTTTCTTTTATCAAATAAATATTATGTCACATTCAATTTGTTAGTGGTAATTATTATTATAAATAATAGAAATATTTTTATTTGATAATAGTAATTACTAATTACCAATAAAAAATACTTTTATAATAAAGAAAAATATTTATTGATCTCGAAAACCTTATCCAAACGGACGCTAACGAGAACGAAAAAGTATTTTTGTTGATGTTTACACCTAGTTAAGAACTGCGTCGTTTTGCAAAATGGCTGAAAATAAAATAGGGTCGCGTTTCGATAAGAGAAAAGCAGCGTCAAACTGAGCCTCGAAGGTCACATGATGAAGCTTTAGCTTTAGAATCTCCGAAACCCCACAAACGGGGCTCTTTGTATAAGTTGGAACTTCACAACAAGAGGGGTTTTTAGTTTTGCCTCCAAAACTTCAATTCAGATTTTCCCGGATATTTCATTTGATTCCCGGAAAAAATGCCGTCGGAAGACGCGAAATCTGTGAAGAGAGAAGCGGTGAAAGCAGAGCAAGAGGCGGAAGATAGGAGCTTGAGTTCAATTCTTCAAGCTCGAAAGAAAAACCCAACAAATGCTGGAAGTTTAGCTGCCAAATCTCGTCCTAAGGAGGGTAAGATGAAGAAAGAAGATTATGAGGACGATAAAGATGAACCCATTAAGGTTAAGGGTTCTTCGGGGTCTCGATCCAAGCCCAAGTCAGAAAAAGTGAAGAAGGAAGTGAGTTTTAGTGATGAAGAGGACGATGATGACAAACCGCTGTCCAAAAGAAGCGTTACTACCAAAAATACTAGGGTGTTTATTCTTATTTATCAGCTTTTTGCTTACAAGTTTTAGAATTTGGTATTTCAAGTTTTCAAAGGGATCTTTCTGTTTTATTCTTGTTTCTTTTCCGGGCTGAGGGGTTTAATCTTGAACAAGATAGATTTGTTTGCTGATTTTTTTTTTGCCTTCTCTGTTTTCATGTTCTGTGGATTGGTTTGAGCTAAAGGAATTAAATAAGAAGAAGAAACAGAAGGAGGAAGCAAAGAAGGTTTCTGTGAAAACAAAAGAGAATGGCAAGGTTAAAAGGGAGAAGAAGGTATATGATTTGCCTGGCCAGAAACGAGACATTCCTGAGGAGGTAATATGGTTGAGCAATTTTGCTTTAGTGATGCCTTTATTCTCTGATTATCTATAGAATGATTTGTGCATTCTGTGAATTGCAGAGAGACCCACTGAGGATTTTCTATGAGACACTGTATAAGCAGGTTCCAAGTAGTGAGATGGCTCAAATATGGTGAGACTTCTGTTTCACAATAAGTATGCTATGTCCATAATGTTAATTCCTCTTCTTATTGGCTTTCTTCTGATGCATACAAAAAGTTTGGACCCTTTGAGCTTAGGAATTGGAGTTGAATATCTGTCCTGAAAGAATATTATTGAGTGGTACTTCTTGAACCCTACAATTCCATGTTTTTATGCAGTCAGGAAGCCAACATGGTTATTCGGCTGTTTAGATAAACAGATCTGATGAGAGAACTTTGCATCATTTAAGTTTATTCACAAATCAATGAGTATCTGAGTTAGCCAGTTAAAGCTGAGTTGAACTGTTGAAGTTATCTTCATTACTGGTTTAGCTTCCTTCTCTCCCTTCTTCATAGATGTTCTTTTCCTGGTGCACTCTCAATTTTTTATGATTAGTTTTTGAAGATGTGTGATATAAGATCCTGCCATCTTTGTGGTGTTTTAGCTAATGTTCTTGAAACAAGACAAGTTACCATACTCAATGGCACAAGTCTATTGTGGCTTATAAGTCAGCAAGATCTTATACTTGGTTTTTGAGGTGGGAAGTTGTAGAGAAGTTAGTGCATAAGGATCACTAATTTTCTGGATACCCAATTAATCGCTTTTTTTGATACTTTTGTTGAGGTGGTCTTGTGTTTGTTTCTATTGGTGTTTTCCAATTAGTGGCATCCCGTTCTCTTGCACTTGCTATTTTTGCAGCATTGGCCAGTTCAGAGTCTGTCTTCAATCTTCCTTACTGGTCATGAATGCATAATGTCAAACTTTACTTACGAGTCAACCACCCTTGCCCCCACCAAAAATTACATTTGCAATGAAGAATGGTTATTTCCTTCCCCTCCTCCAAGTTATCAGACCAACCTGTAGGCATGATCATTTCATAACAGCTTTGCTATGATGAAATGTTTGTTTTAAGTCTGTCTCATTTTAGATGTCATTATACTCTATTTTATCTACAGCTGAAGCACTTAGAGTGCTGGGCTTACTTTTCTTTGTGTACTTGACACGTACCAGTCGAAACTCTTTGGATGTGCTGCGCTGCCTGTTATGAACTGTTTGTTAGTTCAAATCTTGAGTTCAGCTTCTTATATTTGGCACCAGTTACTCTGAAGAGTTGTTGAGTAGATTCAGGGGTAGTTACCCTTCAAGTTGCAATTGCAAATTAACCATTTGTAACCATATTGTAATCCTTTAATTTCTTATTTCTCTGTCTTGTATTCACGCTCAAATCTCGTGCAGAGTTGTATATTCATGGATATTCTTCATAGAAGTGATTTTGACCCCAATTTGAGCTTTTGTAAAAGATCTTTCTCCATCTTTACTAGTGCAATCTTCTATGGCTAGATCTACATAACATCTTCAGCACGAGGCAACTTGCATTGGACTCTATTTTCAGATCGCTATCGTGTAATGGCTCGTGTTTTGGATGATTTTTCAAGCTTCCGTTTAAATATATTTGCAGGATGATGGAATCTGGTTTGCTCCCAATAGACGTAGCAAAGAAAGTAAATGAGAAGAAACAGAAGAAGAATCAAATCAAGGTCACTTCTCCATTGAAAGGAATCACTCCTGCAAAAAGAGCACAAACTGAAAACATTAGGAAATCGACAAATACATCTTCAGTATCACAGAAAAAGAAGATAACCGGAACTGGTACAGTTGCATCAAAGCAGTCGAAGAAACGAAAGATTGGAGATGGAAGCTCCGAAGATGATTCTGACCGGGATTTCTTAGTTAATATAAGCACAAAGAAACACAGAGCATCTTGAAAAAGGAAAATTGAATCCATTTGGAAGCATTACTGTTTTAGTAGATGAATTGCTAACATGATCCATCAATTTGGGATCATTGGATTGCTTATGGATAGTATATTGACATCTTTATGAAGAGAACTTTCAGGGAAACAAAATTTTCTTTCTTTCGACCACTTAGATCAGCTCGGATTCGATTTGATTAAGTTCGAAGTTGGATATTTGGTCTCAACTTAGAAATATTTTTTCATTATGTACGTAGTAGGCAAAGAAATAAGGTGTTTAGTGCAATGATATAACTAAAACTATGTTCTTACGTCAACAAATTATCCAAACTCAAAACGATGGTGTACTAAAAGAAAAAAGTTAATACTTATTGACTAAAACATATTTAATCGTCAATTTATAGAACAAGAAAAATATAAAAAAAACTATGAAAAAAGTAATTAAAAGTTAAGCAAATATAAATAAAAAGAGAATATGGTAAACTTTATAATCATATAAAAATTAGGTAATGGTCTAATATCAATTTTGAAAAATTTTAGTTTGAGCAATTACAATTTAATTGCTTATTGTATTTATCCAATCCCTCGTTAAAAGTGCATTTTGATCCTCAAATTTTACAGCATAATATATAATAGAATCCAATGTTTTAAAGTGTTCAAATTGAATCATAACATTTTCAAAACGTATCCTAATTAGATGGAAAATTTAACGGGGTTAATTTCTTATTAATTAAATATTACGTTAATATTGACGTGACATTATCTTTTAAATAAAAAATGAGCTCTACTGTTTATATGGGCAAGTGTGACTTACTATCTAAATATATAAATATGAATCCATTGTTACGTGAAAAATGGAACTCACTGTTTGAAATATATAAACAATGACCCTGCTGTCTAAAATATATAAACATTAACCAAGCTGTCAAGTGGTCGTGGGACTCAATTTTTAACTAATTTAAAAAAGCCCACTTTTTATTTAAAAAATGTAAAAATAATGTTGATATGACATTTAATTGATAGAGAGTTAATACTGTCAAATGGCCTCTTTGGAGGTGATCGAATTGGTAAAGTAGGGTCAAAAAATCTTGTATTTAAATCTTCCTACTTACACTCTTTCAATTGAGCTTATCGTATAGGGTTTGTCTAGTGTTGAGTACCTAATTGACGTTATTTGCTCGCTATTGTATCAATCCAGAGATTTACTCAATGCGCATTTAAAAGACAACAACTGCATATTCTTCCGTTTAAAACAAAAAAAGAAGAGTTAATAATGTCAAATTTTTTTTGTCCATTTAAAATTTTTTCTACGCGCTTTGAAAAACTTAGTTTCAAGTTATATTTTACTGTAAACGTTAAAGATTAAAAAAACACTTTTGTCCCCCGAGCATACAAACATAAGATTTTTTAATTAGAATGTTGATAAATTTTATATTCGCGGTAAAAAAAAAAATTGTCACCTCATATTATGCACTAAAATATATGACAGAAAATAACTTTTAATTATTACAATTAGATGGAGAGTTTTTCTACTTCAATTTTAAATTATTTTATAAATTAAATTTACGCTATATAATATAATTAAAAAATTGGATTTTATGAAGGTTTTTGGGTATAAATATTTTTCTACCATTGAATTTAAAGTTATCCTCTTAAAAGAGTCCTACTTCAACTGTATAACCGAACTCCATCCTCATGCAACTCTAATAATCCATTCTTAACTAGAAAAAGCTAAACTTCATCCTCATGCAAATCTTAATACTCCTTTCATGGTTAGGATTATGGTGTCCTCTCCTTCAATGTAGACTCTTCTTCTAAGATATAGATGTTTCTTTGTTAGTGACTCGCCGGAAAATAAAACAACTTCATTATATTTTCCACCGTGAGAGAATCACAATGATAACGCCGATCGTCAGGACTAAAGGTGGCGCTTTTTCACTTCTCTTCGACGTTACTGAGGAAGAGCTCGATGTCGCAACAGTGTTACGTGATTTGCATATTTACGTTGAAGCTGAGGCTCGCGGGGTTCCATTAAGACCAACCACTGAAACTTCCTCTTCTCCATGGGGTGCCAAACGAATAAGAACTTCCGCTAAGAAGCCGTCTTCCCAATCGCCGTCAACCGTACCTACTCCACGGCCGTCAGTTCCGTCTACTTCCGGTGGAACCGGTTTTAGAGATGAGAAGACCAACTCTTCATTCCCTCTGTCTTCGTCAAGATCAACCCCTACGACGCAGTCAGTTCCGTATACTTCCGGTCCACCAACGGTTCCGTTGTCGCAGTCATCACCATCCCCTCAGACGCAGGCAGTTCCGTCTACTTCCGGTCGACCATCCGTTAGAGTTGAGGCGCGGACAACTTCATTCCCTCGCAATGGCGCTAATGACCTGAATCACAACCGTTTGAACAAGACAGCCCCAGCTAGAAAGGTGCGTGTTTGTTTCAGAATCCTTGCTCCCTAAAATTTTCCAACTTCTTGTCCGCTTACGCCGTCGTTTCTGTGGTTTAGTTCTAAAGTTTTTGGAATTTCCGTATGCTGTAATTGTACTGTTTGACTTATTTAATTATCTCGTTGGCTTCTTGAAGAAGAAGAAGAAGACGAAAGCGGAATTGCTAGAAACCGTGGAGAATCTGACTAAGAGCAACGACTCTCTTGTACTGGTAAATTAATATTTATTATTTTCTTAATATTCAATCTTTAAATTAATACAGATACTGACCATCTTCTTCTTCTTCTTCTTCGGCGAAATCCAATCAGGAGATTGAGAAAAGGAAGCTTGAGTTGAAGAAGAAGGCAGCCATTAACGAGTTACTGAAAGCAAAGAAACAAAACGTAATGGAACTTTTTTGCTTTAACCTGTTTTTTCCCCCTTATAGTTGTGTTAACTTACTTACTACTATCTTACATTACAGTTAATTTCCACCATTGATGGTTCAAAGACTTCTCCAGAACCAAGCACCGCACCCCAACTGGGCATTCTGAAATTACTTGCAAGGGTAAATTAATATTTATTATTTTCTTAATATTCAATCTTTAAAGAAAGACTGACCATCATCGTCATCGTCATCTTCTTCTTCATCAACTTCTTCTTCTTCTTCCTTCTGCAAAATCCAAACAGGAGACTGAGAAAAGGAAGCTTGACCTGGAAAAGAAGGCAGCCATTAACGAGTTACTGAAAGAAAAGAGGCAAAACGTAATAAAACTTCTTTACTTTAACGTTTATTTCCTCATAACTGTGCTAACTTGGTACTTTCGTAATATTCAGCTAAGATCCACCATTGAAGGTTCGAAGATTCCACCCGAAAAAGCCACCGTACCCCACGTTGGCATTCCGAAACTATATCTTCATATCCGTAACGGTCATCAAGAACCGAACGAATCTAATCCGACCACCGCGATCGCAGGACCAGAGACTCGGTGGCATTCATCGGAAGATGGTGAAACAATGGTGTTGGCGGGTTCGATTAGAGCAATACCTATCCAAAAGCAGTCTTTAAGTGAATTTCTCTGGAACAGGAAAGACTCCACATCTGTTCAGGCAGCGAGCGGTGAAGCAAGACACGACAGGATGGTGACTAAGAAGGAGGAGATGAACAAGAATGGCAGTCTGGTGACTAACAAGGAGGAGATGAACAAGAATAATGGCAGTCTGGTGACTAAGAAGGAGGAGATGAACAAGAATGGCAGTCTGGTGACTAAGAAAGAGGAGATGAACAAGAATAGCAGTCTGGTGACTAAGAAGGAGGAGATGAACAAGAATGGCAGTCTGGTGACTAGGAAGGAGGAGATGAACAAGAATGGCAGTCTGGTGACTAAGGAGGAGATGAACAAGAATGGCAGTCTGGTGACTAAGAAGGAGGAGAACAAGAATGGCAGTCTAGTGACTAAGAAGGAGGAGATGAACAAGAATGGCAGTCTGGTGACTAAGAGATGAACAAGAACGGCAGTCGATTTGTGAACTTCCTAACCAAAGGCTGTCTTTAAGTGAAATTCTGTGGAATCGGAAGAACTCCATAGCTGTTCAGGCAGCGAGTGGTGAAGCAAGACACGACAGGATGGTGACTAAGAAGGTGGAGATGAGCAATAACGGCAGTAAGTCGCATTTTCCGTACATGAAATTATGCTGAAGATTTTATTTTATCAAAAAATTGTTATTAATATTGACGGTAAGTGTAACTATTAATCTTAGATTGGGATTTTTTTATTTTAGTGATTTTTATGACCATCAGAGTCAATATTACATAAAATTATTCTTATATATATTAACAATATTTAAAAAATTAGACCAAAAATTAATCCCGTAAAATAAGAGATTTAAAAGTTTCAGCGCATTTAAAATATGATCGAAAGTAATTTTATTACTTATTAAAAATATTAAAGTATCATTATAAAAAGAAATTGTTAAATAAAAATTATTGATTTATTTTAGTTTATAAGAACTTATTAATTAATTAATTAATTGCTTAGTTTTTAACAATAAAAATTAATTGAAACAAAAAATTGGACGGTTCAACAGTTTTATGATTGAACTGGCTGAACTGATTGAGATTTTTAATCATTCGTTTTCGAATTTTTCTTTGTTTTTGTTTGAATTTGGCACGATAGATATTATGTATACGGTATTAATTTGCCTCTTTTATTCTTTTCAAGTGCACAACTATGATTTTTTTTTCTTAATTATATATTTTTTAATGTTAATAGTACAAAAATATGAAGTATTTTTTAAGAGTGAAGCAATAATCTATAAAAAGATATTTCAGAATTCTAATTTAAATTCTTTTTTATTAACTTGTTTTAGGGTTGCTTGACTTAAGTAACTAGATCACTGCGAAAAAAAAGTTTGTGATCAAAACTAGCTCCAACGCTAGCCCAGATTGAGTTTGGGTTGCCTATGTCCTGTCCTACTCGAGGCTCGATCCTTATAAGTAAAATAATATTGTTATGCGAAAAACAAATTTATTTTATAATTTTAATTTATAAAAAATATTTAAGTTACGCTTTCTAAAACCTAATCGAACTTAGGCTCAAGCCCTTTATTTCAAATTTGATCTAGCCTCGGGTTAGGCTTAGGCCTCAACAACAAAGGGTGGGCCAAACTCTGGTCTTGACAGGCCCAACCTCACTTGACCCATTCCCTTATCTAAATTTTTTTTAAACTAAATTTAAGTTAACTAAATTACTCACAAATGTACACTTACAAGATAGCTTAAATCAAAGATTTTCTTTTACGACCATTTTATTGTTTTGGATTTTGTAAAACTACTTAGGCTAGTTTTAACTAAATTACTCACAAATGTACACTTGCCTCTCGTTTCTCTTAAGAGTGCAAGTTTCGGTCTTGCCGTCGTTGTGCAAGGTAGGTTCTGCGTGAGGATTTGGCTGTTTTCATTTTCATTGCCGTTGTTTTATAATATGGATCAGGAGTTACAAAGCCTTCCTATTCGGGAGACGGAAAATCTCGAGTTTGTGATACCGTCGGAAGCCATCAAAAACGATGAATCCACCGGGCTGGATCAGTAGACCCGTCGGGAATTATGAATTATTTAGCATGGAACTGTCGTGGCCTAGGCAACCACAAGTCAGTTCGAGCATTGAAGGACCGTAGTTAGGTTCAATAAGCCTCGTGTTCTTTTTTTAAGTGAAACTCTTGCGACTTCTGTTAAGGTTAATGAAATAAAAGTTTTGTTAAAGTATGATTTTTGTTTTTGTGTTGATCGGGTTGGCCGCAGTGGTGGCCTTGCTATTTTTTGGATGCATGATATCTCGGCTACTGTCATGGGTTTTTTTAATAATCATATTGATCTCATTATCGATGATTCGAACACTTCTCGCTAGCGACTTACTGGTTTCTATGGTTTCCCAGAGTCAAATAGAAAGCGTGCTAGTTGGAAGCTTCTTCGTTCTCTTTCTCGCCTTCATAGCTTGCCTTGGGTCTGTTTCGGCAATTTTAATAATCTCTTATCTATTAATGATAAGCTTGGAGGTGGGGAGTACCCTCGTTCTCTAATGGAGGGTTTTCGCCAATGCATTTCAGACTGTAACCTCATTGAAATTCCTTTGCTCGATTTTGGGTACACTTGGGCACGAAGTAGAGATTTAAATTCGCCCACTTTGGAGAGACTTGATCGTGCTTTTGTTAATGACGAATGGATGGCGATATTTCCTTTTCACCAATTGCATAATCTGGTGAGTGCTACTTCAGATCATAATCCGATAAAGCTGGTGGCTGAACGTCAATTCCCAATTAGGAGGGCTAGAAGGTTTAAGTTTGAGAATAAATGGTTAGTGGAAGATAGCTTCCTGTCGTTTGTAGCAGAGTTTTGGAGAGGCAATGCCCATTTGAACATTATTCACAGACTTGAGAAATGCGGTAAAAGTTTACTTGATTGGAATAAGCAGCTGGGGAGTAATTTCTCTGAACAAATTCAGCTTCTCAAGAGACATATGCTTTGGGCGCGTAGCCAGAATCAGCATGCGTTGCTTGGGGTACAAAAAATTGAGCTTAATAAACTTTTGGCACAAGAGGAGATATATTGGAAACAAACATTGAAGATCTTTTGGATGCAATATGGGGAGGAGAATTCCAAGTATTTCCATGCGCAAGCTTCTAAGAGGAAGAGAGTGAATCATATTACGGTTCTGACTAATGCTCAAGACCAGCAAGTTTCGAACCACGAGGGTATGAGTAAAGTTATTGTTGATTATTTCCTCCAATTGTTCTCAGCTTCAAGCAGCTCTGATTTCCAGCATTTTGATTCTATAGCTTCGGTGGTTACTCAGGAAGATAATGAATGTTTGATGGAACTCTTACAGATGGAGGAAGTCAGGAAAGCGATGTTTGATATGCATCCGGATAAGGCACCTGGGCCGGACGGGTTAAACCCGGCATTTTTCAGAAATGTTGGCATATTTTGAGAGTGGATGTTTTCAACAGTTGCCGCAATTGGATGGAGCAGAAGGAATTGTCAGCTAATCTCAATGATGCTGTGATTGTTTTGATTCCCAAAAAAGATAATCCCAGTCGTATGAAAGATTTTCGTCCAATAGCTTTATGCAATGTCCTTTACAAATTCATGGCCAAAGTGATTACGAATCGACTCAAAACTATCCTCCCTAGGATTATCTCTCTTATGCAGTCTGCTTTTATTCCAGGATGCCTCATTACTGACAATATTATGGTGGCGTTTGAAATTATCCATTACATGCGGAACAAGGGTAAAGGTAAAGTTGGAGAAGCAGCCCTTAAGATTGATATTAGTAAAGCGTACGATAGAGTTGATTGGAACTATCTATGGTTTATTCTGTTAAAGTTGGGTTTTGGTAGAAACTTGGTGGAGCTTATAATGATGTGTGTCACTATGGTTAATTATTCTGTGTCGTTCAATGGTACTGAAGTTGGTCCTATTCATCCGAAGTGTGGGTTAAGGCAGGGAGACCCACTGTCTCCATATCTCTTCATTCTTTGTGCTGAAGGTCTTTCTGCATTGCTCAGAAGGAAGGAGTCGTGCGGGGATATTCACGGAGCTATGATTTGTCCAGGTAGTCCCAGTGTTTCTCATCTCTTTTTTACAGATGATAGCTTTCTGTTCTTTCGAGCAAATGCGAGGGAGGGGCAGAACATAAAGAGGATTTTAGACATCTATGAAAGTCATCGGGACAGGCGATTAATTATCAGAAATCTGGAATCATGTTCAATTCTAATACTTCAACAAACGACAGAAACACGGTGGAAGCTATTCTAGGAGTAAATACTCCTCTTGATCATGGGAAATATTTAGGGCTCCCTTCTTTGATTGGACGTCAGAAAAAACAGATGTTTGCTTTCATTAAAGATAGGCTTAGCAAGCGGATTATGAGTTGGAAAAATAAGTTGTTATCTAGACCGAGTAAAGAAGTTGTTATTAAAACAGTTGCTCAAGCATTGCCGGCATATTGTATGAGCATTTTCCTTCTTCCTCGTGGAACCTGTGATGATCTACAAAAGACGATGAACTCCTTCTAGTGGGGGTCGGGCACTATTACCAGAAAGAATATACATTGGACGAGTTGGGAACGTTTATGTATGCCTAAAAAATATGGAGGTATGGGATTCAAGGACCTCCATTGCTTCAATTTGGCTATGCTTTGTAAACAGGCTTGGCGTTTCATTGCTTATCCTGACTCGCTTCCGAGCCAAATTTTTAGAGCGCGATACTTCCCTTCTGGTAACTTTATGGAGGCTAAGGATCGGGAAAACGCTAGTTTTATTTGGAAAATTATTTATGCTGCTAAGGACATTTTAGCATCTGGTGTTAGATGGAGACTTGAAGATGGAGCTTCAATTGACGTGTTCAAAGATCCTTGGATTAATGATGATACTAATTTTTTTATCACCTCCCCTCCATTTCAAAGCTTTAGTAACCTGAAAGTCAAAGAACATTTTAAAGAGTCAGGGCAGGTTGGGATGTTTCGCTGATTGAAGGACTATTTACGCTGTTTAATGTTGATCGGATTTCTAAAGTTCCTATTGCGTATGCTAAGCCTCCAGATCAATTGATATGGCATCATAATAGAGACGGGGTTTATACTGTTAAATCTGGATACAAAATAGCTCTTAGATTCAATTCAGATATGATCAATGTTTTGACAGAGAAACCTTGGAATCGCTTGTGGAGTCTACCTATCCCACTGAAGATTAAAGATTTTATTTGGCGTTGTTTGAGGGACTTCATTCCTTGCAAGGGGAGGCTGGCGCGTAAAGGAAAGCGATCCTTACTGATTGTGACGTCTGTGGCTGTGAGGAAGATCTGAATCATGTGCTTCTGAAGTGTACTAAGGCAAAAGATAGCTGGGCTGTTGCGAGGGTGAGGCTTCCATCTTAGGGGATTGAAGGTTTTATCGGGGATATTTTTGTTAATTCTTCAATGCCTCTTTTAATTCATCTACTGGCTATTTTGTGGATTATCTGGTACCATCGCAACCTTAGAGTCTGGCAAGGTAAGAATATCTCCCCCTATATGATTGTTGTTTTTGCTGACAATTTTATTCAAGACTGGTAAGAGTCTAGGAGGAGTTTTGGGAGAGTTAGTGGCCCAACGAGTACAACCTATTCTAATACAATAGGTTAGCGTAAACCTTCAGTTGGGTTGGTAAAATGCAATGTTGATGCGTCTATTTTTAAGGAACAAAATGCAATGGGGTTTACTGCGGTTCTTAGAGACGAAAGGGGATGCTTTGTAGCTGCTCTTTCCAGATATTATTCCTCATTGTTCGACCCACTTATTGCTGAACTCATGTTGATCAGAGAAGCATTATCGTGGCTGAATGATAAACAAATAGACCATGTTGTTGTGGAGTCAGATTGTTTGTTGGCTATACAAGCACTCACAAATTCGTCTGTTAATCGTTCTGAGATTGGAATGCTAGCTTTGGACTGTTTAGCTTTCAAGCGTTATTTCCTTCACTTGTCCTTCCAATGGACGCGCAGGATTGCCAATAGGGCGGCTCACTTTTTAGCTCGGTTAGCCTTATTATATGCAAACCTTCATAGTTAGGAAACTAGTCCTCCTTGTTTAGGTCCTATTTTATTGTTAGATAATTCTAATTGTAATCCATCCGATAAGGAAAGGCTTGTAGGATCTGGGTGTACGGGGAAGCTTGCTGACTTGGGTTTAGTTTTTCGCCTTTCGTTTTTTAGTAAAAGAAAAACATATAGTCCGCCACATTGTTGTCTTAGAACATCACCATTCTACGTCTTGCTTATTTAGTTTCTATGTTGGATCCCATTACCGGAACCCAACTCTCAACCAAACTTAACTTGCTCTGATACCATCTATGTTGGACCCGATCCCAGGAACCGGATCCCAACCGGAAAATGGAAAAATGGAATCGGAGCGAAACAAAGTGCGAAACGAAATACTCGGAAAACAAATCGAAGCGAATCGGAAAACGAATGTCCGACATCTGGTAACGAAGATTGATCGAGAAACGAAGTGAGACGTGTTGGAAGCCCGAAGACTAACCATCCGAAATCCGGTATAATAATTTTTTTCCATACATTTCTCTTTAATCAAAACCCATTCCAATTTCTCCTTTTGGAAATCATCCTTAATCAAACTCAATTCAATAAAATTTGTCTTAATCATACAAATCTCATCTCATATTCTCGTTCTTTCTTTCTTTTCATTTCTTTGTAACTAAAATCTCAACTTTACCAAACTAAGTTCTTATTCTTATTCTTA
>JAOTAX010000006.1:1226779-1245655 GCA_025629825.1 Erythroxylum guanchezii | reverse complement strand
CGCAACCTTAGAGTCTGGCAAGGTAAGAATATCTCCTCCTATATGATTGTTGCTTTTGCTGACAATTTTATTCAAGATTGACAAGAGTCTAGGAGGAGTTTTGGGAGAGTTAGTGGCCCAACGAGTACAGCCTATTCTAATACAATAGGTTGGCGTAAACCTTCGGCTAGGTTGGTAAAATGCAATGTTGATGCGGCTATTTTTAAGGAACAAAATGCAATGGGGTTTGCTGCAGTTTTTAGAGACGAAAGGGGATGTTTTGTAGCTGCTCTTTCCGGACATTATTCCTCATTGTTCGACCCACTTATTGTTGAAATCATGTTGATCAGAGAAGCGTTATCGTGGCTGAAAGATAAACAAATAGATCATGTTGCTGTGGAGTCAGATTGTTTGTTGGCTATACAAGCGCTTACAAATTCGTCTGGTAATCGTTCTGAGATTGGAATGCTGGCTTTGGACTGTTTAGCTTTCAAGCGTTATTTCCTTCACTTGTCCTTCTAATGGACGTGCAAGATTGCCAATAGGGCGGCTCACTCTTTAGCTCGGGTAGCCTTATTTTATGCAAACCTTCATAGATGGGAAACTAATCCTCCTTGTTTAGATCCTATTTTATTGTTAGATAATTCTGATTGTAATCCATCCGATAAGAAAAGACTTGTAAGATCTGGGTGTACAGGGTAAGCCTGCTGGCTTGGGTTTAGTTTTTTGCCTTTCGTTTTTTAGTAAAAAAATGTATTACAATAAAAAGAGTTTAAACTGTGACTCTATTTGTATAGAAGAGTTTAAGTTTAAATGAAAAGTAATCGCGCAATTTCACAAAAAAAGGAGTGACAAAATAATTCCCAGATCTAAAATTTAATATAAATTTAAGTGGAGATAAAATATTTGAGATTTTATTAAAATTAAAATTAAAATAAATTTTATGTTTACGTAGCTTAAATTGAAATCGATTTTCATGAAATCTTAATTTGTATGCTTTTTTAAATTATGTGATGCCATGATCATATTAAATATATAGTTATAGCTTTGAGATAATTGTCTGTCTCGTTACAATTATATGAATGATTAAAAACTCAACCTATTAGTCGATTTAACTGTAAAATCTTGAATCGTCCAATTTCTCGGTTTGATTTTCAACTTTTCAGTTCGATTTATTTTAATAACTTTTATTATTAAAAATCGATCAATTTATTAATTAATCAGTTAACTTTTATAAATTAATAAATTAAAATAAATCAATTAATTTTTATTTAACAAATTTTTTAAATTAAACTTCACAATCTCTTTTAATCATATTTCAAATTCTTTAATTTCATTAAATCTTTAGTCGGTTTATGACGATCTAATATCGGTTGAACATTTTAAATCTTAAATATTTTATCTTATTGTTTAAGTTTCAGGCCAGGTTTTAAAACATTAAATTTTATCTTATTATTTTAATTTTATTTAACTATGTGTAAAAATTGTATTTCATCATTAGAACTCACAATTAGTAACTAAAATTTTGCTTTTAAATTAGTTTTAGTATAACAAAACCATTCTTGAGATTCATATGGATCAATCGATCTTTGCCTTTTGTCAATTCGCTAAACCATACTCACTCTGCCGAGGTGCAACAAACATTAAAAATGAATATTTACCTTCATTCTAACCATTTAATATTATCGCTTTATCATCATCATCATCATCACGTCCAGCCTGAAATTTCGCAATAAAGCAGAGTTTAAAAAGGTCTAATAGTATGCAGCCTTATCCCTACATAGTAAAAAAGGTTGTTTCTAATAGAAATACATACATGACATAAAGATATGACAAAAAAGTCAAATAAATATAAAAGATGTAAAAAAATTATTTTAGAAATTTATTTTACATATTAGTACAATTATTTATTATCTCTTTCCCCTTTAAAATAATTGTTAACCCAACTAATTCCTTTCAAATTAATTAAATAAATTTTCAAATTAAAAATAATTACAAAAAAGCGAATTTACAATTAAGTTTTAAATTTAAGAATTCAACCAGATCTCAAATTTAATTAAGGTTCGAAATTAAACTATGATTCAACCACAACTGATTCATTTCATATTTAATTATGATTAACAAATCAAACTAGTTTGAACGATTAAACCGTAAAAGTTTTGAACTGATTAATTTTTCGATTGAAGTTTTAGCTTTCTGATTCAATTTACTTTAATAACTCCAATTATTAAAAAATGATCAATTAATTAATTAATTAATCAATTTTTATAAACTAATAAATTTTATAAACTGTTTCAAAAAAAATAAATTTTATAAACTAAAATAAACTATATAATTTTCATTTAATAATATTATTTTTTAATTAAACTTTAAATTACAGACATTTTCTTTTAATATTATTTCAAAATTTTCAATCTAAATCAATCTTTTATACTTTAAAGTTTAAACTATTGTAATTTTTAAAGCATTAATATTTACCTTCATTAAAGTGGGCCCAAAACACTAGTCGGAGTTCCTCTTCCACCGTCAGATGACCATCGGCATACATTATCCTGACCTTAGGATTTTACTTAACCATAGTTCTCGAGTTTCCCTCGGAGTCTTAACCTGGGTTAAGAACCAACTCTAGGGTTTTAGTTGCTTTATATATAAGCCCAAGCCTTCACTTCCTCCACCGCCTTGCTTGTGTACATGTGCGTGTGAGCGCCGTACTTACACAATATTCTATTTCTTCTGTGTTCCTCGCTCTCTCTCTCTCTCTCTTCAGCTCTCTGTCTCTGTCTTATGTCTCTCTTCTGACGCTATACTTTGTGGTCGTGTATTTAATCTGTGTGATTTACGGGTTGTTGATATTTAATATTGCAAGTTGGTCTGAGAAAAGTGAGCAAGTGACGAGAACTGGAATGGGTTATGAGAAGCAAGCACGCATGCGAGCAGTGTTCTTACCTCATTACTTCCATGACTCTGATGCTTTCTTTTCCCTTTTATCATCAGCGTGGGATTTGTATTACAGGAGATGTGTTCTTAATTTTTTGTGTTTTATTAATTATAAACATTGAATTAATTCTGATCAACCAAACATAGAGAGCTTAATAGATTTTTATTCTGTTTTTATCTTCTACAGTGTCTAGTCCCTGCCAATTTGGTATTGGAGCAGGTTCGAAAATGGTGAACACACGCTCATCTTCTTCTGATCAACCAAAACCACAAAACACCCAGAACCCACAGCAACCACAAAACCCACAGAATCCTACCATTGACTTGTCTGAAGCTCTTTTGTTGCAACTCTCTAATATGGCTGCTCAGTTGAGCAATCTGAACTCAGATATGATTGCTCTGAAGATATCCTCCAGCAAGACTCCTCATGTTGAAGGCAGTCACGGTAATTAAGAAAGGGGCAAAGCATATGTGCGGAGCTCCGATGATGAGGACGATTATGACACACCATGGTGGCTGGCAAATCCGTCCAAACGTCCATCAACCAAGATTGAGTTTCCCAAGTTTGAAGGTGGGGAACCGAGAGGATGGATTTCGAAGGCTGAAAAGTACTTTCGGTATTATCACACCCTGATGAGATGAAGGTCGACATCGCTGCCATGTACCTTGAAGGTGACGCTCTTGATCTCTTTGCATGGATCAACACTGAACGGACTTTGCTTTACTGGGCGGAACTCACGAAGACGTTTCAAGAGCATTATGGTCCAGCAGAGTCTTAGAACCCGGACGAGTATCTCTGTGGCATCAAACTGACGGAAACAGTGCAAGAGTATCATCAGGAATTTGCTAAGCGATCTGTACAAGTGAAGAATTGGCCAGAGCACTGTCTCTTAGGTGTTTTCCTCAACGACTTGAAGGGGGAACTCAAGGCGGACGTGCGCATCCAGAAGCCAAGAACGATTTACAAGGCGATGAACTTGGCAATTGAATATGAAGCCAAAACTCAGGTCGGGCGTGGGCCTAACTGAGCAGTTTACCCAACCTGACCCGACCCAACACCAATACCACCTGACGTGATTCACGTTTTTCTAGAGCAAAAACTCAGCTAGCAACGATCGCGAACTCTAACATGCCTTCTTCAACACAAAATCTGACTGCAAGCTCATGGGATGTTGAGAAACAGAAACGGTGAGATAAGGGACTCTGTTATCTACGCAATGAGAAATTTCAGCCGGGTCACCGTTGCAAGGCAGGTACTTTAAAAATTATGGAAATCACTGAAGAAGGAGAACCAGTAGCTGATTTCGAATATGAAAATGAAGAAGATTAAGAGATGCAGGTCAAAATCTCAATTTCATCCTAATGCTCAACCTCCAAACATACGGCCCTATAGATATCCTTATTTTCAGAAGGATGAAATTGAGAGGCAAGTTGTTGACTTGTTATCTAAAGGATTCATTCAGCCTAGCTCTAGTTCGTTCGTGAGTTTTGTGCTGCTAATCAAGAAGAAGGATGGTTCATGGATTATGTGTATTGACTATCAGGAACTCAATCACATCACTATGTCTGATAAGTATCCTATACCTAATGTAGATGAGTTGCTCGATGAACTCCACGGTGTCACCTAGATCTTAAAGATTGATCTTTGCTAGGGTTATCATCAATTTCGAGTTCAACCTGAAGATATTCATAAAACGACATTCCGAACACACTCAGGCCATTATGAATTTAGTGTGATGCCATTTGGCCTCACAAATGCTCCTTCCACATTCCAAGCTGTAATGAATGATCTCTTCCATCCCCATTTGAGGAGTTTTTTCTTGGTATTTTTTGATGATATTTTAATTTATAACACCTCTCCTCATCTTCATAAGTTTCATTTGGAAGTGGTCTTTAATTCATCACGCTCACATGCATTTTATGCTCATGCTAAGAAGTGCACTTTTGCCCAGCAACAAGTGACTTTTTTGGGACAAATTGCCTCATAAGTAGGTGTTGGCATTGACCCGGAGAAAATTGAGGTCGTACAGCAATGCCCTTCTCTAACTAATATCAAAGAACTTCGTGTTTTCTTGGACTCACAGGTTATTATAGACGATTTCTGCAGAATTACAGAGTCATTGCTAAGCCACTTATTGATCTCACCAAGAAGGATGCATTTTGCTAGAATGAACGGGCTAAAATTGCATTTCAGAAGCTCAAGGTTGCATTGACAATAGTGCCAGTCTTGAAGCTACCATATTTTCACCAGTCTTTCACTATTGAATGTAATGCTTTTATGGAAGGGATTGGAGTTGTTCTCATGCAACAAGAGCACCCTATAACATATTTCAGTAAGGGACTCTCTTTCTCTAATAAGTTCACCAGTCAACTTATAATCATGAATTATTGGCTCTTGAGCTTGCTGTCTAAAATTGGAAACATTACTTAATTAGCCATCATTTTTATGTCAACATTGATCACAGTAGTCTTAAACACTTGCTTGAGCAGCGGATTTCTATAAATTCTCAGCAGCATCTAATTTTGAAGTTGCTACCCTTTGATTTCACTATACTATATAAAGCAGGGAAGGATAATGCAACAACTGATGCGCTCTCCCAGAAACCACAACAAGTTGATTTCTTTAATTTAATCATGCCTGTACTCTAGATTATTTTGATTTGCAAGAAGCATATCTCCAGGATAATCACAACAAGAATCTCATCTCTGACCTACATAAAGATTCATCCTCACATTCCAATTTTCAGTGATTAGCCAATAAGCTCTTTTACAAAGGCAAATTGGTAATCCCTTCTAATTTCAACTTACGTGCAACTCTTTTGGTTGAAGCGCACGAAGCCCCCATTGGTGGACATGGAGGTTATTTAAAGACTTTAAAGAGGCTTTCAGATCATTTTTATTGGCCTCACATAAAGAAGAATGTCAAGCTTCATGTGCAACAATGCTTGACTTATCAACGCAACAAATATGGAACTCTTGCACCTGCTAGTCTTTTATAGTCACTACCCATTCCATAAAAAATTTAGGAAGATATTTCTATTGATTATGTAACTGGGTTGCCTAAATCTCAAGGTGTTGACACTATATTTGTAGTTGTTGATCGCTTGAGTAAATACAATCATTTTTTGCCACTTTCTCATTTGTATACAACTAAAACAGTGGTTGGGATCTTCTGCAAAGAAGTTGTTCGTCTCCATGGCATGCCTCGTTCGATAGTTTCTAACCGAGATTCAATTTTCCTAAGTTCTTTTTGGCAAGAGTTGTTTCGTCTCAGTCAAACTCGTTTGCAGATGAGTACTTTCTACCATCCTTAAACCGATGGCCAAATAGAAGTTGTCAACTGGTGCTTAAAGGCCTATTTACATTGTTTTGCCCATGAACAACTCAAAAAATGTAGTTCCTACTTATGTTGCGCTAAATATTCATATAACATTGGTTTTCATGTTTTTACGGGCACTATACCTGTCAAGGTGGTTAATGGCAGGGATTCACCACTTCTACATCCATTTGCAAAGGGTGAGATTGCTAATGCAGAATTAGAAGACCAATTATTGATGAGAGATGCAATGCTAAAACTACTAAAAGATAATCTTGTTAAGGCTCAAGCACGTATGAAATATCATCAAGACAAGAAGCGTAGGGAACTTTCTTTTAATGTTAGAGATTATGTATTGTTACGCATTCAACTCATTAGACAAAAATTTCTATCCAAGCAGCACTATGAGAAGCTAACTCCTAGGTTTTTTGGGCACTACAAAGTTCTGAGAAAGCTAGGTTCAGTAGCTTATGAACTGGAACTTTCACCAGATGCACGAATTTATCCAATTTTCCATATTTCCCACCACCATCATCAGCTCCCCTACCCATTTTTGCTGATTGGGAACTGCAATTGCAACCAAAACGTGTGCTTGACCATTGTTGGACTTCTATACAAGATTTGGAGTTATTAGTAGCTTGGAGAAGTCGACCTCTTGAAGATGCTACTTGGAAAGACTATGACCTCTTTGGTGCTCAATTTCTAGATTTCCTTGAGGACAAGGTTACTTTTGAAAGGGGAACATGATAAGCCCTTGATTACGTATTCCAAGGGAAAGCCACGTGCTAAGCAAGAGTGAATCAGCATATCATTTTTAATTGTTTTATGTTTGTTCTACGTGTCCTAGGATGTAGGAGTCAGTTATGTTTAATGGTTAGTTGAGAATCTTATTTCAGATATGCTTCCATTTCTCTGTTCTGTTAGCTAGAGGGTCAATCATTTTAGGCAATTAGTTATTTCATTTGTCTATAAATATTATGCATTATAGGATGCAGAGATATGAATAATAATACAACTCATTCGAACATTTCGTTCGTAGAGATTCTCCCATTGGCTATTATTCCTTCTTTAAGTGAGATTTTTGCTTACAGAAAGTTTAATAGATTTTTATTCTGCTTTTATCTTTTAAAGTACCTAGTCCCTACCACTTATCTCTGATTTAGGATTGAATTGGGCTTGGGCCTGAGAAGATGATCTAAGGTTTGACCCCAAAAACTTGATTGTCTGTCCAAAATAATGTCCCACATCCTTAGATTTGGTGCCGTATCTTCCATTTAGGATTGACAATCGGCCTGAATTGGGCTTGGGCCTGAAAAGACGGTCTAAGGTTTGACCCGAAAAGTTTTATTGTCTGTCCAAAATGACGTCCGACATTCTGTCCAAAATAACGTCCGACATCCTTAAATTCTCATCCAACGGGCGATCTTTAACACTTCCAGAGGTTCTAAATGAAGAGTATTATAGGACAGATCAACAACATCATAGCAACAAATAGTTCAGAGAGATAACAGCAATCGTAGTATAGCATAAATAGTAAAAACAAATACGAGGGAGGCAGAACCAGACGGCTACTCACTACTCCTCGTAACCCTCTTCAACACCTTCCTCGTACTCCTGCTCATCGGCGGTTGCGTCCTGGTATTGCTGATACTCCGCAACCAAATCGTTCATGTTGCTCTCTGCTTCAGTGAATTCCATTTCGTCCATGCCTTCCCCAGTATACCAGTGCAAGAAGGCCTTGCGACGGAACATGGCCGTGAACTGCTCGCTCACTCTTCTAAACATCTCCTGAATTGAGGTGGAGTTGCCGACGAAAGTAGACGACATTTTCAGACCTTTTGGTGGAATGTCGCAGACGCTAGACTTAACATTGTTAGGAATCCATTCCACGAAGTATGATGAGTTTTTGTTCTGCACATTGATCATCTGTTCATCCACCTCTTTGGTGCTCATTTTCCCTCTAAACATGGCTGAGGCAGTCAAATAGCGACCGTGCCGGGGATCAGCAGCACACATCATGTTCTTGGCATCCCACATCTGTTGTGTTAGTTCCGGTACAGTGAGTGATATGTACTGCTGCGAGCGGAAAGAAGTGAGCGGCGCAAATCCTACCATGAAGAAGTGCAAGCGGGGAAATGGGATAAGGTTCACGGCCAACTTCCTCAGGTCAGCATTCAGTTGTCCTGGAAACCTTAGTGAACATGTTACACCACTCATGGTGGCAGAGATCAAATGATTCAGGTCACCAACTGCAAAATTAAAGAAGAAAGAGCAAAACTTTAGTATCTAACACATCTTATCTAATGATATTCCCTCCAAAAACCAATAACTCACAGCTCGGAGTGCTGAGCTTTAGAGTTCGGAAGCAGATATCATAAAGTGCTTCATTGTCAAGAACCATGCATTCATCCGCATTCTCAACCAACTGATGCACTGAAAGGGTGGCATTATATGGCTCCACAACAGTGTCTGAGACCTTCGGGGAAGGGAAAACGGAGAATGTTAGCATCATCCTATCAGGGTATTCCTCCCTGATCTTTGATATTAGAAGCGTTCCCATGCCAGATCCTGTGCCTCCTCCAAGTGAGTGGCAGACCTGAAACCCTGTTCAAAACGGTTGCAACGAATTACATGAGAAGAAATTTGATGTGATAATTCATAAATTCAAATGTATATAGTGTGATCTCAAAATGATCGATCCATTGAATTTGATGAGCAGCTTCTTGCTCCCCAAAATCCTACTGAAATCTTCAGGAGAATCTGACTACAAACTAGTGGAGTTATACAATGTGAAAACTTTTTATATGGTCAAAAAATCCATGATTCTTACAATTTTCTTTTCGTAAATCCAACACTAAAGAGTAAAAGGACCAATTTCATGGTCATTAGTTCGTGACTTTTAGTGGCTATCACTGCTAGTTATACTGTTATAGTATTGATGGTCACCCATACCTACCAATTCCGGTAATCCCAGTAATAGTAACTTTTTCCATAAGTAAACATCAAAATCCCAGAAAATGTTTTGACATTTTCAATCTAATTTGGTTAGTTTTGCTACCATCACTCGGATCCACAAACCATTGATCATATTCCCACATTTTATGGAGACATCCATTTCCAAAAAGAACATTGTCAATGAACTACCAATCCCATGGTCATGTCAACATCAAACTTTCTTGTTCTTTTTCATATCTACTGAACAAGCTTCCTCTTTCCAGCAAAAGATAATTATGCACGAATCATTTCCACTTCTACACTTTACCTTTCTCAACCAAATTACGAGGATGCAACTTTACTGGGTAGTCAGATCTACTTTTGTGCAAGCATTTTGTCTGTTTCAAGTTTTTCAGTGATAGGACCACTACTACAGGATTAATTGATACAATACCATCAATCACCGTTGGATCTGCTTATCTTAATTACACTTTATCACCGAAATATTTACTGGGCCCACATTCCTCACAATTTCGGTGTAAACAAATGATAAGGTCTCAGCAATGTGAATCTTACCCGAGAAGCACAAGACAACCTTTTGTGCGTATAATTAAGTTACTATCAAAGAACTTATGAACATGACAACCTTGTGATAAACTGGGATTTCAATGGGGTAAGAATGAAATCACCATGCATTAGATCAGAGAAATTGAAATGAGTAACTGAATTATGAGACAGTTTACATATACCTTGTAAGCAATCACAATTCTCAGCCTCCTTGCGAACGACATCGAGAACAGAGTCGATCAACTCAGCACCTTCCGTATAATGACCTTTGGCCCAATTGTTGCCGGCACCGGACTGGCCAAAGACGAAGTTATCGGGTCGAAAGACCTGACCGTAGGGGCCGGATCTGATACTGTCCATGGTACCCGGTTCGAGATCCATGAGAACCGCCCTAGGAACATAGCGACCACCCGAGGCCTCATTGTAGTAAACATTGATTCTCTCTAACTGGAGATCGGAATCTCCGTTATATCTTCCGGTTGGGTCCACGCCGTGCTCGTCGCAGATCACTTCCCAGAACTTGGACCCGATCTGGTTGCCACATTGGCCGCCTTGTACGTGAAGGATCTCTCTCATTGTGGTGGCGGTAGCGGTGGTTTGATGTTTGAGACAAAGGAGTGTTTATTTCTAGGGAATATGGGAGAGGAAGAGACAGAGATGGGATCGACAAGAACGGTGAAGGATACATATAGGGAGGGACGTGAGGGGCAAAATGGTAATAATGGGTAATTCATATTGTGTTATGTTATGACATGTTCATGTGAGATAGACAGACAACAACTAACTGAGCTGAGGAGAGGTGGGACGTTTAAGACGGTTGGGCCCATGTCTGGCACGCTGTCTGTACGACAGCGTTTGTGCCACCTGCTCCGGTTTTGTAGGTTTATTTTGTTAACAAATTAGAAATTGCTAAATATTTCTTTAATTTCCCATTTTAGTTTTTAGTTAATTTTACAAAATTTTAAACCAACAATAATAAACCATTGTAAATGAAATTTAAATGAATTATAAAATATTCATTTAAAAATATTCTATATCTAAAATTTAATACACATTTCAACATAAATTTTTCTTTAATAAATTGGTTTTATAAATTATTTAGCGAAGAATAATATATTTTATACTTATTTTGAGTTTTTTATGGCCCTGAATTATATATATTTTAAATTAACATTATTCTCATTAATTAAATTTTAATTATTTTATTAAGTTAATAAAATAATTAAAATTAAATAAAAATTTCACCTTTAATTTTATGACATATTTTTTAAAATCTTTTTTTAACATTGTGATTGCTCTTATGAAATATAATAATTAAAAAATTAATCAAGTACATTATTTTATTTAATTGGTTTAATTGATTTTTATCATTTTTTAAAGTGATTGAAATTGGATTAAAATATAAACTTTAATTTTAAATTATTTTTTAGAGTTTTCTCTCTGATTGTGATTATTTTTATGAAAAATAATAATCAGAAAATTTATAGCTAGAAAGGCCACAGAAGACTTAATACTAAATTGCAGTGTTTTTTATTTTTTCAAAATTCTTAAAATACAAGGAGATTCTTTCCATATAAATAGATGGTTGAGATTTAATGTGACAGGATAGGGGTAGGGGATCCTTCCCCAAGACTTAGGAAATGGATTCTATGATCTTTGCTAAGTTTGAGAACTGTTTAAGTTAGTATTCCAGGTATACTTTCTTGTGCAGTAGTTAGGATTTGAGGTCTGAAATTGGCTGACAGGAAATTGGGAGGTCTTGAAACCTACAATTTACTTGGAAACTACAGTTAGAACCAGAGGTAATGTCTTTACAGCAACCTTTTCCTAGTCCAGGGACCATGCCTGAAACCAAATCCAAAGGAGTTGAGTCATGACCTGAAAGTACAGAACTCAGTGTTAGTTACAAGTTTAGATGGTAATCTCACCTGGATCTTTCCATCAGAGGAACCAGCATACAGCATTCCACCATCCATATCAGAAGCTAAAGATGCGATCTTGGAGTCTCCTCCACCGACAGCCTTAACGCAAGCAATTCTGGTGAGCCTTTGTTTTAGCCAAACCTCAATCATCCCAAACTTTGTTGCTGTGAAGATGAAGTCATTGTTGGTGATAATGCGAGTGATGTCCAATCTGGTTGAGAATGATCCTACTATTGCCTTGGTTGTGAGTGAAAATACCTGCCATGAACACCATTTTTGTTCTCAATCATAAAGCATAGTTTCTGATATCAGTAAGCAGTGATGGGAATAGGTCAGGTTGAATCCAAATGATTCTGTCTGATCGAACCTGAATAGAGTTCGGTCAAACCAGATTTGATTTGTTAATTTTAGGTCCGTCGGACTTTTTGATCATGCCTTAGTAAAAGAGTAAGTATGTGTAGTTGCTCACCTTTCCTGCTATTCCATCAACAGCTGAACCACCAACAAAGAGGGTGTCTTCATGTATATGTAGGGACCGTATAGATTGTTTCCCTAACAACTTTTTTGAACCAGAGTAGAACTTGGTTGTTGTTAATTTGGATAAATCAACTTCCTGTAAGTTTTTTTAAGAACTTGTGACATGTTCAGTACCAGGAGAAACTGTTGCAGGTGATAGGAATAGTTCAGAAAGTAGGTAACCTGGATGGTGTAACCAGAGCAACCACAGTATAGCCTATTGCCTGTCATAGCAAGGCATTTCACATTGTTATTGGCGATCAGATGCTTAAGAGGTCCAGACCAATTATATACCTGAATACACAACAGCTTTTTAGCATATGTTTCAGTTCTTCTGCTCTTGTAATGTATACATTCTTTGAGTTATATAACTACCATAAACTTAAACTTGCCTTAACACCTGTTCGTTGAGAAATGAAACAGGCTACTGTAGGATTAGCCACTAGGTCATACACTGCCTCTTCCACATCATGAACTTGAATACAATTCATTTCTCCAGATTTTATCACCCAAACCTTTGGAAAGAAAGCACACAAGAACATTGGAACATAGTCACTTTAGTAGTTAAAAAATTTCCTGTGTTATGGGAATGGCTTACACGAATTGTTTTGTCTAGAGAACCACTGTAGAGTCTGTTGCTCGAAGATAAAATTTGGAGGCAAGTGACCGCCTTCGAATGTTCACGAACTTCTTGAATTAGCCTTATAACCCTCTTCCCAGCATCCCACATCTAAAATAGAGCAACTAGTTAGCTGCTGCAGCTTCCTGCAGTTATGGAAATCGTGGTTTAGAAACATACCTTTATGGTTCCATCGGAATGCCCGCTTATAATACGACCTTTCAGGCAACGTAAAGACGTTACATCGCCATTTTTTGATGATTCTAGCTCAACCACGTGATTACAGTTCCATAATTCTGTCTAGAATGCACAACAAGAGTAATAAGCTCATCTTTCTATGTATGAATTATGAAAAGAATGTGAAATAATTTTGTTCTTGACTTACTGCATTGACTGAGGATAAGTTCATCAAAGATTTCAGCAAATCGTTGGCAATTCCCGAGTTACGCTTGATCTTTCTCAAAGATCTGTGAATGCATTTAGCATAATTTGCGAGTTCCTCAAGTGCAGCTTAAATCATAAAATTTCAACTTAGAGCTTTCTGAAATATAATGGAATCATGATCATCATCTGTAAGCGTTTGATCACCTAAAGTTAGCTCACCTGGGGCACTAACTAAAGTTTTCAGAGCAAGAGTTGCCAAAATCTTTTCTTCCATGTTCTTAGAGCACTGGAGGATGTTGATGAATTCGTCAAGCAAGGATTTGCTAGCAACACATTTAATACCCGTATCAGGAAGAATTGAAATCATGTAAACGAGCCATGTAGAAATGACCAGGCATGACTTTGCTATCTCCAAGGAGTTACTCTTGAAGCATTCCTCCAGAGCCTTGAAGATGGATCCGTTTTCGTGATTGCAAATGGCAAAAGCAACCCTTTTGTCCCAAGAATTCGCAGCCTTCTCTTCGGTACCCTTCACGAAATAAGCACTTGTTAGTTCGGATATGGCAGTATCATGAAATGAGGAATTCCAATCTTTCTTGCTAACATAAAATGCAGATGCAAACTTTTGTTTCTGCAAACTCATCTCCAGGCTTCTTCTGCCACTCTGACTTCATTAGAGCTTTGTAAGGTTTATCAAACCCTGCAATATTTAATAACCAAGCTTCCATGTATGATCTCCCAGATGAAGTCAGTCTCCCGGAGAGTGATAGTAAAGCGTTCAGTGACGTCATTTGAGAATCAGGGAAGTCTCTTCTGTGCAGTGCTTCAATTAGTGTTTCAATTGCTTCTTCCCTATAAATACTCATCTGCCTCGGTTCGGCCTGGCATTTACATTAGGAAACACATGATTAGATAATCAACTATGTAATGAAAAATTTTTAACTGTAAGAAATGTTGCTGAGTCTAGAGAAACCAGAAGATCAAGCTGAAGAAGAAGAGTGGAGATGGCAGGTTGTTGCTCAATTGGAGCCATTTGAAGGTACACAAGAAAGCTATGCATGGTACTATATGCTCCTTCATCTTTAATTATCTGCAAAGTATTATTACAGGATGTCCTCCTGAGACATCAAAAGAACAAAAGTTTCTCAAACGAGGCATTGTGTGCAGGATTTCAACAAGATTAAGTCATAACATGCTCCTGGAACAGAAAAGTTTATCAAAAAATGATGTATACCTGTCTAACAGAACTAGTTCTGAGAGGAATTCGATGCATTTACCTCTCACACTATCATTTCCAGAGTGAAACAAATCAAGAACCTGAGATAGTTCAATTCTGCTAGCAATCAAGCTCCAGCAACTTTTATCGGCACGTATGCAACATAAAAGAATGGCAATAATGGACATATTGTCTTCCACCTTTCCAAAACAATTGACTAAGGCTGGAATTCCATTTGATGCAATTACACTAAAAGCATTGCCAGATCTGCTTTTGTCACCCCCTTTTGTAAGTAGCTGTTCAAGCAGAGCTATTGCAGCATCCTTGGGTTCTAATATTAACTGAAGATCATCCAAATCTTCAGTTTTACTCTGAATTAGGTGAACAAGAGAGGGTATAAAGTTGTGAACTGAAAGTTGAGAGAATCCTGGCGTCAGCAGGAATATGAGAACAGCAGCCTCAGCCAAGCCATTCTTAAGTAAAGCAGCTAAGCAATCAAAATCACAATCTACACTGGTTAGAATATCTCCAATACGTTCATCTGAAAATACTAATTCAGAGAGAATAGAAATTGCTGTCCTGACAACATCTCTGTTCATGGAAGCTGATAATATTTCAACAAAACCATTTACAGTTGCTTTCTTGGACAAGTATGAATGAACCCCTGGATCACCCTTTGATTCCTTCCACAATTTGGCTATTGCCAAAACAGCTCTTTCGCATTTTATTAAGTTTTCTGAAGTACATAGACATGAAATATGAGGTTTTAGTTCACTGATTATTGTTTCAATACTAGCTTGAGAAATTACGCTAGTTGGCGATGAAGATATAGCTGCCTGTCCAAATTTTTTTCTCCTCGGGTGTACAAAGTTGTCCGAATTCTTAAGATCTGAGAATTCAACTGCACTGGATGGAGTGTACCCTGTTGAAGTTACTGTCCTGGAGGAGGGTCTAAAAGCATTCCTTGGTGTTCCAGAGTATGAATACTCCTGCGCAAGTTCAGGATGTTGTTCCTTCCAAAATGTTACAAGTCTCTTCAAAACAAGGTTTGTTTTGGGCAGTGAATCTACAGAGAAAGGTTGTCGAGTAATGGGGCATGTTGTGTTTCCTCTTTGTATCCATTCTTGAATTGCTTTCCTTTCATAAGTTTGACCAGTTTCGAGAGTAACTGGATCATTAAAAAGCTGCCTCGTGATGGGACAGACAAAATCTTTTGGTGGTCTTGTAAGATTTGCGGACCTTTCAGACGTGGGGATTGAAATGTAGCTACGGGTTCCATCATCACTTAGAGGTCTGTTGAGTCCAAATTTATCCAGATATGTTAATGGGAAAGGATAAAAAGAAGAACTTCAAGTACTTCAGAAAAAATTAGGTTTTTTAGCTACCTATTCTCGAAAACTTGGCAGTTGATAATTTTATAACTTGTGCTCCTTCCGTCATAGTCTCTCCTGACACTTCCCCTTCCACCCTTATTTCAGAACCGTCATCAGCTAAAAAACATTATCTGAACATTCTATGTTACTTCTAAAACAGCTGTAAGTTGAGGACTTACCATGACTTCACTCTCAGAATCTGGTGATCTAATGCTGTAATCTTTGTTCATTCCTGGAGAACTTGACGAAGAGATCATATCGATAGAATCCATGGCGTTGCTGGACGAAGATTGTAGTGGAGACGCAAGCCATTTCCTGGAATTAGCATATAGACTTGAAGAAATATCAGATGAAGCAGTTCTCAGTGATTCCACGGGGGAGAAATTTGTTGACATTTTCAGGCTCTTGGTTTCAGTTTCTCTAATGCTGCTATATCTTACCAAATCATGACTTCTAACTTCAGGTTCGAAATAAGCATTAGTAGGCTCGCAATCAGGACCGTCTTCACTCTCGTCCAGGACAGGCTCCTGACACAATCACCAGGTATACAAGTTGAGTTATCAAGAAGACCTAGACCTGTAATAACTTTTGTACCATTGGAGAAAACGAATTTTCCAAGTTATTCTCATTTAACAAGTTCTTAGCCTTACTTCAGGATTCCACACTGCACATTCTCCTATTTCATTTGAGATTGTTGAACTGAAGCTTAATCTGCATAAACTCATCCAATATATGCAAAATATCAGAGCCTTGGAGAAACATAAAGATCAATGACTTAACTAGAGAATGTAGACTGACCTGCTTGTTTCTCTAACTCCATCTTTAGATCGAGAGAAGCTCTTAGGCAAGACTGGTCCACTGAGTTCGTGCAGTGGAGACATTGGAGGTTCTGCTATTGGAAACATTGGAATCATCTTCTTGGCACTGATTGAGTCACAGTTTATGCAGTCGTTGTAGTACTTGGCAAAAAGCCGAGTCTTCTCATTCAAAGTTTCTTCATAAAGCTGCTCAAGCTTTTGCAACTTCTCCATTTGATCTGCCCTCAGACAGAAGTCCAAGGACTCATTAAAGAACTGATCAACATCATTCGAGAACGACAGATCGGAAGAATCAGGAACAATTTCCAGCATCAGCCCGTCCCTTGACCCAGAATACCACCCAACAATTGGGCTCATGTGCGGAAGAAACAAATCTTTCCACAACTCGGGTGCAAAATCTGTCCGTGAAAAGAAAGGATCCACTATGAACATCTCAAGAACATGAACAACTGAATTCTGAGCATTGTTCCGCAACCTCCAAAGGTAGGAAAGATTTAGATGTGCCCAAGCAGACAGGTAAGAGTTGGGAACACCAGCAGTTCTATGGCAAGAATTCAACATTGCACACACTTGTAGCATCTTCTCTGCATAATCTAATCGTGCCATCTTAGTTCCCATATTACAAGTGTCAATAGCTTCTTCAAGAGCTTCAATACCCCAATCCAAATTCGCTATAACTGCTTGATCAGAGTACCGGACCTCAGTTTCTTGATCAGAGTTCCCATCTTCTGCTGCTAATCTTTCTGCACACTGTTCTTTCTGCTGGATCCTTTGCTCTTTATTATTCAACCTATCTTGTATGAAGCTCCCTACAGTAGTGATTAATAAACTAAAAATGCTCTTCTGGTCCATTCCAAGCCTCCTTTGCCTTATCCTACAAGCTTCTAGTCAATGTTAACTTATTATCAAACACTTAGCCATCATCCTGAAAAGGAAACCAAAACCTGAAGAAAGATAACCAAGTTGACAGGAAAAGACCATCTTCAGGTTTCTTTCCATTTTTCTATTCCTGCTCAAATTTACGCAGACAAACATTGTAATTCGTTGTTTCTTTCAACACCAAGTAACGACAGAATAAGCTCAAGCATTACAACAATGACAGAAGGAACAAAAAGGTGAAATCAAGCTTTCGAAACAGTCCATAGAATAGAGTTCAAAACAACAACAACAAGAGAAAAGAACTAGGATGGACAAGTAGTTTTTGGTCAAGCCAACTCCACCTGGAGCTGAGCTTCCATTGACCAGTCATAGATAGCGATACAAGAAAGCAGGAAAGAGCCGGCGTCGTTGCTGCTACACCTTGCTTGTCAAAATTAATCATGGATTAATCACATAGAATGTGATAGGACGTTAATTATATGACAAGACGGGAGTAGTTTGGTTCAACAAGTCTTCGCCCATTCAAAATCTCTCCATATCAAAATTTGAAATTCGTTAATTTTTTAATTTTCTGGATTTTTAATGTCGCATGGAATTTAAATTAAGTGAAGTTAATATTTTCAAATTTGAAATTTAATTTAAAGCTTATTGTTTATTAATTATAAATTAAATTAGTCTAAATTAAAATATCAACTCTAATTATAATATTTTAAATAAAGTAATAAATATTGCCAATAGAGTTAGAAAAAATTGTTCAAGTTAGGTCTAATCTAAAGTTAATAGACTTGACTTGAATTGACTTGAATTGACATAATTATTCTGGAGTCGAATTGTTTAGAAGTGATAAACAATTTTAATAATTCTTTTAGTAATACGTCAAAGGTTGGTGCAGTGTTTGCTGAGTGTCTTCACTTATGAATTACTTCTAACATTTATTCTTTCAATGGACTTATCAAAGTGCTAATAAGGCCGCTCATTCGTAAGCAAGAGTCGCTTTATTCTATGCAAACCGTCTTGATTGGAATATTATCCATAGCAATATTGTTTCCGCTTTTCGTTCTGATTCTTCCGCGTTTGTAATCAATTCTGAAGAAACTCAGGTTTGAGTGTATAGGATAAAGCCTATTGACTTTGGGTTTAGTTGCTTCCTCGATTTTGGTTTCTCGTTTGCTTTATGAATTTCTTTAGTTTCAAAAAAAAAAGTTTAGACTGCCCAACCTTATCCAAATTAAAATTAAAGTTTAAAATTTTTATATAAAATTATATTATTTTTATTTTTTTAAAAAATAGATTTAATTGAGCCTGTCCAAAACCCAATCAAATTGGAGCTCAAGCATGCAATTTCAGACTTGGATTCAAACTTGGAACCTTGAGCATGATTGGACTTTAGAGCGGATCCAGATCTATAAAATGAAT
>JAOTAX010000006.1:1177140-1194503 GCA_025629825.1 Erythroxylum guanchezii | reverse complement strand
ACAATATATTAATTATTATATAATTTTAAACCATATAAAACATAAATCAAAATATATCTAACCAAATCTTTTATATAGATTACAACATAAGTAAACTAATATAAAAAATAAATATTAAAACATATAAAAAAAGCCAAATAATATTATATAAATCCCAAAATAAATATCCAAGTTGAGTAGATAGTTAAATACATAATGAACGGGAAGATAAATTTGTAGATATTGTGAAAATTATGCGTAAAATATAAGGACAAAAGACACTAAAAATAGACTTATTAATTAATCTGAAAAATCTATCTGAAAAAGTTTTTTTTTAGAAGCTCCAAATTTAAGCTTCTTAAAAAGTTGTATTTTAGCTGTCAAAAAGTGACATCTATTAAAAAATTTCTTTTTTATTTTACAGCCAATCACTTATTTTTTTAAAAAAAAAACTTTTGCGATAAAAAAAAGTATTATTAGCCTTACAAAAGTCCATCCAAATGGGCGCTAAATTGGCTTGAAATCCATAGAAGTTTAGCAGCTTAGTTTTGGAAATTAGCCATTTTTGTAAGAACGTATAAGATCTTACCCTAAGTAAAACCATTCAATTTGAGAAGTGTAGACCACCAAAAGGGCGGGCCGAGTTTTAAGAAAATATAGTATTAGAAGGAAAAACAAAATAGGAATTAGGAGAAAGGGTAAAATTGTAAAAAAGAAAATAAAAACAAAAAAAGCATTTGTCAGAAGTGGGATTTGAACCCACGCCCTCGTTAGAGGACCAGAACTTGAGTCTGGCGCCTTAGACCACTCGGCCATCCTGACTTGGTTGTGAGTTTGAAATTAATTGTTTTGAAACATCAATTAATTATAATCTAATTATAATCTTATTGTAGTAATTGTTACAAAACTGATCTCATTCATTTTTTAAAAATTAAGTCTCATAATTCTAAAATCTTTTATTTTTTTGTTATTAATAATTAACTTAATTAAATATATCACTTAATTTTAAAATATTATAATAAGTTCATATAAAATAAATAAGTGAACAAAACAATGGCTACGGCAGATCAGCCGTTAAATGTTTGTGATCAGATCACCTAAGCTGGGAATCACCTCCCTGCTGTTTCAATTATATGTGAGTTGACGGCTTCAGAACCCGTGTCGGGGCGAGCTCTGATTCGCTGATTGGCAAGTTGAGTACAATACGTGGCGTTTCACGACCGTAACTCAACCAAATTATATTATCCCCCCACCGTCCCACGAGCCAATCATCGATCCAATGGAAAAAATCCCTTGCCAATGAATATATATATATAAATTCTGACCAATCACGATAATAACATGAGTTTATTTTTTTACAAATAGTATAGAACTCATTTTTGAAAATTTTATTTTAGCCCACAAGAAGAGAGAAAGAGTCTATTATATATATTCAGCAAAATTACTAATTTGCTTTTAAAATATTTCGTATTAAAAGCCCTCTTATAAAATATATTCTTAATTATTTGAATATTTTTTAATAATTGATTTTAATTTTTAAATTATTAATCGATTTATTTAAATCAATATGATAAAAAGTTAAAGTTTTAAAGATTCAACCGGTATTAAATCGATCGAAAAATTGTTATATGATAAATATTAAATAAAATTGAATAATAAAAATATGATTAAAAATGAAAATATCCTTACTTATTTAAAAAGTTAAAATTTTAAATGAAAATGAAGACTATCAGATAAATATTAAATAGTTTATGAAAATCGATTACTTTAAAAAAATGATCTATTAATTAATAAATCAATGCATTTTAATAACAAAAATTATTAAGATAAAACGGAAAAAAATAGACTGAATCGAAAAGTTGATTTATTTAAGATTTTGGCGGTTAAAGTGTTTCGATATTTTAATTAGCAATTAGGAATTATTCTATTATTATATAATTTTAAGATTTTGCTTTTCCCCTTAATAAACAAGGAGAAAACTTTAGTATGATAAAATTTATATCAAAATCACTTACGCTTCTTTTTTTATTATAAATTTTGTGAGTGAGAACAAATTTTAGAAAGAGTTTCTTTATTAATTAAGAATAAGGTTACATACTATTATATCTCTTTAGATTTTGCGCCTTAATAAAATTTTTATTAAGTGTTATTGTCATTGTTATCGTCGTCGTTATATCAAAATCACTCACATTCCCTCTTGAATTATAAATTTTGTGAATGTTAACAAATTTTAGAATATATCTTTTTATTAATTAAAGGTAATATTGCATAGTATTAGACTTTCTTAAACTTCACGTCTCAACGAAATTTCTATGTATTATCGTCATGGTCATGGTCGCGGTCGTTATTAAATGTGAATAAATCAATTGGGAATCCAATTCCACTTTTTAATACTACCAAAGAAATGATTTAAGATTCGTGGAAAGGTTTCCACAAAGACTTTAGGTAGGAGGGAATAAGTCGGCATGAAGAGATAATCAATTCAAATGTGACATGAAGATGCTTTCAAACTAAAAAGATTTTTTTAATTTTTATAAAAAATTAAAAAATCAAATTTTATTTATAAAAAATAGTATTAAAATATTCTAACTTTTAATTTTTTTTAATATAATATTATGTATTCCATTAAACGTCATAATAATATTTTATAATTTAATAAATTACAATATCAATTTTTTATAATAATTATAAACTAAAAATATAAAAAGAATGTATTGATTACGCACTTTTTATTAAACAAAAAAGTAAAAGGATGGCTTTAAAAAACTTTAGAAAATGCTTTTTTCTTAATTTTTTGTAAAAAATAATAACAAAACAGGCAATTTGAGCAATCAAATATTATTTATATAATATACAACCTAACTTAGGTTCAAGTTGAAATAATTAAATTGAATTTGGACTCATAATTTATTATAATTATCTTAAATTATTAATTTCAGTTGAATTTAATTAGTACATTTCAAATTTAAAAGCTTATTTAAATCATGTTATTAAAATACGATTCGTTCACGTCTAATATTCTAATATGTGTTTCACCGTAATTTTTTGTTCAACAACTTTCCTCAATCTAAGACTTCAAAAGCTGGATCAAAAGTAAGGATTAATTCCACTAAAATTAAAAAATAATAATCCAAGATGATAGCAATCGGAAGAAATTGGATTAGGGGTGGCTAAAGCAAATTCCTTTCTTACTTGTTTTTCCTCGCGTGGGGTAGACCGAAGAGGAAGTGTATACTCCTATCCTATGATGTCACATATTCGATATTTATATTTTAATAATAATTAATCTAGAAGTAGTAGTCTTTTAGTTAAAAACCTCCACCCATATCCAAAACCATTAATTCATAACCATTAATTCATACTTTCCAATTTGCTTAACAATCTTCTATTAAGATAAGGCTGCATATTATCGGACCTCTTTAAATTTTGGGACTCAACAAAATTTCAACCAGATCTTAATAACGATGATAATGATAATTTATTAGTAATTTATTGATTTCATGAATTCATGTACATAAAAGCTAAGAATTAACAAATAAAAAATCCTCAAATTTATTTTATTAATCAAAATTTTATAATTGATCTTATGAATTCATGTACATAAAAGTAAAATTACACTTAACATATGATTTAATACGATTATATTTAAGATATAAGTTGAACTTACGGGAGTATAAAGTCAACCTTTTGTATATTTTAAATCAAAATTTAGATATTTTTATTAAAATTATTTTAATAGTTAAGTATGATAAATATTATTTAGGTTTGGTTATTTTAGTATTTATATTTTAAGAAATAATGCTTATTTTATAATATTATGTAATTAATATAAAATCTCTTTTTTATCATAAAATTTCATTATTTATATTTCTATAACAATATTATATTCAAAAAAATTCTAAAACTAAACCTATAAAAATAAATATAATATAACAGAAAATTACGTGGTAATTAAATAATTTTATAAATTCAAGTTAGGCTTTTTTACTCATAAAATATTAAAAATACAAGTTCTTTGGATAAATCAGAAACTATATGATTATATGCATAGACAATCATTATATATACAAGCACTGACCAAGCTGACATAATTCTCTAACCCATCAAATCTCTTCAGATCGCGCTCATTTGTGTTCCTTCTTCTTTACCTCATCACACAAAGTCTCTATCCATATTTTCTCACCATTTTCCACCAAACCAAACAGCTTTTCTTTCTTGGTTTTCACTCTTCTTATTCTTTCATATCATCAACAGGTAATGCACACCATTTTCTGTTAGAACAATACAATAATCGATACTCTTAACGATGAATCCTGTCTTCCCTAGTTCTTGGCTGTACTTGGTTCTCATTTTTCTAACAACCTCCAAAGGTATGTAATGATGATGTAACCTATTCCGACTTAACTCTTTTCTCGTCACTGGTTATTAATATAACACGACAACCTCTGTAACAGGTGTTTCAGGAGCTACATTCACTGTCACAAACAAATGTGGTTACACAGTATGGCCTGGTATTCTCTCCAATGCCGGTAGTACTCCATTGGAGAGTACCGGCTTTGAGCTTCCATCAGGTGCGTCACGGTCGTTTCAAGCCCCACCAAATTGGTCGGGTCGGTTCTGGGGAAGAACCGGTTGCACATTCGACCCGAGCACAGGGCAAGGTAGTTGCAGCACCGGCGATTGCAGCACGAACCAGCTGGAGTGCAAAGGCCAAAACGCGAACCCGCCGGCGACTCTAGCGGAGTTCACGGTGCAGTCGGGCGGTCAGGATTTCTACGACGTGAGTCTCGTCGACGGGTACAATTTACCCATGATCGTCGAACCAAATGGAGGGTCGGGTTCCTGCATGATGACCGGTTGCGCTGCGGATCTGAACCAACGGTGCCCGGCGGAACTGAAGGTCGGGTCTGGCGACGCGTGTAAGAGCGCGTGTGAGGCTTTTGGGAGTCCGGAATATTGTTGCAGCGGCGCGTATGGTTCGCCGGACACGTGTAAGCCGTCGACTTACTCGGAGATGTTTAAAGCCGCGTGTCCCAAATCGTATAGTTATGCCTATGATGATGCCACTAGCACGTTCACGTGTTCCGGTGCTGATTATTTTATAACATTTTGCCCTTCAGTTGCAAGGTAAGAATGTGCTATACATTTTATATTTAAATTTAAGAATTAAGTTAAATTTTCGTATTAAATCACATTTATTTAATTTATATAAATTATTCATATTACACATATATATTACAATTTCTTTATTAATTAAGGGTAAGATTGCGTACTACTGAACCTCCTGCTATTGTTTTAACAAATTTAAGAATTTTTTGATAATTTCAAAAGTTATTTTTAAAAATTAATAAATTAAAAAATATTTTATTTTTATTTTGCTTTATTTTTTCATTATTTGATTAAATTTAATTTATGATTTTACATTTTAGTATCAAGAGATTCCTACCTATTTAAATAAGAAAAATGTCATTTCCTTTTATAATATTAAATCTTGAACTATATGATTTTTCTGTTTAATTCAGTTTAATAATATTTGTTCTTTAAAACCTATTGATTTATTAATTAATTGGTCAATTTTATAAACTAATAAAATTTTTAAACTTAAAATAAACCGATTAATTTTTATATAATAATTTTTTAATTAAAATTTAAAATTTTAATAAATATAGATATCTTTTAATTATTTTTAAAATTTTTTAATTTTAATTAATCTTTAACTGATTTTATAACAATTTAATACCGATTTAATCTTTTTTTTATTGAAAATTTTAAGTTTTTATCTGACAAAATATTAATAATCGCTCAATTTTCAACTCTTTACAGTCAAAAATCTGCAAGAGACTCCTCTGCTATCACTGGAACAAGCAGCACAAGTACTGGTTCGGGTACAGAGCCAGTGGGGTTTGACGGTTCATGGTTTTCAAACTCTTTCACAGGAGACTCATCATGCAATAGCGTTTCCTCCTCTGCTAGGCTCTTTGCTTTGGTTTGCTCTACAATGGCGGTTCTGTTTCTTTGTTTATAATCTCCTTTTTTCTCTGAGTGCACATGCCCACCACGGGAACTAGTACTATTGCTTTGCGATGAGAGAAAGGTTGACGAGGCACAGATTGTAAAGCCAATTTTCCACGTCACACGTGTATAAAATTAGATGATTTCTTCTTGGATAGCATAAATATATTAGGGTTAAGTACACCGAGACCTTTCTGTCCATATCTTAATAATTATAACCTTTTTTTTTATATATAGTAACGTCCCAATGTATAAGGTTCTTGGAACTTGGGAGAGTTATAATATATGTACTATTTCAAGATTGAATTCCTCACAAAATAACCTAAAACTATTCTGAATGTAATCTAAATTAGTCAGTTTAGTTGATTCGGCCTGAATCAATGTCAAAATTTCAGCCCAAATTAGAACACATGAATAGTGTTATTGCCTTGATGTTATTGATTGTAACTTGATCTTGGAAGATCTTTTCTTCGTCAACCATGGTACATATAAGTCTACTAAAAGCTTCTCTAAGCTTTCCAGTGTTAGCACGAGTAATTGGTCATTTCAGCATGATCAACAGGTCATTCGATAGTTGATTTGTCTTTTGACTCTCTCTTGAGCTCACATCAAGTTGTTTTCTTAACTTTATGATTACATAGGAACAATTTTACCCTCTAATTATTTTTATAGTATTATTTAACAATTATATAATTTTATGACATATTTTATTAAATTTTTACTTACAATGTTCGTACATAAATTAATAAAATATAACCGGATGAGTTATATGATAATTAAGTAATAATATAAAGGAGAATAATAATTTTTAGAATACCAATATTGGAAAGAAAAAATGTTAACCCAACAAATTATATACCTTCCAATATTGTACTTCAATTCTTTCAAGGATTGGTAATGTAAAGCAACAAATTGGGAAGGAGACATTAAAGATCTATCATTTTCAATGTTGTAAACGATTTAGAGGGCAATCAAGAAAAGGGAGCATTTGCTTTATTGTGAATCTTTTGAGTGATACGGTTGGTGCCTACTTTGCTGGATTTGCAAGATTGGAAGTTTTGTGATTTGGGTGGGACTGAAAACGTTATGATGGTGTCTAAGCCATGCCTCTCATTATTTCCATTCATTCCTTAACCGATGACAGACAGAACAATCAATATGAGAAAAGGTTTATTTTTAAATATGCCACTTTTTTAGTTTAATTTTAATCTTTTAATTTATTTTATTTTAATAATTTTTCTTGTTAAGAATTAATTAATTATTTGATTATTTTATAAATTAATATTTTTATAAACTAAAATTAATTAAAATTTAATTTTGAATTTTTTTATTTAATTTTAAAACAATTTAATATCGATTTAAATATTTTATTTTGTCAATTTAATTTTGTAAATATCAGACATAGAAACAATCCTGTAAGACATAGCATAACGACCCGCATAACCATTAACTCGAGATCTCTTATTATTTGAGTTCATTTTCTGAGAATAGATTTTTTTTTTTTAGGGATAAAATACTTATCCAATTAATCAAATAGAAAACGAATACAATCCGAAATAATGTTCCAAGTCATAAAAGAACTAAAAGATAAAGAAGCTCTCACCAAACGGTGTGTAGCTTGATTAAGTGTTCTACGAATCCAACAAACACTAATGTCGGGACGAGAAGCTAACAAAGATTTGCATTCATCAACAAGTACACCAACTTCAGATTGGTCCTCCATATCATTTCTTCGAATAGCAAGAAATAGAGACTGAGCATCGGTAAAAATCGTACCGTTACCTGGATAATTATCAACAAGCCACTTCAAAGCATTGAGTAAGGCAACAGCCTCGGCCTGGCACGGGAGTAGAACACCTGCGCGGACAGAAGAGAGAGCTTGGACAAAACGACCATGTGTATCATAAAGAACAGCGGCACAACCGGTCTGTCGATGCTCAGCAAAGATGGCAGCATCAACCAAACCGGTCTGTCGAGAACAGATTTGTTGTTCCTAAATTGCTATGCCCCCTTTGCCTAAATAAATCTCAATCATTCATTACAATAAATTAGATAGGTAGAATCTTAAAAGTATAGTAAGGCACAGTAATTCGGGAGTAGCAGATTTGCTTCCCATTTTCTGGGACCAGATATTTCATACAATAGTATTCTCAACATCTGTAGATAAATTTTCTTTAGTATCAGAGCTTTTATGCCAAAACAAGCACTATCCAATCATTGTGACCATTCACGTGGACTGTGAAAGACTCTTTTAAGTTTTGGAGGTTTATGCATGGTCATCAGGTTCGTAATGGAATACGAAAGACGTGAAAATTGAAGTAAAGAGTATACTTATCAGCAAGACCTCAGCTTCCGATCCAATACTGATTCTGAAACTTGGTGAATTTGTTGAAGATCTCAGGCTTTCACAACCACAGTAGAACTTCCCAGTAATAACCCCTCTCTTACCACGTGTAGAGGCACAGACGGTAGGAACTTGAGGACTTGGATTCAATTTCTATGAATTTCTTATGATTTCGCTTTGCATTATATTGACACTTGATTTTAAATCGTATATTTATCAAGTAATTTAGCATAAATTAAAAGGTATTTTATAATTTCAATGTCTTGTTCGTACTTATTTGAGGCCAGCCTGAATGGCAATTTTGGTCGATCAAGTTCGGGGTCAACGGGATTCAATCGGGCCGAACCGGATCAAAATTGCCATCTTTACTATTAAGCTTAGTTAGAATTTAAATGACTTGATCGTATCCATTTGAGGCCAGTTTCAATGGCAATTTTGGTCGAACAAGTTCGGGATCAACAAGATTCAGTCGGGCCGAACCGGATCAAAATTGCCATCTTTACTATTAATCTTAGTTATGATAGTCATTAATAGTAGAATGGACTAGCCATCACTGTTATGTTATAGATAATAAAGCCGAAAAAAGGAGGCACTAAAATTAAATTAGTTAGAAGCTTTAAGATCATACCTATCCTGCAACTCATGATCAGCCACCAAGCTGAAAACAATTCCTGCTAAACATACGGTTACTCTACAATCTAGTATTTTCCCGGCGTCTTGACTCATAAAGAGGATGAAATGTAAGATAAAGTAGATGTACCACAAGGTCCGTGCTTCGGGTAAATCTATAGCTCATCCTTAACAGCAGAGTCCTCCTCGTCACTGGTTGCAGCTCCAGCTGATGTGGTTGAAGTTTCTTTAGTTTCAGTCTCTGCTTCAGCCTCTTCTGAATCATCTTCCTCCTCAACAGTGGCATCTGGGCTAATGTCAAGGCTAGATTTAACCGAGTCATAGATTCGGGAGGCAAAATCTTTTGGATCAGTGAGCACGAAGCCACTCTCCATTAAGGCTGTTTGGTACATGAGTTGTGCTGTTTGTTTGACGCTCTCATCCTGAAGGCAAAAGACAATAAAATATTAACAAAATGGATAACAGTAAACACATTGATGCTAAGTTAACTAGTCGTTCGCTAAATTCTAATGGATTTTCCACTCGAGTTTCTGTAAACGGATCGACTGTAATGTTGTAGTCACTAAAAATGTTTTACAGCTCAATCAGAACGTTAGTTCTGATACTATGGCTTTTTAGTTCTGATACTAAAAAGCCAGAACTATGGCTTTTTAGTTCTGGATTATAAAAAGATTTAGCCCTAGTCCAAACTATTACCATCTCCAGATGTAATCTCATCTTTGCCCTAAATGTCTTGTCTACTAGCATATGCAATTTCGAAGAAAGTTTAGCAAATAATACCTCAGGGTCTTTGAGCACTCTTTCCCGTAGCTCCTTGATGATTGGGTGCCTGGGGTTAATTTCAAGCACTCTCTTGCCACGCATATATGCTTGTTTGCTAGCCTCGGACAAGGTCTGAGACTGCATAATTCTCTCCATATTTGCACTCCATCCATACTTTGACGTCACAACTACACAAGGTGTGTTATCCAAACGATTGCTGATCTTGACATCGTCCACATTCTCACTAGCAGCAAGAGCACCCTTCCACCACTTGGTGAGCTCCTTAAATGACTCCTTCAACTCCTTGACTTTGGAGTCTTTAATTTTCAGGCCCTCTTTAGACACATTCTGGAACTTCTTATCTTCATAGTCCATCAAATATTGCATCAAGTATTCATCAACGGGGTCTGTGAAGAATATAACCTGAAAAGTGTTTCAACCCAAAAATGTCAATGTGAAAAATCGAGGGCTTTTAAGGAATGACACTTCTTAGTTACGTCAAGAAATTACCTCATAACCCTTCTTCTTTAGCCTCTCAAGGAATGGAGACTTCTCCAATTGTTCCTTGTTTGGCCCTGTTATATAGAAGATGTCCTTTTGCCCTGACTTCATTCTTGAGATGTACTGGTCAAGTGAAGTCAATTTACCATCTGACTTTGTGCTGTACATGAGCAAATTCAAATAAATCATCAATGAAGCATCAGAAGATCCACCCTCTTTCGGTTGACTAACAGAAGATAATGAAGATGAGGAGAACAGCTACCTTTCAAATCTGAGAAGTTTTGCCAAGCGGTTTCTGTTAGTTGCATCCTCGATAATACCAAGTTTGATAGATTTGCCAAACTCGTTCCAGAACTTAGTATATTGACCTTTCTTCTCATTGTCAATAGAATCCTCCGTATCTCCATCTACTACGTTACGATACAATTGTCAGAAACCAAGCCAACACCAGAATTCTAAACCATATCATGGTTAAAAAGCGCATGATGGGTTACAGACAGAAATTTAAGTTGTTATTTCATTTCATATAAACATAAGCCAGCAGGACCTGGTAGTAGTGAATGGGAAGTCACCAACAAAATTTCACAGAAATGCAACATTGTGTATACATATAAGAAACAAGAGAGCTAATTACTGACACCCCAGTGAATTGGTAACAGAAATACCTTTCTTGTCATTGTTAACCTCGTCAGGATCCTCATCTGCGATCTTGCGGATCATATCGAATGCCTTTCGGATAAGTTTCTTTTTAATTGTTTTCAAGCTGCTGTGCTGTTGAAGCATTTCTCTTGATACATTGAGTGGCAGTGTATCAGAATCAACAAGACCCTGTCCAAAAGATTATGGTTTAAAATGCGGTATCTCCTCTACCATGGTTTAGAAGAAAGAAAAGATCTTCTCTAAACTAATCTAATACCTTCAAGAAGCTCAAATACTTGGGCAAAAGCTCATCAAATTCATCAGAGATGAAGACCCGTCTAACATACAACTTCAAGTTGGATTTGTTAGAGTTGTAGTAGCTTTCATATAGATCATGAGGAGCCCTTGGTGGGATAAATAATACAGCCTTGAACTCCACATCACCTTCTGCATTGAAATGACTCCAACCCATAGGTTTATCCTCGCTAAAGTCCTGTTAAACAAAAAAATACATATTAGAACAAATGAAACCGTGCAACCAACCGATCAATAAACTGATCAATGAAATATTCTTAATCTTTCTGCAGCTACCAAAATACAAAAGCTTACCTTTGCTAGAGCATTATAAAATTTTGTGTACTCTTCATCAGTAACCTCCTTTGGATTCCGCAGCCAGATAGCCTTAACATCATTCAAAAGTTCCCACTCATAAATAGTTTCCTTAACTTTTTTTGTCTTGGGCTTCTCCTCCTTATCTTCGTCATCTTCACTCGTCTCAGATTCCCCTTCTTCTTCAGAAGAGCTACTTTCAGCTGTTATCAACAAAGAATTGAGCATCAGGCAGCCAAGAAGCAAGATTGACCTTGCAGTGATGTGTCCCACAAATAGCAGCGGTTACAATACATGATAAACCATAAACACATACATGTTTCTTCTTCATCACTTGATTTATCGTCATCTACTGGAGCCTCTACATCAATCTCTTTGCTAGCCCACAAATGTATCGGGAAGTTAATGAATTCAGAATACTTCTTCACTAGATCCTACAAACAAATAAAATAAAAGTTTATCAGTCATGTACCATCCACAAAGGCGACCGGAATATTCACCAAAAAGATATCCGTGTTTATCCACCAAAATTGAACACTCAGATAGTAATATAATGGATCATTGTTGAACAAATACATTAGCACACCCACCTTCAGTTTGCTATGCTCCAAGTACTCTCCAGCTTCATCCCGAAGATGAAGTCTAATCTCAGTTCCACGTCCCAATGGTTCATTCCATGTGTCCTCAGATATTGCAAATGCTCCATCAGCCTTTGACTCCCATACGTACCTAAAAGCACACAGGCAATGTACAAGTTATACTTCCAAACTGGCAACAAAATTAAGTTACCAATTACATTAAAACAAAGGAACTATATTAGAGAAGAGGCATACTGTTTATCATCGTTATGTTTGCTGATGACTTCAACATAGTCAGCAACAAGATAAACAGAGTAGAACCCAACTCCAAACTGTCCAATGAGGTTGAGGTCTCCACTTGTTTGCATTTTCTCCACAAACGCTGCACCATTTAGAGAACAACTTTGATAAGCATTTTTCATAACTTAACCCAATTAGAAGTTTCATAAGCAAACGTATTGCTCCGTACGAATAAAACTTACCAGAAGTTCCTGACTTTGCTATGGTTCCCAAGTTCTTGATCAAATCCTCCTTCGTCATACCTATACCTCGGTCACGAATTGAAAGAAGTTTCTTTTCTTTGTCCAATTTTATCTGCATTCACACCATCAAAGTTTATATACATAAGTCACTACCCTTAAGTTCTAGAGTATTGGCTACTAATAAAAGAAAGCAAAGTGCCATTAACCTGGATTTCGAGCTTGGTGTTGTCACCTTCCCCCAAAACCTCTTTGTCAGTAAGAGACAGGAATCTAATTTTATCCAGAGCCTGAAAATCAACCAGTGCAATTTTTTAATCAAATTCGGGCAATGACAACCAACTTTCAAATTTAGCTTAAAAACACTACATTATCCTTACATCAGATGCGTTAGATATCAACTCTCTGAGGAAAATATCTTTGTTGCTATAAAGAGAGTTGATAATAATATCCATCAGCCGAGACACCTCAGCTTGGAACTCAAACTTCTCCGCATTACTGCGAAGCGATCTCTTCGAAATCGACTCCGCTTCTCTGAGCCAAAAAAATACACATAATTCCAAAATTTCACGTACATTCGAACATCCAGATAAGTTCCAACCATGCATCTGCAATCATAATTCACAAAAAAAAAAAAAAAAATAAAAGCAAGCGTACCTCCTCGCTACATCAGAATCAGTCGATAAGCCGTGTGGAACAGCACCGAGTTTCTCTTCAACCTTTGGAAGATCGGCGATGTCTTCGGAATCTTCATCTGCATTTGCCTGCAACTTCCAGCCTACGTACACACAGATCCAAACAAAAACTCAGAGAAAACCGAATCTAGAAGAAGAATAAGTTTAAGGAATCCAGAGAATTTAGAACACATAGAAAAATTGCGCTTACCCTGATCTGAAATCAAAGAGAACAAGCAAATAAGAAGCAAAAGGGAAGGGATCGTCCACTTCCTCATTGTTAGTTTCCAGTAGCTTAGCAGCTTCTTTCAGTGGAGAGCTTTCAGAGGACTGTGTTGTAAGTTACTTTAGATGGCTTGGCTCATTTCTCGTGAACTGGCGGTTTTTGAAAGGAAGACGGCTTTAGGTCTTGCGAGATTGTGTTGATTGGTTTAGCACTGCTAGCGTGGAGGATCTGACGGGTGAGCTGTGAGAAAGTGGGACGTGGATGAACCCTATTGGTTGATGTTGTGGAGAAACTTATATGTATGGACGGTCCCACCGAGACGACTTGACCTCTCAGTGTAGTTGACCAATCTGATTGTTTACGTTGCCACGATGGACGATCAAGTGTGAAGTGTGTGTCCTGCGTGGCGAGATTTTATTGGACAATGATTTCTGTTCGACGTGGACAGACTGAGATTTCCAGAATCCTCTAAGAAAATAAAATCGCAAGTGAAGAAAAAACAATCCTCCAATGGGCCAAAGGCTATGAAGTGCATTGGGCCCATTGGGCAGATTTGTGATTATCAAGACCGATTGTGCTATGATTAGGTTTGGCCCAATATGAAGACAAAGACTAAGCCTTTGAACTTTTGGCCCATTCTTTACTGTTTTTGTTTTCGTTGGTTTTTTTGAATTTTTTGTTTCTTACAATTTTCAATGAAAATTATTAAAAATTTTATTTTTTCTATTTCTATTTTTTGTAATTTCATTTACTATTATTTAGATATATATTATTTATTTATTTAATATATTCATTTTTAATAATAATAGTAAATAATTTAATTAATTAAAATTAATTGTTAATAAGAATTATGAATAATTCAATTTATAATTAAATTTAATAAATTTAAAATATCTTAAAGCAATATAAATTTAAAATTTAAAAGTTAATTTTAAAAATATTTTATTTTAATAAAAATAAAATATATATTTTTTCCAATTTGTTAATAAATATTATATAAAAAATCAAAATAAATTTATTTAATTAAAATAATTATATTTGATTTTATTTAATATATAATTATTGTCAGTGATTAAAATATAACTAAATTAACAATTAACATATTTTTGTTTTTATTTAAAAGAAAAACATAAACTAAATACTAAAAATAATAACAAAAAACATAAATAGGGATGTCAGTAGGCTAGCACGACCCAACCTTAGTTTTTATTAAAAAATTTACAAAACGATGTCGCTTTTGTTGTTCCAATCTAGTCTCGTGGCCTGATCGGGCCGAACTATTTTGATCGGTGACCTGCTCGTGGTCTGATTAACCTGGGGCAAAATCATATCAGGCCAAGCGGCCCGGCCGAAATTGCTAATCCTAATCATAAATAAAACCAAAAAAAACCTTTAAATTTATATCGATAAATAAGTGATAAGCTAAAATTTGTATACGAGAAAGGAAAATTTTGTTGTTATCGCTCAATACAAGTTTATAATTTAATTTATTTAAAAATATATTCATATGTGGATAACATTAATAAATAAGTAATTTGTTCGTATATGGATAACATCGAGATTAAATTAACCTTTATTGCTGGCCTATAATTTATAATATTAAGTGAGACGGGGACATTTCCAGATAAGGTTCGATAGGATTAAACGTTTGCAAGGTATGGTCTCTGTCACTTCAATTTAGCATTAGTCCCACGCAAAATTTAAAAAAAAAAACAAAATTTGAATTTTTAAATTTACACCCTATTTGAAACACAAGAAATTCACTTAGGGGTTGTTTGGTTTCACTTCTGTTTTTTAAGTTTCTGTTTTCTGTTTTTCGTTTCTGTTTTTTTTTCTTAAAAAACGAAAACCGGTTTGGTTGAGATTTGTAATATAAAAAATGAAAACAAAAAACTGTTTAAATTAGATTTCTAAAAAAAACTGAAAGCAAAAATATATTTGTTTTTATTATCATGTTTTTATTATTTTGTAATTATAATATTATGTGTAATAATTATAATATAATACATTATATTTTAAAATTAATTAATTATCATTATAGCTAAAATTAAATATATGCAAATAAAATATTATTAAAAATTACACATTAATTGTATATGATAAAATTACATAAATTATAAATTATATTAAGTCGTTCCAATCAATAAAATATGCCCATCATAATTACTCAAAAAAAATGTCCATCGTACTATAATTCTTGATAACATAATGGTACTATCATTTACAAAAAAAAACATAAATTAATTATAAATAATATAATCACTCCACATTTGTCTAGTAATTTCATCTCGCATCCAAAACATACTTCGAATCACAATAATATTTACAAAGTATTATATGCTAAATATATTTTAAAATAAAAATGTAATATTTTAAAATAAATATATAGTCCACACTTAAAAAAGTTGTTTGTTTACATTAACAAAAGGCATGACATCAAGACAATAATAAAAATAGCAATATACGTGTTAATTGGCATAAAAGGCACGCAGTTAATATTTGGACATTGCATTTAATGCACGAATATACGTGACGGCTGAATGAATACACGTGAAGGCTGAAGGCTTTTGCAGGAAAGGCATGTAAAGCATTTAATGTTTCAAACACATAAAGGCTGAAGGCTTGCAAGAAAGGCATGTAAAGTATTTAATGCATGATCATTTTTGTATTATAAAGATAAATCTAGGCTTTTTATTCAATTAAAACGTCGGAAAGCAAGAAAGTAGAAGGAGAAAGAGAGACAGCTCTAATGGTGATTGGTATGGTGGTGATGGGGTTGTTGACGGGGTAAGGCCACAGCACCGGAGAGTCTTTTAGTGACTGGTACAAAACTTACGTACTTTTATGTGTCATTTTATCATCAAAATCTGTTGCTTCATGTGCCTTCAAGTGCCTATAAGGTTGTTTCTTCAACTTTAGTTATCTCCTAGATAGCTTCGGTCTTCAGAGGAAACCAGTGTCCTTTCACATTTTAATTCCTTTTCTTCAATTTATGAGTATTATTACGGGTCCATTAGTACCTTAAGAGAAGATGAATGCTGGAAATATCAATCTATCTATACTTGCAGCTTTCTTTTTCATTTCCTATAACGAACTCAAGAAGGGTTGAGTGATTTAGGCCTCGTCCTGTCAGGTTTCAGGTACAGTTGAATCTATACATCAAGGGCACAAAATATCGTCTTATTATGTTTTTTTTTCCAGTCTGCTATTATCCTGGAGAGTTCCTGGAAATATCTTGCATTCACATACTTGATTCTTCTTAGCTGCACTGCGTCCTTCTATTTCAATATGAAATAAGTGTTTATGATAAACACTAGCTTTTGTTTTTTTGGTAGGATGTAACCCAAAAAATTTGTTGTCAACTACTGCAAGTCGGAACTGCACAAACCTGGAGTCCACCAAAAAAATCACGGCAAGCCCTGAAGATGAAGATGTGGCGCAATAAAGAGAAAAAACTGATTTAGAGTTTAAGAAAACCTGTTGCGAAATATTACGGAAACATATTTTTCTTGTTTTCGTAAATTGATTGCGGTTTTTTTTTTAAAACACCGTAACACAACATATCTAATCAAACATGTTTTAATAGGCGGTTTTGTTTTTAATAAAAACCACAACTAAAAACGGCAAAAAAAAAAGAAAACAAACAGGGCCTTATTTGAAACAGAAAAAAAAAGGCAAGATTTCAATTGATGTGTGGGTTGAAACTCACCTTCCTTTATAAGTTTAATTCACACAAAAATTTATGTGAATTAAATTCTAATAACTGCTGGTTTCTCCCAGAACATCAACCCTATCCATCTTCATCTGCCACAAATTCACCAAATCCATCTTCCTAGGTTCTCAAATCTTTTGTAATCACTAACCCCGTTAAACTTGTCTATTGTTTTTCTTCTTCTTTTTGTAATAATAATATTTTTATTATAATTTTTA
>JAOTAX010000006.1:1130698-1154582 GCA_025629825.1 Erythroxylum guanchezii | reverse complement strand
TTAACAAATATAATGTACAAAATAAAATTTATTCTATAAATTAATAAATATTAATTTATCGATAAATTAATAACCCCGTAGAAGATAATAATTTTTCAGGTCCCAAAAATATTCATTTATAGAGGTTTTACTGTATTCTTGTAGAATATTCTTAAATGTTACAGTAAGTCGGGTCGAATATGAATCGTAAAGATTACAATAAGTCGGATCAATACGAATAAAATGGTCGAAATTCGATTTAAATTTAAAATTAGAATAATATTATTTTAATTAAAATTATTTGTTAAAAAATCATATTTTATTTATTTTATAATAATATTCAAAACTTTTAAAAAGTATTCAAATTTTTATTTTTTAACAAAAACAATCCAATATTAAGTTATTCGGTAATATAGATAACGAGATAAGTTACATAAAATTAATATTTTTGTCACATGATTATTACATACTATATTTATCTAGTTGCTTATAAAATTTATTTTTTTTAATAAATTAAAAATATTAAAATTCTCAAGATAATTGTACTATTTTGATTGTCATGTCATTTAAATAAATAACAAATCTGAGTTACTCTAACAAAATTAAAAATTAAAAATTTTTATTTTTATTTTTATTTTTATTTTTAAAATTCCAACTAGTATTATAAAATTGAGTAAATTTTAAAATTTTGGGCCAAACTTCCTAAATTCAAGTTAAGTTTAAAATTAGATCTCTAGTTCTAATATTTCTTATTATTTCATATATACTTTAGATTTAAAAAGAAGAAAACAAAGAAACCAACTAAAAAAGGATAATCAAATAAAATTGGTGCCTCTTAGAGGGTGGTCGAGTTAGTTGAGTGGAGGGCATGGGGCTGAAAGGTCCTGTGTTTGAATTCCCCTACATACGCTCTCTCGATCGAGCCTGTAATATACATAGGGTTATTATGTTAATCCGAAAGTTTACTTAATACGCATCTAAAGGATAGTGATTGCGAGTTTTTCTGTTTTCAAAAACAAAAAATTCTATCTATAGATATTCCTTTCACACTTCAAAATTTTCAAGTTAAAAAATTCATAGCAATTCTTAGATTTTGAGCCTAAAAGGGTTCATGAACCTTAAGATCAAGTTTCCATCATCTATTAATGATTAAAAAAACTTAATCAATTGGGTCAGTTTAATCGTAAAATCTTAAATCGTCCAATGTTTTAGTTAATTTTTCAACTTTCGATTAGATTTACTTTAATAACTTTTATTATTAAAAATCAATTAATTTTTTAATTAATTGGATAATTTTTATTAATTAATAAATTTTTATAAATCAAAATGGATCGATTAATATTCATTTAATAGTCTTTTTTATTAAACATTAAATTCTTCGACGAGTAAGAATAATTTCTTTCAATCATATTTTAAATTCATTAAATTTTTAACAGATTTTATGACGGTTTAATACCAATTAAACATTTTAAATCTGCTAGTTATTTCCAAAGCCTAATCGGCATCTTTATTAAAAAGTGTCTTAACTATTCAAGATTTTTGTGTCAAAATTAAAATTACATCATTTTAGAATTTGGTTAGTATATTATATTGGTTTCGAATTGATTCAAATTGGCCTAAATTCAACTCTCTTAAATTCAAGATTGGTTAAAGTTTCAACAACTCAAAACTTTTACTTGAGTTACAACCAAGTTGGCCTGAACCAGTGTACCAACTCTAATCGTCTTATTGCAACCTTTGTCTTCCTTTTTGTTTGAATTGTACATATAATAACTTTTAGTCAACTCCTAAATTGTTTAAATATAGAAGAGGCTTGTGGTTGGTCGGCCGACCTTCTAAAATGTCATGCGAGGGCTAGGCTGAAAAGATGTCTGACAGGTTTGGAATAGAAAAAAGAACACAAAAAGAAATGGACAAAGAGGTTTGAAAGTTTGAGCTGATGACTGAGTTGGAGATTGAGACACTTAAGTGCATCAAACAATCCGCTCTTTAGTCACCCGTTCTATCAGCCATTGGAACCAATCGAGACAAGCCACAGATCCATTTCATATGTTTACCTAATAATTCCAACCTCTATTAAAAAGCATTTGGATTTTTGAATTTTTAAAAAAATTTAAATTTTACAGTAAAAATTTAATCAAATCGATTAAGATTAAATAATTTTGAAAATTCTAAAATATGATTAAAAATATATCGTTATCTATTAAAATTTAACTAAAAAAGAAAATTTTAAAATAAACCTAATTAATTTATAAAAATCAAATAATTTATAAAAGTTAAATAATTATTTAATAAAATAATTAATTTTTTACCACAAAAATTATCAAAATAAATCGAATTGAAAACTTAAAAAATTAAGCTAAACAACTGTAGTTTAATTTTTTAATCATTTATAAGGATACTTTCAAAATGGAAGCACAAGTTTTGGGCCAATCACTTGAAGGAGGAGCCCAATTAAACTGGCCCTTTTGAAATTGAACTATTCACAAAGGCCTAAGCCTAGATGCCACCAGAGGCAGTCTGCACATTTCTTAACACGTCCAGTCCAAAAATCACAAACAACTTCAATGCCTGACGCCCTTCAGACCTGTACATGAAAGGCCAACTTCAAGGAAGTGTCAGCTTCTCAAAAATGGTGACTTTTTTCAAGTATACGCATGAGAGAGATGCTGCCCTGGGTTCTCTTTGTCTCGTCTGTAGCCAATTTTTTTCCTCTATTTCCCTGTAATCCATAGTAGGATCCTATTATTATGAGTAACCTAATAATGAGAGAAAAAAGAGCTTTTCTATTCTCATTTGCTAATCCTGATTAAACTGTTTACATCGAAAATGGCAATCCGAAGTGGAAAAAACTAAGCATCCTAAACTTACTTTTGGTTTATCTTCGTCATCCTCAATAGATAAAGCAGTAATGTCCCTCAGTAAAGTGGCCTTGGCAGGCAAAAGTCTCCTGCATTTTAAGGAATCGATACATGGGCATGTACCCCAATCATCCAGTAAAAGAATCAACGAGGAAGACATTGGATATGTGCCGAAATGTTGATGTCATATAAACAAAATTTGATCTAGTTTTACGAACGTGTAACTTCTTTTTTGATAAATGAAAACCAACCTTTTTGGTTTTTCCAGATTTGGTGATTTCTGAGAAGTTTCTATTCTCCCTTTATTAATTGATGCTTCAAGGTGGTCTTGCTGGTGGGTGGATTCAGTTTCTGTCCCGAAGGGAAGTGGTGGATTTATTGATCCCTGGAATAATTAACAGTCAACGGATAAGCATGATATATTGACCACAGGATTATGGCGTACGTGCATGGGATTACATAAACCAAGATGAATCAGTAAGCAATCAATATATATACCTGAGTAGAACTAGAAACATCCCGATCCCTTGATGGAGTGCTTTTGCAGGCTGACTCCAGGTTATGAGAATCAGAATTTGTCTTCGTCTAATTGTGAAAGCCTCAGACTTTAGTGGCTTTCTATTAATCTCATGCTAAGTAATTTTGACATTTTTTCAACTACAGAATGTGGAATAGGAAAAAAGGCATTAGATCTAGATATCAGTACCTGAGAGGATACATCCTTATCAAATCCCATGTTAGATTCACATTCCTCACGAGTAATATTGCATTTGGCTGACTTGAGATTGGGAGAGTGAATATTTCCTTTCATCTAAATATGGAGACAGAAGTTCAGAGATTTGACAATAACTAAGAACATAAATACAGTAGAATGGAGGTGGAAACAACAAAGACCACTGCTTCACGGACCTCACTATATGGATCCTTTGCCTGTCTTGTTTCGCTAGTGTCGTTGCACTTGGATTCCTTGTGTCTCAAGGTCGTGTTGCTAGGTTCACATTCTTGAAGAGTATAATTGCATTCAGCTGACTTGAGAGGAGAGTGAATGTTTCCTTTCATCTACAAGATGAAGAGGATATTTGACATTAACTAAGAATCTAAAGAGAATAAAAAGGAGAACAAAGAAAACCATTGCCTTACGAACTTCATTATATGCAACTTTTCCTTGTTTTGTGTCACAATCCTTAGTATTGTTGTTGCACTTGGATTCCTCATTGTGTCCCTGCCATATCACAAAAATCATGTGCCGTCTAAAAAGCATGATACAGGTCAGGAACCAATATTGCAAGTGTACATACCGCTAAAGTAAAATTAATCAGTTGAGTAAGAGAAAAGAATCCCATATGTCCGGTTAACGGAAGGAAGAAATCAAAGTGAAATTTCTTACCTCATTTACTGTACTAGGCCCAGTGCTATCCAGAGGCCACAGGGATTCAGTTCGAGTATCAGTTTCCACTAAGGATTTATCGGGTGAAATTTGTTTGGAACTGGTACAGCATGTTTTGAAATCTTCAAACTCCTTTTCCAACTCAAGGTATCTTGTCTTCTCATTTGTTATGTTCTCATTTAAACTCTGAATTGCTCTCTCAGCCACCTATTTATCATCACAACTTCCAGTGAATTCACTACCAGACTCAAATCTAATTGCAGCTTACAAAATTGTAGGGCTGCTAAGAATTTGACCAGTGAATACCATTTACCATGAGCTTTTCTTTGTATTGCTTCAAGACCTTCCATAAAGCTTTAGCAAAATTTTGCATTATTTCGAAGTTTCTATTCTTATCTGCCATCTCGCTCTTTGCTACATAGACGAAGTCTATATTTTCAGGCAAAGTAACAACAGGGTTCTCCTCGTTGATAGTTGGGGCACCTGCAAGTAAAAAAAAAACAGTCTTCTTAAGTGCTTCACAGAAATATGGAAATAATTAACGGAGTCAAAAAACTATTTGAAGGATTCTATAAACATCGGGTAAAGATAGTGGAAACAAAAGATACAAGTAAATGCTGCCCTTGGTGTAACCTTTTTGGAGAGTCTCGTTTTCATATTGCACAGCTTCTCCTTCCTTGATCTGAAATGAGCCAAAAGAGTTCTAATTACTACAATATTGTCAGCAGTCAGCAGGAACAATAATTGCTACAATATTGTCTGCAGGAACAACGTAATTTCCAAATTTTAATCCGTGGTAGCAACTGTTACATGAAAGAAAGGAAAGCAGGGGAGTACATCATTACCAAGACCAACAGTTTGTTCAAACTAGCTCATTTGATCATATAGTTTTCCCATGACTAATTCAATTAGGGACCAGAGATGCGTTTAGAAATAAACAAACATGCAACAAAGAAGGTACACACAATGTGATATGCTTGCAAACCAAGAAGAAAAAATTGATTCAGAATCCAATATATTTCTCTGCGTCAAAAGACAATTTCTAAGCGCAGCCATGAAATCAGCCAAATAATGCCTCTATGCTAAATGAACAAATATGCTGTAATAGATAGTCTAATTATCACATCCACAGAGTAGTCAACATCTAGTTGCAACATTTCTCCAAAACATTTTTTGCCACAAGAATAAAGTTAATATAAGAGAAATTATGTAAAGCAATAGATAATAGTCTCAACCATCAATAAGGCACTTTTTAGCAACTCCACTCAAAACCACCTATTGCATTAATACCAAGAGAAGTATGCTGTTATTTGTAGAAGAAAAACGTATCAAGTAAAACTACAGGGCACATAGAATTAGCAGTTACAAGAACAGAATGATATTATACCACATAAGAGTCAGCGCTGCTGTTGTATTTCATTCTTTTGGGCTGTTGAACAGTGGACAATGTTGGGATATGCCTCTTTGTATGAACCAAAATGGATGGTTCCTCAACATTGTTGAACCTATGATACAAGCATTGGAAACAAAGTACAATGGAAAATTAAAATTTTGAACCTAAAAGGGATTGGTGGGTAGGGGTCGAAGACTTTACTTGATATTCATGTAGGGTGAAGCTTGTCTTAGTAAGTAAGATGTATCAAGGTAGTCTTCTTCTCCTGGTTTCACTGTTAAAATCTGAAAAGATTAGCATAAACAAAATGTCTTAAAAGCCAATGCTAAAAGAGCAATATTGAAATGAAGAGTTATTTACAATCCAGAAATGAATGCAAAGAAAGAAAGGTGCATACCAAAGTCATCCGTCTCTTGCCTTCCATGTAATCTCTCAGGTACCTAGTCAACTGTTCATAGATGAATCCAATACCAAGTACCATAGATATGCTTAAAACCAACTATTTCAAACAAATTAAATGGAACTACTTGGAAATTTTACATATCAAACAGAAATTAGGTACTCCATCCAAGACTAACAATCTAAAAATTTCTATCAAATGCAGCATTACCAGAGAGTTCTGGAAGTGCTTTTGCAGTGGCTTCTTAGGGTTCTTTTGATGCTCCAACAATGACTGAAAATAGAAAATGTCAAATTCATCTGGCAACCATGGACAGAACAAGAAAATTTGCTGTCAAATGAATGACAGCAAAGATGATAACAATCCAAAATATGGTAATGAAGGCCATAGGAACTAAAGTGGTTGACTGAAGTGACATACTCTTAAACAGAGGCCAAAAACCATTGATGTATTGTTGATAAAATTACTTTCAAGCAATCTTGAACCCTGCAAATCATAATTGAAACAATTAAGGAGAGATGTCTCTCCTGAAATAAGTTTGTTTACCATGTTTCTCTAAGAATTACCATACATTCAAAATTATCAACTTATTTTAAAATTTGGGACTGTTTTAAGTTCTTAAATCTAGTGAGCCAAAATCTTTGGCATCTGAACATGATTTCAGAAACCTGACCCCTGATGCAATTCTTTTGCAGTTTATTACAGGCCTTAGACTATTGAAGGTCATCCGATAGCAGTCAAAAGAAGTAAAAATACTTAACATCAGAGAGAAGATGTGGTTTTGCAATAAAATCAGATGAGTAATCTCAATCTGGAAACCTGATTTCCTGTCCTCTTTTCTCTTTCAGCCCCAGCAAGGTCGACAATAGTTAAGAGAGCATTTTTGGGTTGAACTTCCAGTTCACTAATAAGGCTGTGGATGTTAATGATGCATTGTGACCGGCTGCAAGAATGTCAATGGGCAAACAATCACAAACATGCAAACAACAAAAATATAAATAAATCTGTTAGGCCTTGAGATTGGATCATAGAAGTTGAGAGATAGGAATAAGAGAAGAATAAAGTGAGAGAAGAACGAGACTATCAAAAGTGAATTGATTGTTTCAATTCTTGAATGTCCTCTGCAACAAAGCAACTCATATCTACCGCAGTTACCACAAGAACCTACTAACACATCTAACTTCAAGCCACGCAACATGTACACCTTTTCCGCTTTACCATTTCCCACTATACCCTAAAATAATCCATGGACACTGCTCATTCATCAACCTAACTACTGACTTCCTATTCACTATTGTGGAACGAAATGACACCAGTCAATCGAAAAAGGAAAGAAAATAGCACATGGTACCTTGATTGGCTGTTTGTATTAGTCGTAGCTGTGGCACGTTTCAACATGGCACGAGCTATCAAGGATTCTGCCTGAGTAGCATCAGCAATGGGAATCTATTTGCAGAAATGAAAACCGAGAATCATTAGATAACAGAGTCAACATTAACATGCATTGTCAACACATATGATGAGCACAATAAACAACAATCTAATGAAACTATACAACATATGCATTCATAAACCTCTTGGAGACCCTTGATGGTTGATTGTTGTATTGACAAATCAGTACCATCTGGAGATAAATCGGTGAGCCTCTCCACCTTCCCTCGTTCAGAACTTATTTCAAAAATTGACATATAGAATGACCTAAAAGGACAAGAGATATAAACAATCCTATCAAAGACCAGATCAACAAAATGTATCACAAATATCGTTGAATATCTCAAGCTGTAGAAACAATGGAGTAAGATTTCATTTTCAGCTAATTACCTTGCCGAGTTAGAAACACTCTTTTGAAAAATGTGTTTAAGCGCAAGAGGGACCATTCCAGGCTCTCTTGGAGTCCCAAACACTGTGTGCGTCTTGCCCGATCCACTAGGCCCTAAAGCAGCTAACATCCCACTTTTACCTTCTAGAAAATCATCAACCAAAGGTTTTACCATTTTCTCATACACATTATTCTGACGAAAAAACCATTAATCAGACTTTCGTTGTTAACCCACAATCCCATTCATAAAAAAACAAGAAGAAAATAGAAGGTAACTAACACCTGAGAAGCATCTAAGTCAAAAACATGAGAGAATCCCTCAAATGCTTCGGACTTGATCCTTTTGGACTCCTGAAACGCTTGAGGCGGCAATAATCTCACAGAATGAGAATCGTTGACCGATATGCAAACTTCACCCCGCTTTGTCTTCCTATTCTTATCTTTTCCAGCGTTGGTTCTCTTGGCGGCAGGATTTTGAGGCCAGACACTCTTGTGACAATTGGTAGTAGCTTGTTTTGGCTGCGGCTTGAGAGGTCTAATCCTCAGATAAACTTTGAGGGTCTCAGTATCTGGTGCCTCCGAGGAGGAGAGAGGCTGTTCTGGTTTGGGGTTTTGAGAAACGTCAATTGAAAGAATTTCATCGATTGGAAATGAGGGGATTTCGTTCAGGTTTGAGTCTCCTAACTGATTTTGAGGAGGGTTGGTGGATGGAGTAGGTCGGGCCCTCCGGGGAGGGTTTCGCCTGACGGTGACGGTGGTTGGACATTGAGGACTCACCATCTCCGTTTCTCCTTTCTCTCTAATTCTCGATTTCGCGCTCGTTTTCTTTCGACGACTTGTTCAAAATCGCGGACTCTGAACCGGCATCACAAAATAAACCGGGCCTCTAGTGGTCCATAAGAAATTAGAATATATATGGTTTTTAGTAGGAAATAATGATAAGAAAATTTCATAAGTCGTTTTAATTTAAGAATAATTCAAGATCCATATTTTTATAGATATTTTAAAAACTGAATCAAAAGTTAAACCGGTAAATTAAAGAATTTAAAGTTTAAAAGATTTAATCGATATTAAATCGTCATAAAAACTAGTTAAAAATTAAATTAATTTAAAGATTTTAAAATATAAATAAAAGAGATTATAAAAAATTAAAGTTTAATTAAAAAATTGTTAAATAAAAATTAATTAATTAATTTTATTTTATAAGAACTTATTAATTTACAAAAATTGACCAGTTAATTAATAAATTAATCAGTTTTTATCAACAAGTAATTAAAGTAAATCAATTCGAAAAGTGAAAAACTAAACAAAAAAATTTGAACAGTTCAAAAATTTTATAGTTAAATCAATCAAATCGGTTAGATTTTTTTAATTATTGATTTTTATTTAAATAAAATGTTAAATAACGGCAACAACATCTAATGTAAATTTTACTGAGGAGTAAAATCTAGGGAAGTTCAATAGTACGTAATATTATTCCTAGCTAGTAGAGAGACTGTTTCTAAATAACTCACATAAAGCAGGAAGAAAAAATTATAATAAATGATAAAGAATAAATAGTAGTAAAAAATACTAAGTAAAATTATGATAAAATAAATATATATATATATATGTCTGTATTTATTTATAATCTTCTAAAGAAGTCGGCAAAATAGTCTATAATTTCGGAGAGATTCTTTTTGTTAAATCGTTGTTTCAATTTTATTTTTTCAAAATTATGTAAAATTAATCTATTTAAACAAAAATAATCAGAATTTAACATATTAGCATTAGCAGACCAAACTTTTTTCCTACTGTCCCTTTCAAATAGAATTAATTTCACGATCAAGGCAGGGTTACAAGTCACGGGATCATTGTTCCCGTTTTCGTGTGCCACCTTGTACTCACCTCATCCGTCTATCTACTAATCAAATAGAATTAATTTCACAATCAAAGCAGGGTTAACAAGGTTTAATAGATGGATGGATAGGAGTGAACACAAAGTAACGAAAATATAAGAATAGAAAAATTGATCTAAGTTGACAAAGTTTATCCCGTTCGCCTAAATTTTGAATCAAATTTAAACTATTTTTTATAAAAAAAATTCGAGTTTCAATTCGATTGCAAAATTGGATAATTCAAATTTGTCCCAACTCAAAATTATTTTTTCAAAACTAACTTTATTTTTTTAAAAAAAATAAAATATATATTTAATAATGCAATCATAAAATTTTAGACCAAACTCGATACCTACCCATTGCCACCATTAATTCCAAGTCAATACATTCAGACCTAAATTTATTTTTCAAACCTAGATTTAAAAATAGTAAATTTCAAGTCAAATCTCTCAAATTTCAAAACTCAAATGTCTTAAAAAAGTCGAAAACTCAATTAAATTAAAAATTTTAATCAGACTCTAAATCAAGCCAATTAACAATACTTCCCATAGCCAATGCTGCATTATGTCAACCCTAATTAACAGAGAGTCTATACAATGTATAATACAGAACAGTCAAGACTCTGGTATGATCCGCCAGATCCATTTTCAAAGGGTAATCAGGCTCGGGGCCGATTGAGGTGGGTTCGTTAGCATATGAACCACTTCCCTCATCGTTGGTCTTGAAGGGCCCTCATCTTCGACACACATCATAGCTACCTTGAACAGATGAATCACACTCGTCAGTGAATACCCACTAAGCCTTGGATCAACAATTGCCAGAACTGAAGCTGCATCTGAAGGTTGATCAAGCTCTGAAGCTGTTTTCCTTACCCATCTCACTATGTCCACTCCATCTCCAAACTCTCCTACAGGTTTTCTTCCTGTTATTAGCTCCAGCAACACAACACCGAAACTGTAAACGTCGCTTTTCTCGTCCACCTTCAAGGTGTATGCGTACTCTGTTTGAGAAATTGTTGTTAATCACAGAGATTGTAATGAACTATCAACGCAGCATTCTGATTAGTAATGATTCGGTATGACTGACCTGGAGCAATGTAACCGTAGGAACCAGCAATGGAGGACATGTACTCTGATGCACCCGCGTCCTGTAAGAACTTGGCGAGCCCGAAATCTGCTACGTGAGCCTCGAAGTCGAGATCGAGCAATATGTTGTTGGACTTCACGTCTCTGTGTATGATGAGAGGTGAGCAATCATGGTGGAGGTAACAGAGTCCCCTGGCAGATTCCACAGCGACCCTATACCTAATCTCCCATTGTAAATGCCCTCCTTTTGATCCATGCAAGAGCTCTCCTAGGCTTCCGTTGGGCATGTACTCGTACAACAACAAGTTGGTGTCTTTGTTAGAGACATATCCTAATAGTCTCACGATGTTTCGGTGCCTGATTCGTCCCAGAGTTTGAATCTCAGCGGAGAAACCGTGATCACTGCGGCCAGTGCCACGACCGACGAGTCTTTTGATAGCCACATCGATGCCGTGAGGCATCGAGCCACGGTAGACAATGCCTGCACCTCCTTTGCCTATTATGTTCTCTTCTTTCAAGCACTCAAGCACGTCCTCAGCTTTAAAATCAAGCCATTGGAAGGCAGTAAGCTTCCAGGATCTAGACTTTTGGACCCTTCTCTTCCAAATTCTGTAAATCGTAACAAGTATTAGCAACAATGCAGTGACAGATACTATAATGGAGATGATTAACTTTGAGGAACTGATTGCTCCCGAGTGACCGTGATCGGAACCTCGCATCTCGATCATATCAGAAGGACAAGTCAGACGGTGTGGTGTACACAAGTTGGGGTTTCCAGTAAATGAGCTGTCCTTAAACAGTATGAATTGCCCACCTGTTGGTATTAAGCCCAACAAGTTATTATACGAGAGATCAAGAGTGGTTAGACTCGTGATGAACCGCATTTCACTTGGTATATGACCAGTAAGTTGATTGCGAGAGATATTGAGAACGCTCAACACCTTCAGCTTCATTATTCCTTTTGGAATCTCTCCACTGAGACTGTTCCGACTAAAATCCACCAAGGTTAGCGATGAACACTGCGAAATAGAAGTGGGAACTTCACCACTGAAGTTGTTACCACTGATGTTGATCTTGGCCAGATATTTTAAGTTGAAGATCTCACCGGGAATCTCACCGGAAAACCTGTTCCCGTCAAGTAAAAGGCTCTGTAAACTTGGCAAGTTCTGAATTGAGGCAGGTATTCTACCAGTAAGTCGATTGTTGGAAACTGTTAGTAAGCCAAGTTCCAGGGCATCTCCTGAGATATCAGATGGGAATTCTCCAGAGAAATAGTTATCATGCAGCTCAGCCAATGTTAAGGAGGGTAAGTTAAACATTCCAGGAGGAATATTTCCAGAGAGCAGGTTGCTCATGATCCGAATTTTGATCAATGATTTGCACTGACCAAGCGATACAGGTAATGGTCCAAGAAAAAAGTTGTTCATCAGAATCAAAGTCTTTAACTTACCTCCTTTGCACAAGTCCTGAGGAATGAATCCTGTAAGATGATTAAAAGATACGTCAAGATAAAGGAGCTTGCCGTTGCGACCCAGATTTTTGGGTAATTCAAACGTGAAGTTGTTTCCCCAAACCTGAAGCGTCTCAAGATTTGGCAAATCGCCAATGAACTCAGGGATTGGTCCGTGGAGGTTGTTCTTAAACAAGTTTATCAGAGTAATGTTCTCCAACTTGGAGAAGTTTTCTGGGATCTCTCCAGTAAGATTGTTAAAAGAAAGATCAAGTGATTGCAAGCTAATCAAACCAGAGAACTCAGGAGGGATAGTACCTGAAAGGTTGTTCATTTGTAGAAAGAGAGAGTTCAGATGCTTCAACTGACCAAAACTTGCAGGAATCTCACCACTAAGATTACAGCTTGACATGTCTAGATATTCCAACGAACTCAGAGACCCGAACTCAGGTGGAACACCTCCCTCGTACATGCTAAAGTAACCAACACACAGTTTTTTAAGATTCTTCAACTTTCCCAAGCTCGCAGGGATTTTCCCTGAAAGCTGATTACCGTTCAAGCCCAAGTACTCCAAGGTCTGAATTTCGGAGTATGACTCTGGTATGTTCCCAGAAAAGTAGTTCCCGCCAAGATTAAGATGCTTGAGGTTCTTCAAGTTCACTAGCTCCATTGGGAGTGGACCAGTGAAGTTGTTGTTATAAACGTCAAGGACCTCAAGCTGAGAAATGCCAAAAGCGATCTCTCCAGGGAAATCTCCGGTGATGACATTGCCAGAAACGTTCAGCACTCTCAGATAACCGAGTTTGCCCAGTTCAAGAGGGAGTCCACCGGTGAGATTATTATTAGCAACAGTGAGATTAACGAGCTTGTCTAAGAACCCGATTTCAGGAGGAATTGGGCCATGAAGAGACCGAAACGAGAGGTTCATAGACACCACACGTGAGTCTTCGTTGCATGTAACTCCGGAGAAGTAACACTGAGCAGAAGGAGAGTCTGAAGCCTCCCAGTCCTCGAGTCCATAGCCCATTGAACCAGTCACAGAAGCTTTCACCTTCAAAAGGGCTTCAAGATCACTACAATAGCAACAACTAACAGCGAACAGTAACACCATTAGAAGAAAACTCACACAAGTTCTCATATCCTCTCAGGTTCCTCACTCCTTTCTTCGTCAGAAGGATAATGAATAACCAAGAACACTCACACTCAAAGTACCGTAACTCTGTTCAATCAAATAGGACCTTGCAGGCTATATAAGAAGTAGTTGTAGTAATAGGAGCGTTGGCCCAGTGAAAGAAGAATCGAATTATAATATATATATGTATATATATCAGAGACTGTAGAAATAGAGTAGACATGACGTTTCTTTCTGATTTATATGATTTTGTAATTTTGTATTTAGTGTATTGGAGTCCACTGGTGTACGTTCTGGAGCCTGGACCCCTTAAAATTGACGGAGATTATAGACATGGGAAGGCTAGCTGAGCTAAGCTAAGATAAGCCGATGGGCTATGAGACCCCTACAGATGTGAAGATAAGTGTATTTGACGGCTTGATCTGGCCGTATGAAAGACAGCCGCGTGATTATGTTGCTGTGTCGTATCCGCCAGTTGTTTGAGTGTCGTGGCAAATTGCCCGTACTTCAGCTAACGACGTCGTTTGCAACAAAACCAAAATTTAAACATATTATTAAATAAATTATGGGAAAACGATACCTTTCACTTTTCTATTATAAATAATTTATTTTTTAATTCTTCTAACATTGACATATATACTTTGTCTTTTATGTTAATAAAATTTATTTAATACATTATATCATCAAACAAATAATACAAAAATTAAAAACTTAAATAAAATTTACATTATGCCCTTTATATAAATATAAAATAAGAATCCGACATGATAGTAAATTTGGTCCGAAAGGAACTATTATCTATTAAATGGGTCGACTTTAGTATTAAATTTAATTTTACTCGAATTACTCCACTCAAATTTATTCGTTCCATCTCTAATCGATGTGTCGACTTAACTTTAAACTTGATTGTATCAAATTAAGTTATCAAGTCTATAAGGAATTGAGCAGGGATGACAATTATTGGTTGACTTATTTTAAAGTACCATTTGATTAGGGTTTGGATTAAATTTTTATTATTATTTTTAAGCTTCAGATTAAATTTAGATTTAGACTATTTAACTAACATGTCGATAACAAATAAAATAATATTTTTTAGTTTTAAATTAAAAAATTAAATTTGTTTTGAAGTTAAATATGAACATTAATTTTTGGTTCAAACTCAAATCTACGAGTTCAAATCAACCTTACTGAGATTTTCTGCACCTATTATGATATTTTATTATTTAACTTTATTCATATATTTATACAAATCTTACATAAATATATAAATAAAATTTAATAAAATAAAATAAGATCTGAGTTATAATTAGTTATAAAAAGAGAGGAGTTGATCCCTTAACCTAATACCAAGCCTAAAATTGAGAAAGGAACACTCGCTCGCTTGGAATGGGGCCTGCGAGGCATCTGATGGGCCAGAGTACAAGCTGTGTGTGTCTTTACCGAAACATACACTTTGCCTATTAATCTCTCTGACTCACTCAATTTGGCGCAGAGCTGAAAGTCCACTCTTTTTGTTCTTTACCTCTCTTACGCCAATCCTGATATGTCAAGTTTCAGCTTCGGGTCCTGCTCCTGGTCCTGGTCCTGGTCTTGGTCTTGGTACCTTCCCAAGTAATCTTTTACTGATATATAAATAAAACATGATAGAAACGTAAGAGAAAATCTTACCCTTTTACTAACGCCAACAGTACCCTCTCGTTCAGGTTACCTTATCAAGCACTTGTCACTCTCCTGTTCCTGCATGGTCCATTTTTAGCATGTGGGAAAGTATAAATGCCCCTTATATTGTCATCTTCCTAGTTCCTACGCCACAAACATACAAGAGTCACGAGGATCTTGGAATTTTTTTCTCCTTCACTTATTAATTTAAAGGATTCAAGTTTGAATTGATTGTATTTAGAGACTATCTTTCGTTTTAATAACCTATATATGATAGTCTCGAAATAAGTATATGTTAAACCTACAAAATCAAATTTATCAGTTCATTTTAACTCCTTATCTTGTTCAATTGCTCATCCAAACACATGTATTTTGTTGACTATTGACTTTTTTTCACTCAATTATTTACTAGGATTAACGGTAAATTTAACTCACTTTAAAAAAAAAAATAGATTTTGACTTGATTCAAAGGATCAATTACTCTAACATTCAATCGAAATTTGGATAATCGAAATTTAGATATGGAAGTGGAAATTGTATCCAACTCAAAATTCTATTAGTTCAAATTTTTGATGGGTTTAGACTAATTTGTCATTCATATAATTTATCTACAAGTATTTAAAAAATCCACTTAAACACTTATATCTCTATAAAGCTTTTAAATGTTAAAAGTCATGAGTTGTGTACCTAATTTGATAATCTTAGCAATTATTTGTTAATTTGCTAAATAATTTACCATATTTATCTTAAAATCCACTTAAACATTGATTCGACTTAATTTAGTTTAATAATTTTTGTTGTAAAAAAAGATTAATTTATTAGTTAATCGACTAGTTTTGTAATTTAATCAATTTTTATAAATTAAAATTAAAATAATTTATTTTCATTTAGTAGCCCTCTTTTTAATTAAATTTTAAATTTTAAAACATTCTTTTTTAATAAATTTTTAAATTCTTTAATTTATTCAATCTTCAACCGATTTTATAACAGTCTAATATCAGTTGAATTTTTTAAGCATTAAACTTATCTTTCCGGTTTAACTTCCGAACCGATTTTTAAAATATTGATATTTTACACTCAAAAAATAATAAGCACAATTTTTTTCATTATAAAAACAAATATTCCACCAGAAATCATCAACTCAACCAAATCTTCAGCGTGGACTTTTGACATATAACAATTACATGTTTTAACACACTTTCAAAAAAGTGATATCCTTTTAGATGGGTTGAAATTTAAAGTTTGGTTTAAAAGTTGATTCCTGAGTTTGATTGTGGGAAGATAACGTGATAGCCACACATAAGTTATATCAACAAAAGACAGAGAGCATTGATTCTTTCTTTCTGGCATTGAGGGAAGTTAAATTATCCCATTTGGTTGGGAATAGGGAACTTATTCACATTCTCAAAAACACAAGAGTGAGTTAATGGTTTTAGTGGGAATTTTTCTATGTTAGAAGAATCTAAGCAAGTGATTTAGGGAATAAAGTTAAACTCTACTTTTGTAACAATTACATGTTTGGTGGTGGAGTAGTAGGGGCTTCTCTATCCTTAACCAAGGTCTCGAGTTCGAGTCTTGAAAATGGAATCGTTTTAAAACTCGTGAGGGAGAGCTTCGCCGCCCTATAAAAATCCTACCCGGCTCGAATCCGAACTAATCGGTTGTTCATGTGATACCGAATACCGGGTGGCTTGACTAAAAAAAAACAATTACATATTTGGATACAATTTCCACTTCCCATATCTAAGAGGACCTAGAAATAGAATCCCTCTTCTCACAGATGCTTTTATTGTGCTTCAACGCTACAATTCCAAAGTTTAATTAGTTATTGGAAGTTGTGGGATTAGTTTGATCTCACTTTAACTTGTTGATTAGTTTGGTCGAATCTATGTTATTTGGTCAAATGATTTACATATTGGAGATATTGGACGAGTACTTTATGGATAGACTACTCAAAGGTTAACACGGATTAGAGTTATTTAAATTCCAATTGTCACCTACTTGAAGTTTGAATTTTTTGAAGACACTAATAAGTAAATTGGACAACTAAAATTTTACATATTTTTTAATATTTCTTAGAAAACTAACTTTAACGATTTAATTGGTTTAACTATAAAAACTTTAAATCTGTTAATTTTTTTATTGGATTTTTAATTTTTTGATTCGATTTACTTTAATAACTTTTATTGTTTAAAATCGATTAATTTATTAATTAATCAATCAATTTTTATAAATTAATTGGTTTTTATAAAACTAAAATAAATCAATTAACGTATTTTTAATTAAATTTTTATTAAATTTTTAATTTTTAGTAAATTAAATTTCTAATTTTAAAATTTAATAACATTTTAGTATTCGAATATAAAAATTTTAATATTAAAACAATGTTATTTTTGGAAGTAAAACTAAAACTAAATTATTTTAGATTTTAAATTTTGAAAAGGTAAGACTAAAATGATGATAATTTAGAACTAGTTGAACAGACTCTAATCATATAGTTTAAACTTGATCGAACTTAGAGTTAAACTTAAATTATTTCTTGAAAGCTTAAATAAAATCAAGTTAGGAATAAGAGCTAAGTTAGTTTCATTTAATCTTTATCAATCTCTTAGCGTTGGCAATGGGCTGGGCTTTGAGGTTGGTTGAGTCCGAGTCTCACTAGGTTCGGTCTGATCTAATTTCTTTAAATTAAAAATAAAAACGACATCATTTTTTGTAAAACAACATCGTTTTTAGTATAGCTGACAGGCTTCGGATCAAACAGGTTTAAGTAGCCCGAGCCCTAGCCTAGTCAACTTAGGTCACGAACCAAGTTGGGCTCAAATGTCATCTCAATCAATCCTAAATAGACGTTAAAACTGGCTTAACTTAACATGATCTATTACTAACCTTAATCATATTTAGAGATATCATCAAGTCAAATTAGGTTGGAGCCCTAGGAAATTAATGCTTGGGCCTAAGCTTGACCCGAAGTCTGATCAAGTTCAAAGCACACAATTCAAGTCCGAGCAAGATCTAACTTAGGATTCTAAAGCTTGATTAGACTTGAGCTTAATTTAAATATTTTTTAATTAAACATTTTACCAATGATATTATTTTCTCTAAAAATTTTAAATTTCAAATTAAACTGAACACAATAACTTAGGATTAAATTCTATTCAAAATTTAAAAATACTAAAAAAGAGTTTCAATCTAATTTAAAATGTGATGAAATTAGATGGAGCTGAAAGCAGGCTTAATTGGGAAGCATAAATACAGTAAAAAATATCTACTAAAATTTACAATAAAGTGAGTTTAGATCATATATTTCATTATCCTATTTTTATCATATTCTACGGCGCCCTCAAGGGGTGTGGGTCGATGGTTGAGAGTAAAATTTGACTTCGATTAGGTCTCAGGTTTGATTCCATGTTAGTCCTACTTGTAAGAGCCTGAGACAGCCGAGGTTTTACTTACAGATGGAGAATTAGTTGGACCTTTAATGATATAGTGTGCCTACTTGACCTGCCTATATAATGATGTGTTAGTTAAACTCTCAGAGAAATGTGCCTACTTGACCCGCTTATAAGGTTTCCTTGAATTTAAAAAAAAAATTACGGCCATCTATCTATCTAATTTTTGTAATTCCTATAATTCCTATTTATTTACCGGATGTACGATCATAAAATAATATATTAACAAAATAATAGGACAGGTGACCTATTTTCCAATCAAGTGCCAAAAAAGTGACAACTGTGTTTCTCAACGGCCTTTCAAGTTTATTCAACCATGCTTCAAGTGGCAATCATATCCCTTACGAATACGAGTACAACGAACTAGACAGCTTCCTCTTCTTACTTCTTAGTAGGAATTATTAACTACGAGCCTGAAGAAAGCGTGGGTACTCGTAAAATTATCATAAAAAATTGTTCGTTGGTAGCTAGTCAATCTCGTCTTCTTCGCACTGGCCCATTCACAGGCTGAGAAGTAGATAACGTCAGTGAGTTAATAATAATGCAATAGAGTTTCAGTTTCACCAAGATCTCACGCCAAGGCAGGCAGGCACCTACTCCTACTGATTTACGGTTTTAGAAGCATCTATCTATCTGTCACAGAACAATTCAGGAATGGTAAGCATGGGAAAAAAGAAAAAGAGTAATGTACCCTTTTCAGTTTTTTTGTTTAAATTATCTTGTTCTGTAATAAAGCCAAAAGGGTAGTTTTTACCATTTTCTGTGAGTTGATAGATCACAGAGTAGGACACTTAAGTTCTGCTCGTTTTCCAATGCACAGATCCTGCAAGTCTTCTTCGATGATGATGATGAAGAAGAAGACGAAGAGCGACTAGTCATAAGGGTCAAATCTGTGTTTGTAGGCACTGCTTTTTCTATTCCCAAATTCCAATAACTTTGAAGCCTGTGTTCACGACTCTTTTATTTGAATCCAGATCACCGATACTGTTATGTTCATCTATCTGTATGTTAATAAAATAGGGTAAAAGAAGAATAATAATAACAAGTGATTTATTCTTGAGTATTAGGTATCAAATCTCCTGTTTCGATTAATATTATGTTTTATTAAATTTTATTTATATATTTATATAAATTTTACATAAATATATAAATAAGATTTAATTAAACAAAATTGGAATAGAATAACTGAAACAAAAAATTTGATATGCTAAGATCAGTGGTAAGTGGACTGACGAATTAAGGGATCGTTTGATTCCACTTCTATTTTTCTGTTGTTATTTTTGGTTTCTACTTCCTGTTTTTTATTTCTATTTTTTTCTTAAAAATACGAAAACTTATTTAGTTAAAATTTGTAATATAAAAACTGAAAACAAAAACCTTTTTAGTTGAAATTTCTAATAAAAAGTTGAAAACAAAAACATGTTTAGTTTTATTATCATATTTCTAATTTTTTGTAATTATACTATTATATGTAATAATTATAATCTAATACATTATATTTTAAAATTAATTAATTATCATTATAGCTAAAATTAACTATATACTAATCACATATTATTAAAAAATTACACATTAATTTTATACTTTCAAATTATTAGATATGAGTTTAGGTGACATTAGAATATATAAGTGTAGAGACAACATTTACGCCCAAGCCCAACTCGCTTTGCCCATAGTTAATAGTCCAGATCTTGGTTAACCGAACATTGGACTCATTTTTTTAAAAAAGACAATAGGTTCAGGTTGAAACTCGGAGTAGCTCAACTGGCACATATAATAAAAAATACCGTTTTATATTTTTAATTTAAGAAATAAAAATAACTCGGGCTGGGCCTGCACAAGCCCAGGCCTGAGTGGAGGATTATTAACTATAAATGTACCCTAAATTAACATAATAATTTTAATAATTTTAAAATAAACTATTTTTCTTTTTGTAACCTCACGAAACAAAAGACACCGAGGTCAAGTTCTACTCTCTTAACATTATTGTCTGGAGACTAATTACAACGTTAATAACCGAAGATCATAAGGAATGTTCTTCACCTGATATCATTTGACCAAATTGCAAACACAGTTTCAGGATGAAGTTCGCCATTGAAGCTCCACCTGAAGCCTGCCGTTCTTGGAGTCGATCAGAAAATACTTCTCATTGGTTCTCTTGTTGCTCACAACATCTGCTAAGTTTATATCCACATAACCAAGACATTCCTGCATGAAATCAAGAAAATGTTAATAAATTGCAAATCACGTGTTTTGAATAAATTACTTAACGAGTCAGTGACTCAAAATTAAGGTTGGCAGCTAAGTTGATCGGAATGGATGAGATGAAAAGGGCGTAAGGTGGTACTGGGAAAGGGGAACAGCCACCCCGATGGACGAGATGAAGAGAGCTAAGGGTGGCAGGCCGGGCTTCTAACCCAAAAGGCTCGAACCAACAAGAGCAGAACCAATAAAACGTCATTTTGGTATAGCTAACCAAAATATTGTCGTTTTGGTTTTTACGTTCTTATCATGTGTTTTGAATAAATCACTTGATAAGATCAAGTACGTTGACTTTGATTTGATGAATTAGTGATTTAGAATGGTAACTCTACTCAAAATTGACCGGCATATTGGTAACTCTACTCAAAATTGACGGTTTGAACCAATTTATATTAACGTACTCAATGTGTATAAAGTTTTGGTAAGAACACATGGATTGCATACCTTGGGATGTAGTAGACCAATCCTGGAGGAAGCACTGACAACTTCCAAGTGAAGTTTCTCCTTTGTGGGTGCCTCCTCCAGCGTGAATGAGAATTCCTCATCCCATCTGGGGTCTCTGTTTTTCTTGATCGTCTGCACCAAACATCAAACATGATCATTAATCAGAAGACAAAACTTTGAATCATCAACTGTACACCAAACATGATCATTAATCAGAAGACAAAACTTTGAATCATCAACTGTACACCAAACACGATCATTACTAAGAAGCCAAAACTTTGAGTCATCAACTGTAAAACACCGCTAATTGCAAAGTTGAATCTAACAAGAAGAAGGAAAAAGATTGAATCTTTATTGCATACCTTAGTTCTTTTTTCCTCCCCTTTAAATAGTAATCGAACGTAAGGATTTGTATGGTGTTTTCCTTCCAAATCTTGTGCTTCATGTAGGATAATGACCAGTAAACCGCCACCAGCTGGTGTTCCTTCGGGAGCTTTTTCCATCATGCTCGAATCATCCATGTTTGACATCTGATCATCCTTGAAGGGTCTATAAACCACTTCAACAACAAGCTGTCCACGTTGTTTCTCGTTACTAACATCATCTGGGTTCATAGTTTTTTGCAGATCAAGGGTCACAACTTTTGGCTCCTCTGGTGTAAGCTCTTTTAATGGAATCACATTCATACCCATCTTGTCATGTTTGCCAACCTGAAACCAAAGAAAACACACATAATTTGTTCTTTAAATGATGAGACTAAAGACCAAAAAGATGTCTAGCTAGAGGATCTGCATGCTGAATTAGTAAACATTTGAAGAGTAATGTCTAATCCACAAAAGCAAATGATTGATTCCCAAGTCAAAGCAATTTATCCAAAGGAAAGTGTAAATTAGACCCCAAAAGAGGAATAACTGTTTTAATGGCAATCATATGGGTGGTAATGCAGAGGAAGGACTGAGGACTCCATGGCTAGTCCAAGAAAAAATAGAAAGGAAGAAAGTACCTGTTCCCAGTCAAAGACATGAAGCTCCAAGTCTTGAGATTCTGGGTCCTTAATGACTAGATTAAATTCCTCATTCCATTCAGGATTCAAGTTTCCACGTTTAACAGTTGTTTTCTTTGAAGAGAGTTTATCCCCAGAAAGCTTTAATTTCACAAAAGGGTCTGCACCCCCAAGAAAATCTTTCTTTTTGAGCTTCATAGCCCTCAGGATCTTCACCGTGAGAATTCCAACAGGTCGCTTCATTGCTCTGTCAATTGTGATCAGTATTCCATAAGCAGCAAGTCAAGCATGAGATAATGTTGAAAATTCAAATATAAACAAAATAGATAACAGAGAACATACTTGGCAGGATCCAAGACTTGTACTTTCAGAGTTTTTGGCCATAAGTACATATTTGCTACTTGATCTTTTATAAGCTCCTGAAGTAAGAGACAGAGCAAGAAATGTGAATTGCAAAAAACTGACATTCCTTCTTTAGTTTCCAATCCTTTGAAAATCTTTACTTCTTCTCATAATAACAGAAAAAGGAGACCTGAACAAATCGGTACAACCCCGGAATTGCCATAGCATCTGCTCCAAGCAATTTAAGTCCAAAGTCAACATGTGGCTGCAAAAGAAACACAAATTAACAGATAAGTGAAATAAAGATATAGAATTGGCTCCGATAAACACTCCACCACCAACTCAAGAGTAATCCAAGAGGTGACCCCTACACAATAGCAACACAAGGCATGCAATCATTGCTGAAATAAAAAAGTATTACGTACCTTCTCCATCAGGGACACAAATATATTTGCAAAACAAGGAAAGGTAGGAACCAGAGGCTTTAGTGTTATACGTGGAGCAGCAAATACTTGCAAATCAACGACCTGAAATGCTTTGAACATGTTATAAATCATAAATGGAACATCAATCTTGAGGCAAACTTGTCAGAATGTCTTTGCGAATGACTTGTGAATCACTCGACACACGCAGACAAAGAAAAACTCGAGCAGTATTCCATGTTTGCCAAATGCATAACTCTGAAACAATGCTAAGGAAAAAAAATCTGATGAATAAGATGTCATTCACTTGACCAGCAGAACAAAAGTCAAATACCTGAACTGTTGCTTTCAAACCAAAGGCTTTAATTGCTATGGTGATATTGGGATTCCCAGCCCACTTCACTAATGGTTCCATAATTAACTCTTTCTCATCCGTGACGTAGACTTTCATTCCTGGCATATGCAAAACTTCGATAAGTATATATGGCATGGCTAAGGATAAAAATTTCACAAAGTAAGAAAGTATCAAGTGGAAGCACTTGCTGTCTTCACTTTCTGTGAAATTAACTAAGCCGGCTCGATATCTACTATCACAACAAAAGTATCAACACACACTTCCGATGAGCATATACTATTGCATTGAAGAAATGTGGGCTCATCGCTAAGGTCCAAGAACGGACATGGCATTCTTAACTTTAAGAGTTGCCAAATTTTGAGAGAAATCCCATATTTTGACAAATAGTTAAACCCCAAATTTATCATAGATTGATGCTTAACAACCGCTGATTTCTGAAAAAGCTCAAATAGGTAAACTTACTAAACAAGAGTTTAAAATATCTGCTAACAATTTTGTCATTGTCTAAGACTAGTCTCATATGATCAAATAATCATAGCAAAGCATTTTCAAAAAAAAAACC
>JAOTAX010000006.1:1106987-1120273 GCA_025629825.1 Erythroxylum guanchezii | reverse complement strand
CTCCAATAGTCTCATTCTCATCCATCTTTAGCTCTTCAAACCGCACAGCTAATATCTGTAGTTTTGACGATATCACATATTTAGACCCTTCATGAATAGTTTGCAACATGTCCCATGCTTCTTTTTCCGTTTCACATGTTGAAATCATTGAGAAGCGTCCTTCGTCAACAGCACTGAATATCGCATGTATTGTTTGTGAATTTGCCATTGCACTTTCTTCTTCCTGTCTGGTCCATTCAGATGAATCTTTCTGAATTGTCTCTCGTTTATTATCAACAATCATTGGATGAGTCCAACCGTGTACTACTGAATGCCAGGCTCTTGTCCCTTGAGCTTGAATGAAGAATTTCATCCGGGATTTCCATGATGGATAATTCGATCTATCCAATAGTGGTGGTCTGGTAATTGATGCACCTTTTCTCATAGCCATGTATGCGAATCTAGGATCTGCACCAACTTGTTACCAAGTTCTGAATTGGTGACCTTGCTCTGATACCAATTGAAAAAAATTAAAGTGACAATAAATTCGCAGACTATCTAACGGTAATTTTTCCGCGCAAGTAAAACAACAATCACAAAAACAAAAATACCAAAGACGCCAACGTTTGGTAACGCAGCTCGGCACACTTTGCCTACGTCTACGGGGCCCTCACCCAGATTAAATTCTTTAACTATAGTTCACAAAAATTACACAAGATTGATCTACCCCGTAAGACTCAATCTATGTAACTGACCCACAATCTAACTACCCGTGAAAGATCTTCACGACCGACTCGTGTTAACCTCGTCAGAGGATTTTCCTAACTATTTCTACTCAAGAACAAAGATAAATAAGCCAAGGAACAACAATTTTCCAGATCTGTAATATTCAACAGTATGACCAAGTTGCTCCACCAAATAAGTCACGCAGCCTTCAACAATAATCCTCTTTTGTGCAGCAACTAACAAACACCTTCAAGAGCCCAGAAAAATCTCCAACTTCGCATACCACATCTAATGCTTGTTAGAGATAAACCACTGAAAAACACTGCTCAAGGTTACCCACACAATCAGCTCACAAAATAGAAGATCAAAGGAAGAATAGAGCAGCAGCAAATTTATTCCAGCAAAACCACTACTCTTTTTACCAAAAATCAGAACATATATGCAGCCACCAAACTCAACACACACGTTTCACATCAGCTGCACACAATACCACTGCCACTTGCTTTTCTTCAACTTATTTTATTCACATGCGCTGCTGTTGTAGTTTGCTTCATAGACACATATCACACACTCTCAAAACCTACGGCAGCTACCACACTTTTTTCATATATGACCCAAACTCAAATAATTAAAAATAGTCCACCTTGACCACGCAAATATACAATAGTCCAATAACCAAAATACACTAGCCCATTTACAATTTGGACTTCAATTAAAACACAATCTCCACCCATCGTCATCAATCCAATTAATAATTGTAATTTTCTTATATGTCCAATTCAAAATGCCAAAATCAAATAAAGAATATATAAAATATATTCTAACACACGTAAATCAATTTTTATTCAAACTAGAAATGCTTCAATATCCTTTATGTAGTACACATATGAATTACCAACATGATAATGATAGACTTTCACTTTGTGTCGAATTCTTTTTCAACAATCACATCACTTTGAGTCTAAGTCCAATTAATATCTTATATGTTCAATTAATAAAGAATGTTAAAACTAATTATTTAGATATATAATATATATCTTAACAATAATAAAATGATGAGGTTCACAGGTTAGGTTCGATCAAATTAAGCTTTGATCCGAGCCTAGATTTTGAAGGTCAAATTGAGATTCAATTTGACAATAATAACATGATTTCATTTTAGAAAATTTTTAAAATGAAATTGTTTAATCTCAAATTTAAGAAATAAAAACGCAAAATTTTTCAAAGTCACGTCATTTTGGATGACACTTTAGATGGTCAAGTCGATGGCAAGCCTAATCCAGTCCAATCTGTTGTCACATGTACGTCTAATAAAAGGTTATGTTTATCGACAACAGTTCATTATTTAAAGGATCTCTTCTCTCCTAAAGAGATACTTTTCGTTCTCTTATGATTTTAGCTTCTTTTTTTTTTTTTCTTGTAGTTAACCAAAACTTTTCAATATGTACCGCTTATTTAGCTTAAGTTTTTTTTACTTAGCTTACTTAATAAAAATAAAAATAAAAATAAAAATAAAAATATTATTATTTTATTGTATTATTATCGTTTGATTCTACTTCTGTTTTTCTGTTTTAGTTTTTAAATTTTATTTTCAGCTTTTTGTTTCTATTTTTCTTTCAAATAAAAACAAAAACCTGTTTAGTTGTTAATATTAATATATTTGTATTTTTATCAATGATAATAATTAAATTTTAGATAAAACTTAAAGATCAATTATTTTTAATTAAATAAATTTATTTAATTTCTTATATAATATTTATTAAAAAATTATTAATAAAATTATGTTATTTTAGTAAAATAAATAATTTTAAAATTAAAATTTTATTTTAAAATTAATATTTATTTGAAATATATTTTAATTATTAAATCAAATTTTATTTGAATATTTATATATTTTAAATTTAATTATATATAATTTAATTACAGAAATTAAATTAAATTAAATTATTCATAATTTTATTGATAATTAATTTTAATTTATTTAATATATAAATATAATATTGAATTAAATTATTCATAAGTTTTATTAAAAATTAAAAATTAAATAATAAATATTTAAATGATAGTAAATCAGATTATGAAAAAACAAAAACATGAAACAAAAACCACTTTTTATGGTTTTTATAATTTTTGAAAACTAGAAGAAACCGAAGCCAAAAACAAAAACTAAAAACTCAAATAAACAAGATTTTTTATTAAATTTGAAAACAAAAATAAGAAATCAAAAACAAAAATGGACACAAACACCCCAATTTATTACTTTTTCATCTTTTATTTATTAAGTATTTATTTATTTTATTATTTTGATACTATTATTATTATTAATTTTCATGGGTTATTTTAGAAATAACTTTTCTACTGCTTAAAAATAAGATTATATATTATTTAACCTTTTTACACCTACTTCACATGTATTAGGTTGTTGTAATATAATAATTCGCTAATGACTACGTTGACAAGTTGGATTGGACTCGAAATTAACAGGACGGGTTCGACACAGTTTTAAGTCAAACAACAAACTCGGTTTAAACTGATCCGCAACTCGGAAGAAATGTGGAGTAAGTTTTGTTTAATAACACAGAACTTGCGTCTCTAATAATTGGAATACAATAAAACCAAATAAAAACAGAGATTTGTTATTGAGTAGAAATCAAATCTCGAAAATGATGTTTCTGTTTAAATAAGTTCAAACAATTGATTGTTTTGCAAGTTTCAAGAATATTATGTCTCAAATCTTTTCTTCCTGTAGACTGACCAATTGTCTGTAGATGCTACCAGGTCTTGCAATAAGTTGATTATGGCTGCCAAGTTCGACAACCTTTCCTTGCTGGAGAACAGCAATTTTGTCAGCATCCCTGACAGTTGATAACCTGTGTGCTACTAAAACTGTGGTTCGTCCCTCCATGAGCTTGTCCAGAGCCTCTTGGACTTGCTTTTCAGATACTGTATCTAACGCACTTGTAGCTTCATCCAGAAGCAGGATTGATGGGTTTTTAATAATTGCTCTAGCGATTGCCACTCTTTGTTTTTGCCCTCCTGATAGCTGCAGACCTCTGTCACCAACATGAGTTTGATACCCTTCAGCCATTCTGCAGATGAATTCATGAGCATTTGCTGCTTTGGCTGCTTCGATTATCTCAATTTCTGATGCATGTTCATTCCCATATTTGATATTTTCGTAAATTGTTGTTGAAAACAGAGCAGGTTCCTGTTGAACTAAACCTATTCTCTTCCTGAGTGACTTCAGATTCAAGGTTCTGATGTCATTTCCATCGATCAGAATTGTACCTGAAATTGGGTCATAGAATCTCAATGTCAGGCTAATTACTGTACTCTTCCCTGACCCACTCTGGCCAACCAAAGCTACACTTTGTCCAGCTGAAATCTTCAGGTTTAAATCCTCAATAACGGTAATCTCAGGCCTTGCAGGGTAAGTGAACTTGACATTCCTGAAAACTATAACTCCTTTCACATCAGTCACCGTTTTTGATGCAGGATCATTCCTGTTTATGGCTGTCTTTCTATGGAGAATACGAAACACTGATCCAAGTGCCTCTGAACCCTTCACTATGTCTGGTGTCAGAGCAAGTGTTTCTGCCATGGCCAATGCTGTGACCATCAAAATAATGAAGGCCTTCATTGAGCGCTCGAAATCGGATTCCTTATTTTTGATCAGGACTGATGCGTACCAAAGGACAAGTGCATAGGACCACATACACAGAAGCTGTGATACTCCATAGCCAAAACCTGATATATGCCCTCGGAGAAGTGCTTGCTTGTTCGGTTTGTCCAATTCAGAAGCAAAGTGCTTCGAGATTCGATCTTCAGCTCCAAACGCAGCAACAGTACGTATATTGACGATTACTTCACGTGCCAGAGCTGTTGCTCTAGAGTAAGCATGGTAGTCTCCTCCGAATCCCTTGAGGAATTGTTGCTGCAGTGTTTGAAACACAGGAAATATTGTACAAACATTACAGGATTAAACTACCAAAACCAATGCAAGATTAAGTTGCAAGTAGACTTTGACAATGGGCCAGACTCAAGTCAGTTTTCTTTTAGCCTACAGGTGGCCTAAAAAGTCCGATCAAGTCTCGTCCATTCAACAAAATAATGTTATTTACCTTGTTTTGTTAATTATTATTATTTTAATTCTAGCACGACCCAAATCTCAGTTAAATTGGGTTTTGTCTATTGACTTCAAGTCGATTTGGGTTCGATCTAGGTTGATTTGCCATCCCTAGTTGCAATAATTGTTCTATGATTTTATGGTTTAAAGACTTGCCTCTGTTATGCAAGAAACAACAAGGAGAGGGAAGGTGGCAACAACAACAGACGTCATGCGCCAGTTTGATGTAAAGGCAATGACACATGCAGCCACAATGATTGATACATTTTGGACAATTGTTGAGAGACGATCAGCAAGAGCACTTCGAACTAAAGTAGCGTCTGCTGCTAAAGCTGAAGTCAAAGTTCCTGTACTATTCTCATCCAAATCAAACCATCCAATCTCGTTGGAAAGAATAGCTGCAGTTTGAAACAAGAAAAAGTTTCAGGATTCCTGAAATGTTACCAAGGTATGAATCGGAAAAGTCCTATCTATTTTAATCTTAATTGAGTTGCGATCTGGCTCTATCCGAACCTGAAAATATCGATAAACGAATTCGAGCTGTGAGACGCTCTCCCATCAAAGTGTAGAAGTAGTGCTGCAGAAGATATGCAGGAATGGCAACAGCACCAACTCCAACAAAAATGAGAGCTACTCGTTGGACGTCGTGTTTCATTTCAGATGCATCAGGAAAATAAAATGCTGACAGGACAGTGGAGAGTCCAAGGGCAAATAGAGGAGATTGTGCACCAGTCAGAATTGCACCCAGTGATCCAAGCAGAGCATAAGGCCATTCTGGTGCATTCAGTTTCAGTAATTCCATAATCCATGGTGTCGAAACCGAGCTTGATTTTGACAAGTTTTCATCGCTTGGATGCACTTGTCTCGTTGAGCTTGAGTTTAATTCTGATTGCTGGTTGAAAATGCCTGCAAGTTCACGAAAGCTTGAATTTCCAACAGTTTCAGAAAGAGCCAAGGAACTTGAATCTGTGAAGCCTTTAGATCCTTGCAAGAGCACAAGATTTGCATACTCTCCTCCAATGGACAGCAGGTCTAAGTGATTACCACTTTCAACCACCTGACCATCTTTTAAGACAAGAATCGTATCAACCCCTCTAATGGTGGATAATCGGTGTGCAACAACTATTGTAGTTCTCTCTGACATAATTTCATCTAAAGCTTGTTGAACCAGGAGTTCTGATTCTGCATCAAGAGCACTGGTGGCCTCATCTAAAAGCAGTATCTTTGGGTTCCTCAAAACTGCTCTAGCTATGGCTATCCTTTGCTTTTGTCCGCCAGAAAGCTGAGTCCCACCTTCACCTACCTACGTACAAATTTTACATATCAGGATACAGTCACAAAAGTGTAGAAGAACTTGGGTAGGAACTTAGGATCCACCTGAGTTTGATAACCATCAGGAAAGTTTTGAATGAATGTATGTGCATTAGCTGCTTTTGCAGCTTGGAGAATCTGATCCATACTTGCAGATTCTTTACCAAAAGTGATATTGTCAGCTATAGTTGCACAAAACAATGCTGGTTCTTGACTGACCAATCCCATCTGTTCTCTCAACCATTTCAACTCTAGAGTCTTCAGGTCGTGTCCATCAAGCAGTATTTTACCTGACAAAGCTGCACGTCAGGTTTTCATAACTTCTATGTACTATATGATCATGCATGTACCATGTTAAGCTGTATTATGTACCTGAAGTGGGTTCGTAGAAACGTTGCAACATGGATATAACAGTGCTCTTTCCCGAACCACTGGAACCAACAATCGCAAATGTCTTCCCAGCATTTGTGGAGAAGCTCAGATTTTCAAAGACCGTATTGGGTCGAGAGGGATAGGCGAAATGGACGTTGCAGAATTCAATTTTCCCTGCTACATTCTGCAGAACAATACCATCTTCTGACATGTGAGAAGTTTCAGAATCTGCTTCGATCATGTTAATGATATTGGAGACAGCAGCTTGGCCTTTGGCAATAGCAGCCAAGTTTGGAGTAGCCTGACCAAGAGCTCTGCCAAAACAGAAGATCAAAGCTTTGTTTTAGTACTGCAAATAACTAGTATTACCAAGAACTAGCATGTTTTTGCTTAGATTCAACTTACAATCCACTGAAAATGATATTGATTATCACTATGAATGCTTTCCCTCCACTTGTCTTGTTATGGCTGACAAGTATACTGGCGTACCAGAGAAGCAAAGCCCAAGAACAAAACAATAGCCCATGTGCTAATCCGACACCGACACCTTTTTCGACACCGCTTTTCTTACCTAGTTTATACGAATTTTCAAGGGACTTGGTATATGCTTCAATTGCTTTATCCTCACCAACGAACGAGTACACAGTACGAATTTCAGAAATCACCTGATCCATGTAAATGGGAGGAGACAGAAAAATTAAAAGAAGAAGAAAACATAATATCCTCGATTAGATCTTCAGTTAAATGAGAATGAAGTTTTCAATTGAACAAATACGCAGTACGAATTCGCCCTGAAGCCCAGTCATATCGAACTTTTAAAAAAGAATTTCGGGTTTCGAGTTCGGAGGTCCGAACAACAACGTTTTTCGTTAGAGCTTCAGGCCGGACTTAGGTATTTCATTGCATACCTCTTCTGCAACTTTCCCAGCTTCAGCGTAAGCAGCCTCACTTTTTTCTGATAGAGTAGACGTGGTTATAGCATAAGCCCCTCCGGCAACAGCCATTAATGGAGCTACAGCTAATGTTAGGAGTGTGAGCTGCCATACTGAAGCAAATCCCATGGCGAATCCAACAATGGACTGAGAAAAATAACGAATTGCATGGCCCATCTGGACCAAGAAACCATTAGAATTGACTCAACCAAAGTTGGCTCTGGTCAGGAAGTTTTTATCTTTCTCATCACCTTATCTCCTATGGCATCTTGAACAAGTATTGCATCACTTGATATGTGAAACACAATATTCAAATCTTTAGCTTTTGTATCGAAGAAATTCATATCCTTTCTAAGAACAGACTGAAGATACTTCAAACGTAAGCGTCCTGTTTGCCTCTCCCCAGTTTGCATCCAACACGCAACACCTGATAAAAAAGCTGATGAAGAAAGCTGTGTAGTGTATAGTTTCCAAGGGAATTGTCAAGAAACTTACCAATCCAAGCTGATGCAAAGCACACAAGTCCTAAGTAAACCAGGTACAAAGCGTTCTGCATATTAAGGAAACACTAGTAAGTTGGTTTTCCTTAAAAACCATAATCTTCCACCAAGAACTGAGGTGAACCTGAACATGTCTAAGCATTCTGTCATATACCTGAGAGACCTTGGAAACCATGTCATGAGTACTCGTAGTCAGGTGTCCCAGAGAATCAATCATTCGTCCAAACAAGATTAAGAACACTGGCAGAGAGGCTCCGTGGGCACACGCCCCAACACTTCCAAGAAACATCAACAAGTAATCAACTCTATCTGCAGCAGCAAACATACTAAAGAACGAAGCAGTCTTTTGTTTATCCATTTCTCGAAATGAATCATGGTCTGAAACCTGCTCAGAAGCAACCTCTATCTCTGCCATTGTAATTTTTACAAAAAGCAAAACAACCCAAAAAAGTTGCATCTTTCATATAGGGCTGATGGGGGTTGATCAGTCCATTTCCTCCATTAATGTAGAAGCTTGAATAATGCACTTAACCTGAAACACCCAAAGGTTGATAGTAATGTTGGTTAAACCTTATTATTAGGATATGATTTGATTGTAATTAGTTACATTTAGTGATATAATTTGATTGTAATTAGCTTAGATTTAGCTAATTTACTGCCAGATTTCCTTATTCATACCTATGATTCAGGTACAAATATTTACTCATGTACACTTTACAAATACGTGTCAATATATATTACACTTCTCTCCCTCTTGTCTACATTTTCAATTCTTCTCTTAGCTTTTATAACATGGTATCAAGAGCCTAGGTTTAACTTTTTTCCAGTCTCTGATCCTTCTGAAATCTTTTCCAATCTGGGCTTCATCCCTTATCCCCACACTCTATTTTCTGTCCCACTTTTGCCGTCTAAATCCTAGCTACTATCGACACTCCTAGCTCTAACACTGATGACCAGATCTGGCCATGTCAACATCCAGTTAACTATCACTTGACCTGCCACGTCAACTTTTGACCTGCCACATCATCAATCAACTTCCATGTCAGTATTGCTCCTATGATGTCAGCATTGACCATTGACTACCACATCATCTTTGACCATCGCCTTGCCACATGTTCTGCCATGCTCATCGTTGATCATCGACTTTTTTCCATAAACACCTCTCTTGCCTAATTTTGACCTTCTAAATCTAATTTTGCTCTTTATTAGCTTACTTTTGCCTTGCAAATGGAGAAGTTAGTTATTTTCGGGCCAATCTCAACAATTTTAGATGGTAGCAACTATAATTTGTGGGACCAAGGTATGACACACTTCCTGGTTGGACATAAACTCTGGTGTATTGTTACTGGTGACATCATTCAACCTAAACAGAGTCCAGAAGAAAGTGATGCCAAATTTGTTGAATGTCTTGAAGATTGGGATGTCAAAAACCATCAAATTATCACCTAGTTTTACAGCACCTCCATCCTCGACATCTATGTCCAGTTTAAAACTCTTGATACAGCAAAACAGGTTTCAGATTTCTTAGCGACTCGTTTTAAAGCTTTTGGTCTTGCTAATTATTATCAATTATGGATTACTCTTCATTCCTGGAAAAGCTCCGGGCCAGTCAATTAAGTGCATAACATCTACAGTTGATCCAGGTTCTTATGTCTCTTACTCATGCATACAAGTCTGTTCGTTCCTCCTTACTGCATTGCACTCCATTGTCTACTCTAAATGAAGCAATCAAAGAAATTATCTTTGAGGTGACTCGTCTTGGCCTAGAAAAATCCTCCCAATCTGGTATTGCTCTTGTTGTTGCTTGCCCCTCATCCCAAAAGTCAGGTTCTCCCTTCAGCAAAAATTTTCGAAAGACTAGATATCATTTTTCTACCTGTCCTAAGATTGAATGTTGATACTGTCATAAGACTGGACACTTTATTAGCAATTGTCCTATGCGACCACCAAAACGTAAGGAAGGTTCTTCTAATACCACAGGAGCTGTCTCTTGGCCTCGTTCTTCATCTGTAGTTGCTGTTCCTTTTGAGGGTCCTGCCAATTTTATTATCAGTGATCTTCAGTCCTTACTTAATCAGGTTATCTGTACCAATTCTTCTCCCACTGCACTCTCTGTCACTCCAGATACTTCTTCTTGGCTTTTGATTCTTCTTGTCATAACCATATGACATTTGATTCTGCTATCTTTTCTTTTAAAACACTTGTCTAATCTCTTTCTCCTATTCATACTACCAATGATATTCTAATGCATATTTCCCATATTGGTCATGCATCTAGTTCTAATCTTAGTGTCCCTGACACCTGATGGGTACCTACCTTGGCCTTTAATCTTATTTCTATTGGAAAATTATGTGACCTTGGGTTCCATGTTATTTTTTCTCCTTCTAGTTGTCAGGTACAAGATCCGCAGACAAGGCAGACTCTTAGGATGAGGAAGAAGGTCAGATGATTGTTTGAACTCGTCTCTCTTCAACTTCCTAAACCAGTCTCAGCTATAACCACCTCCAACTCCTCTCTTTATCAACGACATCTTCGTTTAGGCAATGCTTTTGTTGGCAAACTTTGTCCTTTAGTTTCTCTTAGATTGTTAGGTTCAACCAAAAATGAGTCTTTTGAGTGTTTTCAATGTCATCTAGCTAAACAACCTGCTCTTGCCTTTAATAATAGTAAATTTGTTTCACATTCTCCTTTTGATCTTATTCTTACTGATATTTGGGGAACTTTTCCTATTTTGTTTATGAATGGTTATCAATATTATGTGAACTTTATTGATGATTTTTCTCGATATACCTAGATTTATTTTTTGAAACATAGATATGGACTACCACAAATATACATTAAGTTTGCCACCATGGTCAAAACTCAGTTTTCTCATACCATCAGAAACCTTAGAACAGATAATGCAATGGAATATAAAGAATCTTTTGTACTCCTTGCTTCTTGGACCAATAAGATACCATGGTTCAATGTTCTTGTCGTGGTAAATCTCAACAAAATGGTAAACTGAATGAAAACATCGCCACATCCTTGATTCTGTCCGTGCCCTTCTTCTGTTTGCCTTATGTCCTGAAAACTATGGGGAGAAGATGCTTTAACTGCTATTTATACTATCATTCGCACTCCTACCTCCTTATAAATAACTCTTCAATAAGCCTCCTAACTACCATATTCTTAAACCTTTTGGTTCTGTTAGTTTTATTCCTCTACATTCCATAAGCATAATAAACTAGAACTCCGTACTTGCCTCTGTTGCTTTCTTGGGTACGAGATAGAACATAAAGGTTATCGTTGTTTGGGTTCGATCCCTAGTAGAATTCGTATTTCACGACATGTTACCTTTTAGGAAGACAACCCATTTTCCTCCTTGTTCAAATTTCATTCATCTCATATCAGTCCTTCTAAATTCTTTATTGATAGCTTTGTAGCACTATTTTCAAGCTCTAAAACATATTTGTCTCCTGCGTCCAACCATCCTTTGCCTTTTGATCCTGCACTTGTGGAGTCTACTCTGCCTATTGAAATTGTACCAACTTTCGTTATTTCGCTTCGACAATCTTCCTGGGTAAGAAAGATCCCTTCTCATCTACAAGATTATCGTTGTTTTTCTGCTATTGTCAATTTGCATGAACCTAACTCTTATCGAGAAGATAACTCTAACCCTCACTGGCAACAAGCAATGAATGAAGAACTTCTGGCTTTTGAGAAAACTCATAGAAGATAGCTCTAACCCTCACTCACAACAAACTATGAATGAAGAACTTCAGGCTTTTGAGAAAACTCATACTTGGGACTTAGTTGATCTTCCTTCAGGAAAAACTGCAATTGGATGTAAATGAGTTTATAAATCAAAACATGTTCAGATGGTTTTATTGAGCGGTATAAGGCTCGTCTAGTGATTAAATGCTACACTCAAGAATATGGGATAGATTATAAAGAAACTTTTACCCCAGTTGCCTGTATCACTTATGTACGTAATCTTTTAGTTATTGCCACTGTCAAAGGATGGAAACTTATTCAAATGGATGTGAAAAATGCCTTTCTTAATGGGGACCTGCAAGAGGAAGTTTATATGTTGCCTCCACCTAGTTACTCCCGCCCTGCACATAAGGTCTGTAAGCTATGGAAAGCCTTATATGGGCTAAAAACAGAACCGCGGACTTGGTTTGTGAAGTTCAGTTCCACTATTATCCAATTTGGCTTTCATTCTAGTCCTCACGATTCTATTCTATTAATTCGTTACACTAATCAAGGGATTATTATTCTTCTTCTTTATATGGACGATATGGTCATTGTTGGGGATGATACTGCTTGTATTACAAAGTTACAGGGATACCTTAGCCACCCCTTCAAGATGAAGGACGATCTTGGTCCTCGTGGCTATTTTTTGGGTCTTGAAGTTTCATCTACTTCTGATGGATATTATCACTCGCAAGAAAAATGTGCGTATGATCTCATATCTCAAGCTAGCATTACTGATAATAAAACTGTCTCCACTCCTTTATAGCATAATGTCAAATTGACACCATCTGATGGTATCCCGCTTAATGATCCCATTTTGTATTGACAGCTTGTTGGTAGCTTGGTTTGTCTCACTATTATCAGACCTAATCTTGCATATGTTATGCATTTGGTTAGTCAATTCATGACTACCCCTTGATCCTCTCATTGCTCTATTGTTCTTCGGATTCTTCGATCTGTTAAAGCCACACTATTTCATGACCTTCATTTTTATGCACGTTCTTCTTTTGTTTGTCTAGCTACTCGGATCTCGATTGAGCTGGTGATCCTACTGATCGACGCACCACCAATGGATATTGTTTTTTCTGGGGAGATTATCGTATTTCATGGTGAAGCAAGAAACAAAAAGTTGTTGCTAGTTCTAGCACTGAGTCCGAATATCGTGCTCTTGCTAATGCCACTGCAAAACTATTGTGGCCTCGTTGATTACTAGAAGACATGGGTGTTACTTCATCTTCTACTACTATTCTCCATTGTGACAGTCGCAGTGCAATTCAAATTGCACACAATGATGTTTTCCATGAGCGTACCAAACATATTGAAATTGATTGTCATTTTCTAGCCATCATGTCGCACAAGGCACTATTCATCTTGGAAATATCTCTTATCCCATCAAACAGGTGATATGTTTACCAAGACAGACTTACATGGCAAACTTCAAGATCTTGTTTCCAAACTCAAGTTGGCCTCTACTATACCACCTTGAGTTTGAAGGGGAAGGGGGGGGGGGTTAACGTTGGTCAAATGTAACATCCCGTTACTGGTAGCAAAGGGGTATTATGGTAATGTTGGGTCAGACTGATAGATTTCATTGCATTCACT
>JAOTAX010000006.1:1068802-1084026 GCA_025629825.1 Erythroxylum guanchezii | reverse complement strand
CCGTTATATCCATGTTGCAACGTTTCTATGAACCCAGTTCAGGTACCTAATACAACTTAACATGGTACTGACATGATCATATGGTATATAAAAAGGATGAAAACCTGACGTGAAGCTTGTCAGGTAAAATACTGCTGGATGGACACGACCTGAAGACTCTCCAGTTGAAATGGTTGAGAGAACAGATGGGATTGGTCAGTCAAGAACCAGCACTGTTTTGTGCAACTATAGCTGACAACATCCTGTTTGGTAAAGAATCTGCAAGTATGGATCAGATTCTCCAAGCTGCCAAAGTGGCTAATGCACATCATTTCATCCAGGAGTTGCCTGATGGTTATCGAACTCAGGTTAATCATAAGTTCCAAACCAAGTTCTTGTATATGTATAACAACATTCTTGTATGTGAAGTTTGATCTTTCTTTGTACATAGGTTGGTGAAGGTGGGACTCAGCTTTCTGGTGGACAAAAACAAAGGGTAGCCATAACTAGAGCAGTTTTGAGGAACCCGAAGATACTACTTTTAGATGAGGCCACCAGTGCTCTTGATGCAGAATCAGAACTCCTGGTTCAACGAGCCTTAGATAAGATTATGTCAGAGAGAACTACAATAGTTATTGCACATCGATTATCCACCATTAGAGGTGTCGATATGATTCTTGTCCTGAAAAATGGTCAGGTGGTTGAAAGTGGTAATCACTTAGACCTGATGTCTATGGGAGGTGAGTATGCAACTCTTGTAAGCTTTCAAGGAACTGAAAGTTTCGCAAGTTCAGGTTCCTTGGCTTTTTCTGAGTCTGTTGGGAATTCTAGCTTTCGTGAACTTAGCAGCAATCAAAACGCAACAAGGGAGGTGCAATCTAGCGATGAAAACTTGTCGAGATCAAGCTTTGTTTCAGCCCCATCAATTATGGAATTACTGAAACTCAATGCACCAGAATGGCCTTATGCTGTGCTTGGATCAATTGGTGCAATTCTTGCTGGTGCACAGCTTCCTCTATTTGCCCTCGGACTTTCTCATATCCTGACGGCATTTTATTTTCCTGATGCATCTGAAATGAAACGCGAAGTCCAGCGAATAGCTCTCATTTTTGTTGGAGCTGGTGCTGTTGCCATTCCTGTATACCTTCTGCAACACTACTTCTACACTTTGATGGGAGAGCGTCTCACTGCTCGTATTCGTTTATTAATGTTTTCAGGTTCGGATAGAACAGGATCACAAGTCAATTAAGATTGATCTAAATAGGACCTTTTCAATTCATATCTTAGTGAGATTTCAGGAATTCTTAACCTTTTTCTTGTTTCAAACTACAGCTATCCTTTCCAACGAGATTGGGTGGTTTGATTTGGAAGAGAATAGTGCAGGAACTTTGACTTCAGCTTTAGCTGCAGATGCCACTTTAGTTCGAAGTGCTCTTGCTGATCGTCTCTCAACAATTGTCCAAAATGTATCACTCATTGTGACAGCTTGTGCCATTGCCTTTACATTAAACTGGCGCATGACTTCTGTCGTTATCGCCACCTTCCCTCTCCTTGTTGCTTCTTCCATAACCGAGGTAACTCTTTGAAAAATAACTCGTTCTGCCAGAATTTGAGCTGGGTTCATTTTTTCATGTTTCACGGCCCGACTCGATTCCCGGATCTGACCTGATCCATTGCCAAAACTAAATGCAATTCAATCTTACATAAATTTTGATAGTTCAAAGAACATTTTTCTTGTGTTTCAAATCTGCAGCAACTATTTATCAGGGGATTCGGAGGGGACTACCATGCCTACTCTAGAGCAATAGCCCTGGCACGAGAAGCTATTGCCAATATACGTACTGTTGCTGCATTTGGAGCTGAAGATCGAATCTCAATGCATTTTGCGTCTGAATTGGACAAACCGAACAAGCAAGCACTTCTCCAAGGTCATTTATCAGGTTTTGGCTATGGAATATCACAGCTATTTTCTATGTGTTCCTATGCACTTGCCCTTTGGTACGCATCGGTACTGATAAAGCATAATGATTCCGATTTCGGACGCTCAATGAAGTCCTTCATTATTTTGATGGTCACAGCATTGGCCATAGCAGAAACACTTGCTCTGGCACCAGACATCGTGAAGGGTTCGGGGGCACTTGGATCAGTGTTTCGTATTCTCCATAGAAAAACAGCCTTGAGCAGGAATGATCCTGCATCGGAAATGGTAACTGACGTGAAAGGGGATATAGTTTTCAGGAATGTCAAGTTCACTTACCCTGCAAGGCCTGAGATTACCATTATTGAGGATTTAAACCTGAAGATTTCAGCTGGACAAAGTGTTGCTTTGGTTGGCCAGAGCGGGTCAGGCAAGAGTACAGTAATTAGCCTGACATTGAGATTCTATGACCCCATATCTGGTTCAATTCTGATTGATGGAAATGACATCAGAACCTTGAATCTGAAGTCACTCAGGAAGAGAATAGGTTTAGTTCAACAGGAACCTGCTCTTTTTTCAACAACAATATACGAAAACATCAAATATGGCAATGAAGACGCATCAGAAATTGAGATAATTGAAGCAGCCGAAGCAGCAAATGCTCATGGATTCATCTGCAGAATGGCTGAAGGGTATCGAACTCATGTTGGTGACAGAGGTGTGCAGCTATCAGGAGGGCAAAAACAAAGAGTGGCAATCGCTAGAGCAATTCTTAAAAACCCATCAATCCTGCTTCTGGATGAAGCTACAAGTGCTTTAGACACAGTATCTGAAAAGCAAGTCCAAGAGGCTCTGGTGAAGCTCATGGAGAGACGAACCACAGTTTTCGTAGCACAAAGGTTATCAACTGTCAGGGAAGCTGACAGAATCGCTGTCCTTCAACAAGGAAAGGTTGTTGAACTTGGCAGCCATAATCAACTTCTTGCAAGACCTGATAGCATCTATAAACAATTGGTCAGTCTACAAGAAGAAACGAGAGATTAGCTTATCTATCATAAGCTTTAAAAAAAGGGTTCAGGCCACTTAGGTTTGCTTTAACTTCTGTCCATTTCTGGGTACAAGGAATTCATAGGAGGCTTAACAATAAATTAAGATAATAGTTGGATAAGCTGAAGGTGAGTGCTTAAGCTAAATGCTGGAACTCAGTGACATTTCAAAATTTCACGTAATTTAAAGCTTTTTCTTGGTTAGTGATGTATCTGCTGACCTAACATGTCCACATAACTACTGATCGATCGTTTATAAGGTGATAATTTCAAGTGTCAATTATTCCGGTTCAATTTAAAATTAACAAGTCAAATTTGAGTTAATTAAGTTTTAAGACAAATTCGAATTTAAGGGAACAATTTAATCCTGCTCAAGTTAATTGGACAAGATGACTTCATTTTGATATAAATGAAAATTTTGACTTCAAAGGATAAGTTATAAATTTTAACTTATGATTAAAAAAATGAATTGATTCAACGAGTTAAATATAAAAATTTTAAATTGGTCAATTTTTTGAATCAATTTATCTCATTTTTTCAAAAAATGAAAAGGAATTTTTACTATAGTTAAAACCACATCTACGATATGAGGAGTTCTAAGCCTACCAATATATTTACAATATGACCAAAAGAACTCCCTAAATAGGACCGCATAATTGTATGCAAGATAGACAACAAAAAGAAACAACTAACAATTACACTTATACTTCATCTCCATGGAAAGATTAGGCTGGACGTTGCGTGCCAAGATATATTTTCTTATTTATGAGGGTCCTTTGAGCCCCCTATTGTTGATATTTGGGATTCTTCTTTCTCTTCCTTGCTAATTTCCTTTTTGCAATTCTGGACTGCATAAAAAAATTTCCTGAAATATCAATAACTTGGGCTACAGCTGATAAAGAATCACAGCCCTCTTCTGCCAAATCTAGACTGTTTTCTCAATGGGAAACTATCTTCACAACAACAAAAGAATTACATTTCAATGCCAAGACATGCTATCCCCCGGGATGTTCTGCATTCTAAAAGATTATATCCCTATTTTCCTAATTTGCCACACAGTTATCACTGGAATTTACTATTGCTGTCTGTTTTTCATACTTCAACCTAGTCTTAGAATTCTCATTTTGCCCAACAGTTGCTAATGGAGTCTAACATGTTAGCCCAATCCACTTGACAACGTTCCAAATATTATGAGGTGAAATGATCCACTCCCCTTTCCAAACTCTCCACATTGTCTGCACTGGAGTTGCCCATAGCTATATGTTCTGCATTTGCAAGTTGCTCCGATGATGTTTTAGCAACAACATTTTTAGTTATCTCAATATGCTCTAAAGGAGTCTTCATTTGAGCACGATCCATTTGACAATTTCCCTAGAATTAGGAAATATTTGCAACAACATTTTCACTCCTCAAATCAACTAATTGCTTACCATTGTCTACAAATTGAGCTATTTTTTCAGCAGCAACCCATGAGCTGACTTCACCATTAACGTTTATAACTCCATCCCCATTTGAGACAGGTTCTGCAACAGTCACATGTTCCTTTGGAGGACTGAATTTAGCAGGATTAAGAAGATCATTATGCCACCCCGATTGAAAGATTTAACCAGTATGAACCCATTTCTTAGCAGAGTTGCTAAAGTTCCATGGATAGCTTATTTGCGTTTCAACTCTCTCCAACTCTCCAATATCTCCTAGCTGAAGAACAGGAAGATAATCTGGTAGTGGAGCATTCTTCAGTTTTTCAATATAGTTGTGAAATTGAATCCCTATGGGGAGAACATCGAACTGCCCCCGATCTATCTCCATTCTCGGCCGCCACTTTTGTATAAACAATGGTTGGTCGCTGAAATGCCATGGAACCTGTGCCACAATCTCATTCAAGCAAGAATCATTGGAAAATTTGAATAATAATGTACCATCTTCACGCTGCATCACTTTTTACAATTCTTTCTTGCCCTATTTAGCCATAGCCTAGGCATTCACCACAGGGAAGGCTGGTCGTTTGGACCAAAAAAATCCAATAAAGGCCGACAAGCATGCTTGTGCTCTAGCCTTCAGGAGCTCAATTGGAGGCGTTAATACTCCATCCTTCAAAACATTTTGATAATATTTGAGAATACCCTTGTGATGTTGAGCGTGTAACTTGTTTCGCTAAGCACCCTCACTTCTGTAGTCGGTCTAATTTGTCCCAATCGCACCTGGTTTTTGAGTTTCTTGCCATCCGGTAAGCCTAAGACCGCTTCTCTAGAGAAAGCGAGAAAGTCGTCTTTCAAAAGGGAGGGTGAACCCAGCTCCATAAACGCTGCAATGGAGCTCACGTGGGTCTTAACAAGTTTACCGAAGCTCGCTGGATTGTAGCAAGTAGGTCTGGGTTGTCGCTTGTTTCGTTCTTCATATTTGGATTTGGGTCGTCTTCAGATCTGGAGCTGGATCTAGGTCGTAAGAAGGAGAGGACACCTCCCTTGATCCCCCTCGCGCCACTATCACTCACACGCCAGATGTGGACGGTCGCTGTCACCCCGCTATATTGCTATCGCATGTATTGGTTTCTGGGAAGTTTGTTCTAATTTAGTTTATCTTAATAACCTATATTATTAAAATCTGACCAATTTATCAATTAGTCAATCTGTTTTTTAAACTAACTAATTTTTATAAATTATAATAAATTAATTAATATTTTTTAATATTTTATTTTTTAATTAAATTTCAACTTTTTCAATAGAAAAAAATAATCTGCTTCTTCGGCCCTATTTCTAATTTTTCAATTTTGTTCGACCTTTACTTTATACCCGTTTTTATAATAGTTTAATATTAATTTAACCTTTAAATTTTAAACTTCTTTTTTATGATTAAATTTTTTATCCTATTTTTAAAACATTAAGTTTAGGAGATGAGTCCGAATAATCAATTTATTAAATAAGTGATACAAGAGGTATCATGAAGACATTATACGATGGGAGGCTTTGAGACATTTATTAGCTGGACTAATTTGTAGACATTTATTAGGTGAATTTGACAGGGTATGAATTGTAAATTCAATATGGGCGGTGGGTCATTATTGTTCCGATGCTTTATGAGAAAGGGATCTTACATTTGGAGGTGAATTAGACTAGACCTAGGCACGTATTTCAGATTCCTAATTCCTTAACTACTCTTCATTCAAAACCAATCAAACGATAATGCCAACACGATGAGTCCCATCCAATATTTAAAATCGGAGTTAATTAAACCGGTTCAACCTCGTAGGAATTAACCTGCCTTAAATAATTCATTAATTAAATTTTAAATTGTTTATAAAAAATTTGAACAAAAAAAAGTACTTATTGCCAAAGAATTTGAATTACAAGTTTCCCAAAATAACATAAATAAGTTAAAACAACCAAATTTTGTTAGGATAAAAGACATATAACTCTCTTGTAATTTAAGAAATTAAAAAAAACATCTTGATTTTCAAAATTATATTAAAAATTGCTTTTAGCTTTTAGTTTTTTATAAAAATTATGTTTCTTATATTTCGGTTAAAATAACAGTAAAATACACGTATTATGAATATCAGACATGGACTAATCAAATGTTATTTAAACGATAATTTATCTCAACTTTTAAAATTAAACCGAATTAATTAAATTTGAATCAAAATAATAATTTATTATAATGATCTTAAATAATTAATTTAAGTAGTTAAGTTTGGGTTTAAAAATTGAGTTGAGTTATTATATTAAATATATTTGATTAGTTTTCATATTATGTTTATACTGCTCGTGTTTTGTCATTTTTTTAAATAAAGTCTACGAAAAGATTTAAAAAAACTAAAAATTATAAAGAGTTTTATGAAATTTTTAAAGAAATGTTTTTCTATTCAATTTATTATGTATAAGTTGATAAAGAACTTGATATTTACCAATAAAAATACAAAAATAGCATAAATGTTGAGTATCTATAGTTTTCTCTCTCCACCTTTTTATCAAAATAATTATTTTAATATCTAATTTACAATAATTACATTTTAAATATATTCAAAACTAATAGTAAAAGAGAAAAGGAAAAATGAAAAATGAAAAAAGAATAACAATGAATAGATACTCAATGCAAACCCAACTAATGTGCAACTACTAGTAACCCATGTGTCTCCTCGTTGGTCTCATTCCTTGAAAGCCAAGAAATGTTCATTAGACACCCACTCCATTCCGATCTTTAGAAGGTTGAGACACTGTTGGTAAGTCAACTATGCGTCTTTTATAATGCCTTTTCCGTCCTTTTTTTTTTTTTTTTTTTTTGAGAAAAGAACTAAAATTATACAATAAATCGAGAAAGACAGGTTCCTGAGAAATCCTCTAAAAGGATCATGTGGCACCCGATAGGAGGTGTGACAAAATAAGTAACTCTAGCATCAAAGTGACCCGCATAATTGACAAGTCAGTCGGCGCATCTGTTGCTCTCTCGATAAATGTGTTGATGAACAACAGTCCAGTTTCTAATGAACAACTCATTGATGCCTCGAACTAGAGAGTTGAGAGATCTAGTCCAATGAACCGGGGAGGATAGGACATCGATAACCGCTGTAGAATCCACTTCAAACTCGATCCAATGGTATCCCAGATTCTAAGCAATAGTCAACCCGGTATAGACGCCCTAGAGTTTCACAGTGAAAGGAGAGCACCAGCCAAGGTGTTGAGTAAATCTTCCCTTCCAGGTGTCGTCACTATCCCGGAAAAAGCCCACCTGCAGTAGCTACGGTCGAGGCGCGTCTGCATGTACCTTTTCTGTTCTATTCATTCTCTCCTTTCAGCTCTTGCAGTTGCAAAGTTACCGCTGATATATTTAATTAATTTAAATTAACTTATTAATTTTAAAGTGAAGATAACAAAATTTACTAAAGCATATATTAATACATTGAACCAAACAAAGCTCCAAAATTGTCAAAAGCATTGGAGAGTGTATTAAGGGATTGAGTTAAGAGAATTTTATTCATTAAATAGATTATTTAAAATTTATGCACCCTATCGTTTAATTACTTAATAGCAATGTTTTAAAAATTGGACTAGAAATTAAATCAATAAGATAAGAAATTTAAAGTCTGAAAGATTCAATTAATATTAGATGGTCATAAAATTAGTTAAATATTAAAAAATAGTTTAAAATAATTTAAATTTAATTAAAAAATGATTGTTAATTAGTTTATTTTAGTTTATAAAAATTTATTAAGTTATGAAAATTGGTCAATTAATTAATCAATTTTTAACAGCAAAAATTATTAAATTAAATCGAAAAAAAAAACCGAGCCGTACTGTTAAACTGACTAATCTAATTGGGCTTTTAAAACAAAGTCTTATTAAAACATAATAATTACTTATTTTATATATAGAAAAAAATACAAATTAATTAGATACATTGAAGAGACTCGTAAAATTCAGGTGTAAATTCAGAGATTCTCAATACTTGTCAGATTTTCAAATGATTAGTTTCGAATGGAATTATGGAATTTCAAGAATCGGTAAATAATCATTATACAAAAATTATAAATATTTTTTAAAGAAAAATTAAATTATTTCTTGTTAGTTAAAACCCGGTTAAATCAATAAAATAAAATGAATAAAGATAATAGCTGTCAAAAGGTTGTATAGAATGCGCTGATCGCACTCTCTCTCTCTCTCGCTGTCTCTCCCTCAAACTTTCTCATTGCTCTCTGAGTAGAGAGAGACTGGAACTCCCTAGAGAGTTCTGGTTCTTGTTCTTGTTTCTTTGGTGTTTGCAATTAAGGTTCTTGTATGGACGAGTCTTGATGTGAATGATCTTGTGACTCTTGAGCTGGTAATGAGTAGTGGATACGGCTTTGACTTGAAATAGGAGGGGAAAAGCGCGGGCGGTGACGGTTGAGTGAGGCGGTTGTTGTTGTGATTGTGGTAGAGCAGAAGAGATCGGACGGTGTAGATGAGTGCTTCCAGGTTCATCAAGTGTGTGACGGTCGGCGATGGCGCCGTTGGTAAAACTTGCTTGCTTATCTCCTACACGAGCAATACCTTTCCTACGGTACTCTCTCCATCTCTTTCTCTCTATTTTCTTTCTATGTGACTTTGTTAATTCTTTATCCTCATTTTCTAGTGGTTTAGAGCAGTTATTGAGAAACTCCGCATCTTAGCTTGAGAATCCTGTGAAGGTCTTACGAGATGCTAGTGTGATTTTCATGATTAGAGACTGGTGGTTTTTTCTCCTGAATTTGATTTCGTAACTTTACTTGAAGAAAATGATTAACGTGTCTGGTTGTGGATTTTTCGTTCGTGATTTTGTTCAGAGCTTAGAGTTGAAATTTGAAACTAATGATTGTGAGACGTCTGGTATTCCTTCTATTGTTTTGAGATTTATTTACTTTCTGTGGATGATTCATATAGAAATGTGTTGTTTGGCTTATTGGACGAATTTCTTGCTGTTTGACTCGATATTGACTTAAGTCTAATTTGATCAACAGCAAGGTTTTGTGCTAACCGTTTCCAAAAACTTGTGTATATACATATATACATACACAAACAATGAAGAGTTATCTGAAGGTTTTACCAGATGCTGGTGTGAGTTTTTATGCATTGAAATTTTAGAAAGTGGCGGTTCTTTGTCTGAAATCTGATTTGGTGACTTTGGTTTGGCATAAACAGATATCCATAATGTGGTTGCAGATCATATATTTCTGATTTTGGTAGGAGCTCAGGACTGAAAGTAATGCTTGTTAATGATTTGATGCATCTCTCATTTGTCATTTGTTAACTTCTGCGGATCATTAGATTGAATAGTACAGGAGAAACTGCACTTTGGCTTGATTCATGATTTCCTTGCTATTTGGCTCGTTATAGACTCAAGGTTGTTAATATGATCAATTACAGGATTATGTTCCAACAGTTTTTGACAATTTCAGTGCAAATGTGGTTGTGGATGGGAGTACTGTCAACTTAGGATTGTGGGATACTGCTGGTAATTAACGCAAAGTTAAAGTCTATAATAATTTGATTCACTGATGCAATTGGCCTTCGTATTTTGAGCTTTAACTTATCTCGCTTCAACAGGTCAGGAGGATTACAATAGGTTAAGACCTTTGAGCTATCGAGGTGCAGATGTCTTCATTCTTGCTTTCTCTTTGATAAGCAAGGCCAGTTATGAAAACGTCGCAAAAAAGGTTTCAATTCATTATGGTCATAATTCTTCGAGATGATCAGTTGTTTTATTTAGGTACAGCGACGGGCCGAGCCGGCCTGTCCCCCAGGGCACAGCCTTAGCCTGGCCCAAACCCTGGTTGAGCTCGGGCCACCCAAAGAAGATATTGTCTTGGGGTGGGACAGACCCAAGGTCCTGTCAACTTGGACCTGGCTCATTGATTTTGGGCCAGGCCGGGATTGCTACCTCTGGTTTAATTTAATATTTTAGTTTCCATGTGGTGACAAAAGCTTTACTGGTTTCTGTTTCAGTGGATTCCTGAATTGAGGCATTATGCGCCTGGAGTTCCAATTATTCTTGTTGGCACAAAACTTGGTGATTGTTTTTATCCTTTCTTGGTTCTTCCCTTATTCTTTCGCATTTTGATGAGATACATCCATTTGCATGATATGACAAGCTAACTTTGGTTGGATATTGACCTAAGTTATGACTAAGAATGACAATGGGTGGCAGGCCGGCCTGACCCAAAAAAAACCTGTGGCCTGAGTCGATCAAGACGTCCAAAATGATGTTCTTTTCGGCTGGCAATCAGGAAGTTCGGACTGGCCCCTCAAGCATGAGTCTGGCCCGAAGTCCAGTCAAACTGAACCTTGCTTGTTGACTTCGGCCGGACCCCATGCCTAGTTTTAACCTATTTCCTGATCATGCCCTAGGTTATAATGAATGATCCTATTGCAGATTATTATTTTTCCTTTTGCACCAATTTTGCATTGTAGGGTGGCGGTTGAGCTAGCTTAACTTGGTTAAAACCGTTAGAAAGTTGTCTAATTCTTGTGTTCATTACCATTGCAGATCTCCGGGAGGATAAGCAGTTCTTTGTTGAGTATCCTGGTGCAGTATCCATTACTACTGCACAGGTAAAAATCATCATCTTCTATGTTGTTTTCTAGGATATAGTACTATGTGCCAAGGTTTTATAACTTTTTGGGGGAATAGAGGAAGATTACATGGGATGAACTATGCAACAATGGTTACAATGTTCAAGTACCTATACATGAATTTTGTGGTTTATACTACCAAAAATGCTTTTATTCTCCACTAGGATGGCAAATTCTTCTGGTCCAGCTTGGACCAGTCTGAAGTCGATAGATTAAACCCGGGTTTGTTTTCAGTATTCAAGTCGTACCGGCCCCAATATGAAATAAGGTTTCCTTGATGCGACTCAAGTTTAAAGAATATTTTTCAAGCTTGGGCATTAGATGGTCGGCACCCGGTCCTACTCACTGCCAAAACTATTCTTCTATTCTTGATCATTTTTAAACTCATTACCGTATTATAATCATATTAAATTTACTTGATTGCCTTGGATTGCCTTTCACCTGTAGGGCGAGGAACTGAGAAAGCTAATCGGGGCAACTGCCTACATCGAGTGCAGCTCAAAAACTCAGCAAGTATGCTTTATTCCTTTGATCTTTTTGCTTATGAACATCGCGTGTTGTCCCGTACTCTTAGATCTTAATGACATTATGCTGTAACTGCAGAACGTAAAGGCAGTTTTTGACGCCGCTATTAAGGTGGTTCTTCAGCCGCCAAAGCAAAAGAAGAAGAAGAAAAAGGGTCAGAAAGCTTGCTCCATACTGTAATGTTAAAAAAGGTGAATGATTAACAAGTAAAAATGAAAACACCCAAGTCGTCAATTTATCTACCGTACCTCTTAATGCTTCTACTAAATGTGCTTGCTTTTGGGAAGCAGGAAGCGTTGTTGTTGTTGTATAGTATTGCTGACTGACACTCGAAGAAGTATCGAGTTGTTTGTTTAATGCTTTGTCTTAGATCTCTTATGTTGTGTATTCCAACTTAATTCCTTGCAAAAACATGCACACTTTTTCATATTAAAAGAACGATTTCTTTGCAGCCGACGACAGTGCCTGTTACCGCAGCCGCGTATGGTAACTTCTTGTATCCCTTGTTCACAATGTTAGGTTAATTACACTTGGTGTTTTAAAAATTAAACAAAAATGACAGAAAATTAATAGTTAAAACGTAAAAACTGAAATATAAGAAAATCAAATCATATAGTGTCTTATTGTACTTTTTTAACATTGAAATGTTTAAATATATCACCAGTTTATTTAGAAGATATTTATTTCGTTTAATTTCTTGTTAAGTTTATCTTTGAATGTTTATTTTTGGTATTCTATAGATTTTATAGAAGATATAAAGTCAAATCAAACCGAAATTCGAGGACATAGCCAGTAGGAACTGCTGAGACTTAGTGGCAGGTTATTGTTTTATATGTTATGGGGAGAATTTAGAGTCCGAAAATGTGCTTACGTGTTTAAGTAAAAGAATTTATAATTTCGTTGCATCGGAATTACAATAATTGTCTTTTAAATTCATTATTTTTCCAACTCTTGCAATACGATTTTATTAATGATTCTTTTAACTATGTCAAAATTAAATTTTCATTATAAGAGAGAGAAAATGACATTAAATTATAGAGATTTGGCATATTTTCATTTTAATATTTCCACTAAAAAGAAATATAATATAATAACTGTTCCATCAATTTAAAAGATGCGAAATCTTAACAGATAAAAAAAATAAGTAAATAATCTTGTGTAAACAAATCATAATCTTTTGTGTAATCTTTTATTAAGTGTTTATAAATTTGAACTATATTATATCAAAATGTTTTATATAATATAAAACTTGAATTATTTGATAATGAACCTCTGAGCTTTACCCCATTCTAAAATCATAGTTCAATTCAAAATGTGTTTTCCTTTTTTGAAAACCATTAAACTTGTTTTTTAATTCATTTTCATCCCATGATTGCGATTTCTTTCTTTTTTAAAAGATTAATAACTCATTTACATTTTCCACCCTTTCCCAATCCTTTTTATTTTTACTAGGCAAACAAAAGTTAAAATTTTATAAAATATTTGAATTTTTTTATTTCTTTCATAATATTTATTTAGCAAAATCTATTACCAAAATTAACAACATATCTATTATATTTTCATTAATGAGGAACAATTAAACCCAATTCTTATAATTTAACAATATTATTATTAGAAAGGAATGCGGATGCAAAAACCCCAAATCAAAATAAAATGTTAACCTAATACAATTCTTAACCCAGTATAAAAACCAAGAACAAAAATGAACCAAATGGGAGGATAAAATTAAAAAATCCATTGTCATTCAAATTATACGAAAAAAGTCATAAAAAATCAAGTACTTAACAGTATAAAAAGAATTAATAGGAAAAACAAAGCATTAACCCAAATCAAAGCAAGAAATAAAAAAATTAAAAACATAATTTTAACTAAATACATTTTACTAAATTTTAAAATAAAAAAATTGAACTCACGAAATTACAAAAATCTATCATATTTAACTCAAATTTTGGTTAAAATCATAAAAGAGCAAATACCAAAATATGTTTAACAATATAAAAGATTACCTTTTCTAGAGATTTTATGCACTATACAAGAACAAATCAAATTAAAACTAATTTAAATAAAAGGCACTGATAATTCAACATTTAACAAGACATACATAGAACTCATTGTTACAATTAAATTATTTTATTCATACTTCAAAATTTTAAACAATGCCTTTTATTCACTATATTTTATTAAATAAGTCATCCAACACCTATACATATTTAAGTTTTAATTATCTCAAACTATATATTAAGATTACTAATATCAAACAATTAAAGAAACAAAGGATAGCTTAAGATTACTAATATCAAACAATTAAAGAAACAAAGGATAGCTTAAACTAAAAACATTGAAAAGATATTATCAGACGGGGTCGTAGTATGAACTAAGGTTATACAAAACGACTGCCTGTATATTAGAATCAAATCGGCATAACAGTGAACGGATGATACTATTAGTAAAGCAAATACCACCGAAAACATCAGAAAGATTCTTATCGCATCGAAAATGCTCAATACCACATGAAGAAATTTTGAAAGCACTTAAAAATGAAAAATAATAAAGAATTTTAAAACGTGCGAGTTAACAATATGAATAGAAAGAAAAATGACAGTTATGCAAAACGCCATATTATAATTACTTTTTCCTCTTATTATTTATATCTAAAAATTCAAAGACGGGAAAACGAAAGCAGAAGAAAGACTGAAACGCGTACACGAAACACTAGGCCAAATGTATACGAAACCAACTTAAAATAATTGACACAAAACGTTGGGGTTCAGTGAATACACCAAAGGACCAGAATCAAGTACCGAAGAAAATGTACAAAAGAAGAAACTATTAAAATGCTTCAATTTTTTTTTCTCTAAAACCCTCTCTTTTCCCACCTTTAAGAACTTTTCTTGTACCTGTCTCGTCAATGATTTTATGAAAATGGGAAAGAAAGAAAAAAAGAGGCAACTTCTTAATTAGAAAGATTTTCAACTTCTTCATTTTGAAACCCAAGCACTCGCATGCCAGACAGACAATCTTAATTTAGAAACATTAGTAAGTTACACGTTTATAGACTCGTATTTCTCACCCACAATACCACCTTTTTGTTTCTGGAATTGAATGTAACGGAGTGTGCCAGCAAGGAAGGCATCTGAAGATGGATCTGAGGTAGTAGAGTCACTCTGCATCTCAGTCTTGATTAATTCTACAAGGTCTTGAATCGCAGAACTTGTGACCTGTGAGATTCCCTTCTCAAAAAAGTAGAGGTACCTGAAAGTATATATATATATACACACACACACACATTCATGAACAATATTAACAAGGAAGTGACAGATGGGGTGTTTCATAGACAATGTTGAATGAACAGGTGCAACACCTTTTCGGCCAATAGGCCTAAATTTAGTTGTTTTTAATAGACCGACCCATGGGCCAAGCCCAAGCCTAGACTGACTTCAAACTCAATTATTCTAAACAAAACAATATCGTTTTATTTAGAAGAGTTATGCCTTGAATAGGCCTGAGCCTGAGCAACTTCAGTCTGAACCCAATTAAAAAAATTATATTGTTTATTTTTTTATTTTTAAAAATTTGCAAGGGCTGAGCCATTGCCATCCCTGGGTTCAAGAGTCACTTACTTATTCAATATTTCAACAAACAATGTTACTGGTCCACTGGTACCCCTCGTAACAT
>JAOTAX010000006.1:1021227-1033222 GCA_025629825.1 Erythroxylum guanchezii | reverse complement strand
CCAAATAATGTACATTGACTATTAATAGTGCATCTACAATTAGTGGCACACCATATTATTTGTATCTTTTATAACACAGAATAATTTTACTAGAAACAATACTTTTTAGGGTCCTGTCGATCGGGGGATTCGATATCTCTATTTCCAATTGCATGTGGTTGACTTACAAATGTTTATTTCACGTAATGTTCTGAAATTTGGACCGGTTCAACCACCGGTCGAACCGGTGTGACGTAATAATTATACAATAATTATATTTAATTATATATAATATTTAAAAAAAGTTCAAAAATAAAAAAAAATTGTCGGACCGGTCGGACCGAACCTGTCTGAACGGTAAATTGACCGATTTTGACTGGTTCAGATTAGGTCAATTTATAGCCGATTTTGAAGGATAAACCAAATCGGACCACCGACCGGTTACCGGTCGGACCGACCCTTCCGGTCTAGGTTTAAAAACATTGATTTCACGTATTATTAAGGGCTGCTTGGTTCATATATTCAAATGAGTTGCTCTCGTTATTTTATTTCTATCTTATTTTATGGGTATTTATCTATCTATTTTTTTAGGTCTTATTTATTAAATAAATGGATGCTCATAAAATATAGTAAGAGCATAATTAAAAAAAATGTGATTTGTTCCCTTAGTTCATGGATTTAGGAATGAATCACTAGGCATAAAATACATACAAGTAGTTGGTTTTATATTATAATTATAAAACATATCTGAATTTCGAAAAATCATCCATACCCTCAATATATGAGAGGGATGGATTTCATTTCTAGGTCAGGAGCAAGTGTCACCGGGGTCGTCACGCTTGTGACATACTTTTTTTATATATTAAATATAAATAATTAATTAAAATATATTTAATTACGTATAATTAATTAATAACAATATAATTAATTAATTATATTTCCGTCTTTTTTAGCCATCAAATATAATTATTTAAAATATATTAAAATTTGATGTAAAACAAAAGTTTAATAAATTTGTATTTCTTAATATTTTTAATAAACCAACCATTAACAATGATAACGATAATTATTCATTTCTCTTAGCCAACTATCATAATTATAATGATTATATTCATTCTCATTCTTATTATCTTTCTTCCATACGAACCAACCGCCTCTTAAATCCAAGTTTTAACATTTAAAAGACTTCAAGTGCCACAACTTTTAGGCAAAAATTAAAGTAATATTTTTTAAAAAATTTTGTTAATAATTGTAGAAATATAAATAATATTATTTATTAAAAATTTTACAAAAATATTTTGCAACAATAATATATTAAAATATTAATCATGTTAATAACAAACTTAAATTAGATAAATAAATATAAAATTCTTAAAATTGTATAAAATTGAAATAGTAGAATATTATATAAATATCAAATAAATTTAGAAAAATGATCAATGAGTAATTATATGATTGGTTTTTATCATTTACATAACTCAAATTCATTAGAATTTATAAGCTTAAACTTTAAATTTAAATTGATTTATGACTTTGAAATAGAAAAATACTACGTAAAATAAATATATAAAATAATTTTCCATCATTTTGGCCATGACTTGATAATTTACTTTGGAGATTATATATTAAACTTGAAGTTAACAATTAATTTTAATTCATTAAGGTCAATTAATATTAAGTGACACTATAATTCATGTTAATTCGAAAAATAGTATCTTTACTAGTTAAGGGTAAAGCTGCGTAATACTGGACCTTTTCAAACCTCACGTATCTACGAAATTCATATTAAGTGTTGTTTTTATTGTATAATTCATGTTGATGAGAGTTAAATTGAATCAAGTTCGCTAATCTTTTACAATTTCATTTTTTGTACTTCTCGGTAGATTTCTAAGCTTCCTGAATTGGTGCACCCTGTGCAAGAATAATATCGAATCCCATAATGGTCTCTTCTTTTCCTCCACATTTTCGAATCAGATTTGGAGAATCATTATGATGAAATGTGATATCCCCAACCCCTTGTAATCTGGTCTGATATCTTGGATTGTAGTGTTCAACTTAAGCTCCCCTGGAAAGGTGATGACTGGTTAATACTTACAACTCTAGCTTATCTTGTCTCAGGCATTTGGAAGGAGAGAAACAATCGGATATTCAGGTCTATGACTTGCACACCACAACAGCTATCGATAATCATTCAAGATCATATCAAGATGCACCTATTCCTTTACAAACACAACCATGTAATCGGCCAAAGAATGACCTCACGGTGGCAGCTAAACTAACTCAATTAAGACAATACCTCAGTCTTGCCGACTTGTATTAGCCTTAAGAAGATGCGGAACTGTGTTAGTTAATGCATGCTCTTACTTAGCTGGGTCCTTTTTAGGGGTTAAGCCTTTAATATGTATTCTCCAATTTTGTAAACTTTTGCTTCACCTCGTCTAATTGAATATACGACCTTTTATTCAAAAAAAGTCTTACATAAATTCTTAAATTGTATTGCTTGCTATATTTTTATTTGTCGTATTTATTTACATTTTTGTACTATCATTATTTTGAAATGCACGTGATTTCAATCGGAAATAATTTCTCATTCAAATAGGAATAAGAAGCGTATTATTGAACTTCTTCATATTCTGCATTTAAGCGATAACTAATTAAATTATATTATTTGTTAAGATACCCATTATAAAAGTCAAAACAGTAAGGGGTAGCGAGAAAATGCCCAACTCGTGGTCAATGAGCCAAAGGCTGAGTAAAGTCGGGCCCTGAGCCAAGTAAGAAAGGCCTAAGCGGTTATGAGCCGGGCCGCGAATTAGGCCATGGGCTTAAACTAATGAACTGAAATTGGGCTTAGGTTCAGGCCAGTTACTCCTTGCTCGGCTTGTGGCCCGACAAATACCTGAGAACAAAACAACGTCGTTTTGTTGTAATTCAAACAAAATTTCCAAAAGAAGCAAAAGGACGTCATTAGCAAAACGGCGCCGTTTTGCTTTTATTTCCTTCCCATCCCATTTTTCATTTCCTCTGTTCTTCTGCGTAATCGTATCGTCTCTCTCATTGACTATTGTTCTTGTTCGTATCGTGTCATCATTTGTCTCTCCCCTAGCTCCCTTGTCGGCTATCGCAAGTCCATCGGGCTACTGCGCCATTAGTATGAAGTCACCGACACCATTAATTAACCAACATCAACGTGTTAAATAATAAGGTAGTTTCTCTTCTCATCTCAAAATTGGTTTGTTTTTGATTGTTTGGAGAGTTAAGAGTATTGCGGTTTGGTTGATTTGACTGATTTGTGATTGTGGTTTTTACTAATGGAAATATGACATAATGCATATATATTATTTGATGTAATGCCCTTTTCAGAATAATGCATGGTTCTGTGGTTAAATTGCCAAACTTGCTCCTTGGGTAACTATCAAGTTCTTACTCGATCATTTAGAATCCAATTTAAGAAAAGAATGACTAGTTGCTAGCTATGAATTATAGAACTTCAACCGTATATATGATATATCCACACATGAGCTGGTCTAGTTTAAAGAGGTCTTTTTTTAAACCTTTAGAAAGCCTTAAAGGTTAGCGTTTAAAGTTTTATTTTCATTGAAATAATCCAATTTTATATTTGGTTGGGTCTTTCTAAGATTTAGATGGAACTTGTTATAATGCAGTTTTGTCCTTGATAGGAATTCTTTGCGTCAATGTTTGCTTGATACAAACGCTTTTCGTTTGTACTACAACAATCATTTAGCAGCAACGTAAATAATATAGGTGTTCATGCCTAGATTGAATCGTACTACAACAATCTATCTCCTTGTTATTTGGAAATTGGAGAATGATGTCAACCATCTGAGTTGCTATTAGTTTATCCTTGTCACAAGATGAAGCTTTTCAACCACTTTTTTTGATAGACTAGAAGTTTTACTCTCTCTAAACCACATGACCAATAATGCGGTTTTAGAAACTTGAGAGGAGGCAAACCCTATTAAAGCGATAATTGTTTTGAACTTTTCGTTGATATTACAAGTAATGTTTCAATCGTTATTGTTCTTTGAGAAGAACATTGTAGCTAAACTATAAAGTTCTTTAATTGTTCTTTGATATTGTTTATGACCCTCATATTTGTATTTAAGTCTAGTACAAATGCATGCATACATCAATTGTTATGATGTGCTCAATTACTCATTTTGATTGTTTTTAACCTCAAGTATTTATATGTTGATTATTTCTAACCTCAAGTATTTTTATATTTTTTGTTTAAGATGGATGAACATATTCTTTCAGTAGAGAGTTCTAATCTAATACTAGAGATAAAACTGAAAATTTCTATTCCAGTACCAAGTGATGATAAAAGTTCAATTAGAAGTCAATATAAAAGTGAACTTTGGACTCCTAACCTTATGAAAGGGGAGTTGAATTGACCGTAACAACTTTTGACAACAACAGAACGGGGTCTTTGATGGTAGCTATGATTATTGGAGATGAAAACCATTCTTTATGGCTGAAAGTGAAAAATTCAAGATGTTTGTAATTTACTACAGCCAATTTTTAAGGTTCCAAGTCTAAATATAGTGAAGAAGGATATTTTGAGAATTTACAAGGATAAGAAGAAAGAGACATTAAGATCATTGGCTAGTGTTGAAGGATGGATTACCATAACAACGAATATGCAGACAGCCGATAACCAAAAGAACGATTATATGGAGGTGACGGCACACTACATTAATAATAATTGGACGTTACATCATTTACTTTTATGGTAATTTATATTCTTTAATATTAGTATCATTTACTTTTTCATTATGTCATGAATTTATGATTGATGTTAATAATATTTGAACATGATAGGTACATTTATGTGCCTACACCACATACAAGTGAAAATTTGGCAACCATATTGAAAGATTGTTGTATGGATTTTAACATCAACACTAAAGTTTCCATCATCGCAGTTGACATTTATAGCATGAATGATGTTATGATTGAGAAGTTGAAGAGTAGATGCAGGTTAGGAGCTTATTGGTTGGAGGTAGGTTATTTCATATGCGTTGTTTTGTGCATATTCTTAACTTGATTGTGAAGGATGGGTCGGAGATAATAAAGGAAGCAATAGATGATATTCAGAATAATGTTCTATATTAGAGTTCATCTCCTAAAAGAATTGAAAAACTCTATGGATTTCGAGTTTAAATAAGTTGGTTTTAGATTGTTCAACTAGATAAAACTGAACCTTGAAAATATTGGAGTCGACAATCCCAAATGATAAGGTGTTTATCGGACTAAAGGAAAGCGATTCTCATTATACCTGCGTACCGACAGAAGATCAATGAGACATGGCTAGAAAACTTTGTATAAAGTTGGAATTATTCTATAATGCGACTGAATTGTTCTCGGGAATACAATATCTAAATTTGCACAGTTGTTTTAGCATTATGTTTAACATAAAGCATGTTTTATCATTATGAATGTTTGACTTCAATGGGGTTATTCAGATTATATTAGAGCAGATGATGGAAAAGTTGAATTCTTATTAGTCTAAGGTTAGATATATTGTTGCAGTGTTATATGTATTGGACTCGAGATACAAGATGAACGGGGTTGCATATATTAATAATACATTTTACGATGGTCAAGCTCAAGAGCATATATATAACATTAAACACTCATGACATCAATTGTTTAATGATTGTTAACTCATAATGCAACAAACTCACGATCAGGATTTTAGTAGTGTAGCATTTCAACTTCGGGTTCAATTTTAGGTTCGACCTCATCTTCTAACCTATTATTAACATATTCTCCTTCAAATTTTTTAAAAGAGAAAAAGGCTAAGACTTCTTGTAATATGATGGAGTTAGATAAATATTTCATCGAAAATTATGTGCCTAAAATTGAAAGTAAGCACTTCGATATATTGTTATAGTGGAAGAAGTATGGAAATACTTTTCCAATCTTGCAAGTCATCGCACTAGACTCATTAGCTATTCTATCATGCACCGTTGCTTTGAAGCATGCTTTTAGTCCTATTAGTCAGGTTATTACTTTTATCATGCTCGACTTTATCATCATAATGTGGAAGCCCTTATATGTGCCCAAAGTTGGTTAAAAATTGAAGATATTGATGACATATTATTTTCTTTTTAATATAACAATTTTTATATATATTTTTTTAATTATCTTTCTTAATATTGTGTTTAAATTTATGTTAATACAGCCATAAGTATTAATGCGGAGGCTACTAGTCAAATTAATCGACCAGTTGCATGTTATTTTGATCAAATATATGATGACGAAGGTATATTTAATTATTTATTTAATATTACCATGTCCTAAATATTCCTTTAATTTTAATATCACATTACTAAATATAATATTTACACATACGTATGATTTGATCCAAACTATCGACAATCCTATCAATAAGTACAACGATTAGTTGCTCTCTTAGTCTCTAGTATCTAAGCTTCGTCCATCCGGCATAATATTATCTTAATTTTTATAAATTGTATCATTTTATATAAAATGATTTGGATAATCATTCGTGTCTAGTAAAGAATGCTATAGTGAATGAATATATGGTTTTACCATTTCTCTCTTTTAATAATTAATAAATTATTTAAGTAAAATCGAAATTCCTAATTAGTTGAATTGAAATTCATTACTATAATTAATTTAATGAATTTTCTTTCAAATTCCTAATTAATCGAATTAAAATTCATAATTAATTATATATCTATATAATCATATGTTTCAATGGAAATTAAATTCAAACTAATTAATTAAACTTAAGCATTTTTAAATTTGCATTTTTTGAACATATTAGTTTAGAGATTTTTATCCTGAACGTATTATTACATAGAGATAAACTATTTTACCGAATGTAAACCCTGTCTATCCTTCGTAAGATGTATTTTACCTCATTTAATGTTACTTTTATCCCTTTAATTATTAAAAACTTAGGGCCGGTTCAGGCTAAATGGTCCCCATGACCCTCCGAGCCGAACCACGGGCCAGGCCCGTGCGGACTATTGATCTCAAGTACGCGCCAACTTTTCTCAGTATCGATTTCTCGTGGGAAAAAGCATTGCTTAAAATTCTGCGGGTCCCACAAGAACTACGTGTAAGTCAACCTGATGGGTGATAGGTTGAATGGCAGACGTGGCATGCCAATCAATGGTGAAGCAACTTATTCCTCTCTGTTGGCGGGTACAGAATCATTCATCCCCCTTCTTCTTCCCCTTCGTCTTCTCAAGCCCTAAAAGGAAACTTCAAGCTCTCTCTCTCTCTCTCTCAATCTCTCAGTGATGTACCAAGGAGATTACACCTACTACCAACACCCTCACCTGCAAAACCGTAACCCTAACAACCCTAATTCGATTGATCCCCACCAAAGCTCATACGCATCAGCGCCACCGTTCGCAGCCAGTTACGGCGGCTACGGCGGCTACGATTCCTCCGCTCATACCCCGAATTGCCCTCCTTTCTCACAAGCCCTCGATTCCGTTCCTTCTCCTCCGTCGGCATCATCTTATACTCCTCCGACAATAACACCCAACAATCAACAACCGATACCACAATCACAGCCAGGTTTTCCACCCTATGATCCGCATGTGCCCTATCAGCAATCTTTTTACCCTCCGTACGATCAGCATCATACGGCTCCCAATTACGGGCCTCCACCGCCTACGTCCACCTCAATCTTATCCAATCCTGGTCCGAGCGCAAACCCAACATACTCGTCTGTGTACGATGCACCGTACACTATAACAGGATCAACTGTCCCACCTGTCTACGATAACCCTTACGAGACAGGTGGGTATTTGGAAGAAAAGTTTGGGAGCTTTGGTCAGACCAGGTTCGACAAGCGACCCGAGAGCCGATTCGATTTGGGTCTTGACGATGGGTACGGAGATGGCGTTTATGCGTATGATGGCGGGAAAGTGGAGCCTTATGGAGCGAGAGGGACCGCGCCAAAATCGTCGACGTGGTCTGGGTTTGATGACTATGGGAGAGCGATTAGCTTCCCTTCTACCACGGACTCTTCTGTAAATTCAGGTTCGGCGTCGCCTAAGGTTGTTAGAGCTCTGCCTAAAGCAGAGACTCAACAGGATGTGAAAAGTGCGGTCCAGAAGTTTAGAGTAAAGTTGTTACCTGAAAGTGCGGGACAGACTACCATCGACGTTCTTTGCCAGGTAATGAGGTTTACGTTCATGATTTGCATGTTTAGTGTGTTGGTGATGGTATTTAGTAGTTAGAATTACTGCTGCTTTCAAGTTCTGTCATGGATTCCCGTTTCTGGTTTATAGTTGCAGTTTTCCTGACATGGGTAGTGATTTAAATCTCGTTTCTTTGTGTAGATTGGATTGGATGGAATCCGTATGCTTGATCCTAGTACTGGGCGGACTTTGAGAATATATACTCTTGAAAATATCACGAGATGTGAAGTAAGTTTGTTGAATCTTTGGATTTCTTAGCTTGTTTGGGAGCCTTCGTTAGTTCTAACTTTTGGGGTGATATTGGTGTCAATATTTTTTAATTTGTAGATTGTCGATGCATCTATTTTGGCATTTTGGTCTAAGAGTTCTGTGGATATTGAACCGAGGCGTATCAGATTGCAGTCAAACAGTTATACGACAACTACCCTTCTCGACACTGTGACAGCAGCTACTGTGCAGGTTGTTCAGCCTAGACACCTAATGTTCTTCATGTTTTCGTATTATGCAGTTGCCATAATTTTACTTAGTGATTCAATGTTTTTAGTTATGTCAAAATGGTTAGTGCCCAAAAACAAAGATTGGCATTAGCATTGGGCATATGTGTGATATTTCGAGTATGCCTACGAGGTAGAATGTGGCGCCAAAAATTATGAAACCGGAACTAAAATGTTTGTATGCAGGCCAACCTCACCATTTTATTTCTCTTGTTCTAGTTTTGGCTAGACATTTTCGGGAACTTGGTAGAATCTGGTTTGACTGTGAATGGATTTGGGGATTGTTGTGTTGCACCATATTTTGTTACGAGTCTTTAAGTTCTTGGGGTTAGAGCCACTTACTATTTTAATGATCAAGTTACATTAGGCGCGGTTTTTTACTTTTACTTAAAGAAAAAGGGATAATGAAGCATTGTATTTCTCTCTTTTTATTTTTAAATACAGCTCAAGGAGATGGGTGGAACTAGCAAGACTTCGGAGTTGTCTAAGACAACTGAACAGCCTACAGAGAAGAGAAAAGGATTTGATTGGATGAACTTGATGAAGCCAAGCAATGAAGAGAAGGATCATTGGGTAAATCAAAGCTTTATGAAAGATATTTGTTTCACTGTTTATCTTGTTACAATTTAATTTTTCAGTTATTATGGGTCCCCTGATCACTGTCCACTTTTTATCTTTCTTCCCCATTCTGGAATAAAGAGTATGTTATTAAAGGGGATTGCAGATGGAGAAGTGATTTAGAATGGTTGACATTTTGATTCATAAACTATAAATTATTTATCTTACGTTTATGATCATGTATACGTAGGTCCCCGATGAAGCTGTTTCAAAGTGTACAGCATGTGGCACTGATTTTGGGTCTTTTGTCCGCAAGGTAAGTTAATATTTCATGGCTGTTGGAGCCTGGTTCACTGTTTGTATCACTTCTATAGTATATTTAATAACTAGTCCTTTTCCTACGTTTCTCAGCACCATTGCAGAAACTGTGGAGACATTTTCTGTGACAAGTGTACCCAAGGAAGAATTGCTCTTACTGCTGATGAGAATTCACAGCCTGTTAGAGTTTGTGACTGCTGCATGGTAGACTTCCATCTTTTAGACTCAAATTTTTGACATGCAATTTCTCTTAGGACTGGTTGTTTTTTTTATATAGCTGTGTGATATAGAATGGTGTATTTTTACTATAATTCTTTTCTGGTGCATTTTTACTATAATGAATGGTGATGAACCTCATAGTTTGACCATATTTAGATTACACAAGATCTTAGAGGCTATGTAGTTAGGTTTGTGTATCTCCATGAGATTTAGGCTCATTCTCAAATTTTGTGGGCCAGGAAATATACAACTTCTGAAATATCACCTAAGGCCTTAATTTACTAACAAATTTTTATGTGGGTAAATTATGATTGTGTAAGTTTCCCATTTTATTATCTTTCAGGCAGAAGTAACTCAGAGGCTGAGTAATGCCAAAGAAGCTGCCAATATACCTACTGGATTGCATGTTCACGAGGATCTTGCCAGGAAGCTTCAGGTAACACTAGATTTCCTGCTATACTTGCATGAAACAATCTGATATGAATTTTAGTTTTAGTTGTTTCTAATACTTAATGGGATCACCTTTTACAGGAGGAGCTGGAAAGGAACCGAAAAGCACCATCAGGTAATACCTTTTTTTGACGGTTGATGTTTATCTTCTTGATAGGTGGAACCTTGTTTTGTTTGTGATTCTTTTTGACAATTTAGCTTTTGAACCTTTGTTCCAACTGCATCTGGGTAACTTTGCATCATTTGTTTTACAGGATCCAAGTCTGATGGATCTGGGAGGCGAATGAAGGAAGTTGCATGCCCAACTTGCACTGTCCATTTACAGGTTCGAACTCTTGCAGCATACAATGTTTCAGAGACATGGATTTATGTGTTTAGACAGCTGACAATATGATCACTTCTGCGTAGGTTCAAGTTCCCAGCTCAGGATCGGAGACGATCGAGTGCGGAGTGTGTCAACACGCATTTCTCGTAAGTGCTCATTGATTGTGAATCCTGGTTCGTCTTACTACTCAAATGCCAGCCATTTATTCCGGTAGGCTTTCAAGCATTGGTGTGGACTGTTTGGAGCTTTATTTAGGGCTTTATGACACATTTAATCTGGGTATAGCGAGCACTAATCTTGTACAGGAGATTATATATTCAACAACTGACATTATGATGTGAAATACTGCTTCTAGGAGTTACACAGGCTTGTAATTTGTGTTATGAGTTACTATTTTATTTTGCTTCCCTGTGATCAAATAAGCATTTGCTCATTTCTGAAATTGAGTGGTTGTTTTGAAGTAAGACCATAATCAAGTTTGTGTTGATTGGGCTTTAGGTTGGGTTCAGAATTGGAAAGTCGGCTCAAACTGTATGAACTCCACCACCAAAACATTATAATTTCTTAATTAATTATAAAGATTTAAATTTTAAAATTTTTGTATTTGACCGTTTAATATTTTTATTGAAGTGTTTATATTATATATATAAAAAATCAGATAACTTATTTTAAACTATTATTTCTATTAACATTTTATTAATATAATTAATGAAACAGTCTGTTCTTTTACGCGGTGTTTGGTTGTTGTCCCCGTTAGTGAGGACATAAGATAAAACAAAAAAAATCATGTCCCTCTCTTATATTTGGCTGTTGTTTTCAAATTTTTATCCTCTGTCTCCAAATAATAGGGATAAAAGTTTTGTTCCTCTTAAAAAGAAAGGACAACTTTTGTCTCCATTCTGAGACTTTTGTCTAACACCCAACTAATGTCAAAGACAGAACTAAGAGGAAAAAATAGTTAATGGAATCTCTAGGGTTTTGATATTTGTTGATATCGCGTTTTGAAAAATTGGCATTTATTATTATTTTTTATTATTATTTAGTTGGAAAAACAAATTAAATAGTAGCTAATATTTTTAAAAAAATTGAAAATTAACAAAAAAATTAAATAGTATCTAATATTTTGATTAATTATTATTATTATACGAAAATTTGTATTATTATGATTTGTATTATTAATTTTGTATTATTATTATTATTATTATTATTATCATCATCATCAATATTATTTATTTATTATTATTATTATTATTATTGTATTTATTATTGTTATTATTAATATTATTATTGTTGTTATAATAAATTTTGTATTTATTATTATTATTATTATACACTTTGTATTTATTATTTATTATTATTATTATAAATTTTGTATTTATTATTATTAAAATTTATTATTATTATATATTTTGTACTTATTATTATTATTTATTTCATTTTTG